>JAKFHU010001369.1:4370000-4811924 GCA_023783475.1 Daubentonia madagascariensis | reverse complement strand
ACAACCAAAACCCAGAATTGTGTATCCTGCCAAACTAAGCTTCTTTTTGAGGGAGAAATAAAGACCTTTCCAGATAAGAAAATCACTGATAGAATTTGCAAAATCCAGACCGGCCTTGCAAGAAATCTTAGACCTGCATATACACTAAACAGAGCAACAGACACCACCTATGTAAAACTACGAAAAAGGGTTAAAACCCCAGAAACCAGATTCCACCAATGACGCAAGAAGTAAAACAAAAGATACCACCCAAAAGAATAATCAGAAAAATTTACCCCAAATATCAATTCTCTCAAAAAATGTAAATGGCTTGAACGCCCATTGAAGAGACATAGGCTGGCTGAATGGATTAAAAAATACAAGCCAAGTATCTGTTGTCTTCAGGAAACACACCTTACACACAAAGACGCATTCAGACTCAAGGTGAAAGGATGGAATACAATTTTCCAGGCCAGTGGAAACCAAAAGAAATCCAGAGTAGCCATCCTTATTTCAGATGACATAAACTTTAAAGCAAAAAAGTAAAGAAGGACAAAAATGGACACTATATAGGGAATGGGAAAAATCTCACAAGAGGATTTAACAATCCTAAACATTTATGCACCCAACACAGGAGCACCCAGGTACATAAAGCAAATACTGCTAGATCTAGACAACATAATAAGCAGCAACGCCATAAGCAGGGACTTCAACACCCCACTGACAGAACTGGACAGATCATCCAAACAAAAAACAAATAGAGAAATAAAAGACCTAAACAGGACTATAGAACATTTGGGCCTAACAGATATCTACAGAACACTCCACCCAAATAACACTGAATATACATTCTTCTCATCAGCTCATGGAACTTTCTCTAAAATTGACCACATCCTAGGCAACAAAACAGATCTAAACAAATTCAAAAAAATAGAAATCATACCATGTATATTTGCAGACCACAGCGGAATAAAATTAGAAATCAATTCCAACAGAAACTCACATCATCCTCCAAAAATGTGGAAACTAAACAATCTATTGCTGAAAGATTATTGGGTCAAGGAGGAGATTCAAATTGAAATCAAAAGATTCTTTGAAGTAAACGATAATGGGGACACAAGTTATCAAAATCTGTGGGATACAGCAAAAGCAGTCCTGAGAGGAAAACTTATCGCCATAAATTCCCACATTCAAAAGACAGAAAAGTCACAAATCAGTAAACTAACAAATCATCTTAAGGAAATGGAAAAGGAAGATTAAAGCAATCCTAAAGCCAGCAGAAGAAAAGAAATAACCAAAATCAGAGCAGAATTAAATGAAATCGAGAACAAAAGAACAATACAGAAGATCAATGAAACGAAAAGTTGGTTCTTCAAAAAGATTAACAAAATAGACAGGCCACTTGCCAGGTTGACCAGAAGTAGAAAGGAAAGGACTCTAATAAGCTCAATTAGAAATGAAAAAGGAGAAGTCACAACTGATACCGTGGAAATACAAAACATCATCTTTGAATACTATAAAAATCTCTATGCCCACAAACACGAAAACGTGGAGGAAATGGACAAATTCTTAGAAACACACTACCTCCCTAGGCTCAACCAGGAAGAAACAGAATTTCTAAACAGACCAATATCAAGCACCAAAATTGAAGTAGTAATAAAAAATCTACCCACAAAATAAAGTCCCGGACCAGATGGGTTCACACCTGAATTCTACCAAGCCTACAAAGAAGAACTGGTGCCTATACTGCAGAAATTATTTGAAAATATCTAGAAGGATGGAATCCTCCCAAACTCATTCTATGAAGCCATATCACCTTGATACCAAAGCCAGAAAGGACACAACAAAAAAGAAACTACAGACCATATCCCTTATGAATATAGATGCAAATTCTCAATAAATCCTTGCAACCGAATTCAATGTTCATCAAAAAATATCCATTATGATCAGTGGGCTTTATCCCAGAGCAGGATGGTCACATACCAATCATAAATGTATTCACCATATAATAAAAGCAAGAACAAAGATTATATGATCCTTTCAATAGATGCAGAAAAGGCTTTTGACAAAATCCAGCATCCTTTTATGATAAGAACTCTTAACAATATGGGCATAGATGGCTCATTCCTAGAAACTATTAAAGCCATATACGATAAACCCACAGCCAATATCATACTGAATGGGGAAAAATTGAAGGCATTCCCCCTTAAAACTGGCACCAGACAAGGGTGCCCACTATCTCCACTTCTTTTCAACATAGTGCTGGAAGTCCTGGCCACAGCAATTAGACAAGACAGAGGAATTAGGGGCGTCCAGATGGGGGCAGAAGAGGTCAAACTTTCACTATTCGCAGACGATATGATATTATACATAGAAAACCCCAAAGATTCAACCAAGAGATTACTGGAATTGATAAATGAATTCAGCAAAGCCTCAGGATACAAAATTAATACACACAAATCCATAGCCTTCATATATGCTAATAACAATCAAGCCGAGAAACAAATTAAAGATGCAATACCTTTCACAATAGCAACAAAGAAAATTAAATATTTAGGTACATATCTAACTAAGGAGGTCAAAGACCCATATAGAGAAAATTATGAAACACTGAGAAAAGAAATTGCAGAGGATGTAAATAGATGGAAAGCCCTACCATGCTCTTGGATAGGCAGAGTCAACATAGTAAAAATGGCTTTGCTACCTAAATTAATTTACAGAATCAATGCAATCCCTATCAAAATACCAACATCATTTTTTGCCGATCTAGAAAAAATAATTCTACGCTTCGTGTGGAACCAGAGAAGACCCCGTCTAGCCAAAGCAATCTTAAGCAAAAAGAACAAATTGGGAGGCATCTGTCTACCAGACTTCAAACCATACTACAAGGCTATAGTAACCAAAACTGCATGGTATTGGCACAAGAACAGACACGTAGACCAATGGAACAGGACTGAGAACCCAAATATAAAACCAACCTCATACAGTCACCTGATCTTTGACAAATTCCAGAAAAACATACACTGGGGAAAAGATTCCCTATTCAACAAATGGTGCTAGGAAAACTGGACGGCCATTTGTAGAAGACTGAAACTGGACCCACACCTCTCACCTCTCACAAAAATCAATTCACAATGGATAACAGATCTAAACCTAAGACATGAAACCATAAGAATTCTGGAAGAAAACATTGGAAAAACTCTTATGGACATTGGCCTAGGCAAAGAATTTATGAGGAAGACCCCCAAAGCAATCCAGCAGCAACAAAAATAAATAATGGGACCTGATCAAATTGAAAAGCTTCTGCACAGCCAAGGAAACTATCACTAGAGTGAACAGACAACCTACAGAATGGGAGAAAATATTTGCATGCTACACCTCTGATAAAGGGCTGATAACCAGAATCTATACAGAACTTAGGAAAATCAACAAGAAAAAATCAAACAACCCCATTAAAAAATGGGCAAAGGACATGAACAGAAACTTTTCCAAAGAAGACAGAATAATGGCCAGCAAACATATAAAAAAGTGCTCAACTTCTCTAATCATCAGGGAAATGCAAATCAAAACCACAATGAGATATCACTTAACTCCAGTGAGATTGGCTCAGATCAAAAATCCCCAAATAACAAATGTTGGCGGGGATGTGGACAGATAGGAACACTTATACACTGCTGGTGGGACTGCAAATTATTACAACCTCTATGGAAAAGAATATGGAGATACCTCAAAGAATTAAAAGTAGAATTACCATTTGACCCAGCAATCCCACTACTGGGTATTTATCCAAAAGAAAAAAAGACATTTTATAATAAAGACATCTGCTCTCGAATGTTCATAGCAGCACAATTCACAATTGCAAAGTTGTGGAAACAACCCAGGTGCCCATCAATACACGAGTGGATCAATAAAATGTGGTATATGTATACCATGGAGTATTACTCAGCAATAAGGAACAACAGTGAATTAACACATCTGGTATTATCCTGGTTGGAGCTAGAACCCATTCTTCGAAGCGAAGTGTCACAGGATTGGAAAAACAAGCACCACTGGTACTCACCATCAAACTGGTACTAACTGATGAACACTTACATCACACAGGGCAATAACATTCATCTGAGGGCGGGCGGGCGGGGGGGGTGGAGGGGATGGGAAAAACTCTCACTGAATGGATGTGGGGAGCACAGTTTGGGAGACGACCACGATTGTGGCTCTGACACGGGCAGAACAGGGGCAATGTGTATGGCCAAAGTGTTGTACCCCCATGATATTCTGAAATTAAAAAAATAAATTAAAAGAAAAAACAAATATTTGCCAAAAATCTTGAGAAATGGAGAAATGTGCAGAATAACTGGCAATTGTGAGAAACTTCCAAATGCAGAGCAGACATGGATGGAGAGATACACATAATTTTCTTTATTAAATGTTCATAAAGCTGAAAAAATGAATTTGGTAAAGTCTCTATTATTTATTTTTGTCACTATAATAAAAAGTTGTTCTGTCTCTGCCCTTATGAAAAATATAACTAAAACTATTTGTAATTTTTTTTCATGGTCCTAAAGACCATTCTGTGTTTTCAATAAGGCTACCTAGAGGGGGACCTGATGTCCTCCAGGAGTAGCTCATGGCATGTCAGTGGGCAATGCTGCAAACAAACCTTCCCATTGCCCTGAGTTTCACCAGCCAAGACCAAGGTGAACTGGGCAAAGAAGTACAGAAATAGGAGGGAGCAATAGGAGAGGCATTTAAAAATACCGAAGTACAAATACTGACCTTTCATTTAAAAAGCAAAAAAAAGAATCAGATATATGGTCAAAGAAAGAATCATATTTGGTGCCAAGAGTTCTCAGGGGGCCACATATAACTTGCCTGAGACATTTCCGGAACCTTTCCAATCTTCATCTCTGGTTAAACAAAGCACTTTGCCCCACTTATGTGGAAGCACAACTCATAGACACAAGAAATGTCTGTTCAAGTCTACTTGCCTAAGCCAACATCTGCCTGTGCACTTGGCTGTGCAAGTCCTCAGGAACCACCAGCCTGATGACCAGACACCCTCAGTGGGTTTATGTGAGTGAGGTAGGGCATCTGTGTCCATGGGTGGGATGTCAGGAGAGGTGGCCTGCACTGTGCCAGGTGGTCCTGGGCCATTTTTTCTTGGCACCAGTGTTGTGTAATTCATCCCGACCCTGGTGTTGAGGAAGGACTTCTGCAGTGCACACATCTGTCAGGACAATCTGGTTGGGTGGGGAGCATGGAGACAGCTGAAACAGGTCCAGGTCCAGGTGTTCTTTGAGGAAGGTCAGACTTCCCCACACTAACAACAGGGGCTAATGAAAGGGGGCTTCCTAGGGTTCCTCCAGTAGGGACAATTCTGCATCTCAGTGGACTCTGTAGTAGTGTGCAGACGACATTCTGAATAGGAGCCACTGCCCTGGAAAGCATAGTGGGCCCTCAATGGCTGTGTGTATGGGGAGACCTACAGACACCCCAGTGCAGTCACACAGGCAACTTTGCTGCAAAGAAGAAGGCTGGCCTGGAATATCACCATTTTACCAAGTACCCTCCCAAACTCTGCAGAGGCATTAAAGCTCAGGGACTGCTACATGGAGCTATGCTGCTTCCCCACGGGGTCTAACCCTGGTGTGGACATGGCTATTTCTGTCTCCCCTGTCCAGGATGGCATGCACAGGGAGGTTCTTAACAATGAGATGCTAAGATCTGTCCATTCCCGAGGAGATATGCAGACCTCAGAGGGATGAAACATGATCCGGAGAGGTTTCTCCAGCAGAATGCAATATTTCTGCAATCACTTATCTAAAGATTCTCAGGAGGAAAAGAGAAGCATGTACAACACACACACATGTACATGTACGCACACATACACACACGCACAAACCCCACCTGCTCATTTTGAGAATTCATTGACAACTTACTTGGCTAGGCCGCATGCGGGGTACTTCATTTTTCTTATTTAAAATAATCTTTAAAATGGTTCTGTGACACTGGGGTGGTTATCTCAGCCTAAAATGTGATGGGGCTGTTTTAGTGTTATTTCCAAGTTAGCCATTTAGCTCTAGGTATTTGATTTGCCAATGCTTTTAGGTAGTTGGCCTTTGTATTTCTGCAGCAGGGAGGTATATGCTGTTGTTCTTCATGGTCAGTGGGAGAGGATCTAGAGGGGTCAGCCTCCGTGGATCACCCAGTACTTCAGGGACTTGAGAGACGACCAACACTCCCTGTGCTACTACCCTGGGTGGCCTTTCTGGCTGAATTGAGAGGGAATCGGGACACTTACTTCAGCAGCACGTCTGGATCAAACGGCAAACTGCATGAGGAGGCAGCCACGGAAATTCATCACCAGCTCCATCTAGCTTCAGGCTGTAAACTGCTACTGCACCATGGAGCTGCCCAGGCCCGTGGGACTGGCTGTCTGCACGCGGAAACGGGGATTTAGAGGCCAGGAAAGAAGGAAAGGACGGCCAGCCCAGAATCAAAGCTGTGAAAGTCGGCCTGTGTTTTCTCCCTCCTCAGCAGAGCTCAAACAGAAATCGGTACCGTCTACGGTCTCAAACTAGCTGGCAAAGTAGAGGAACTATGATATGTTGGACAAGTTGGGACAGAGAGAGAGAGGGAGAGCGTGTGTGCGTGTGTGTGTGTGTGTGTGTGCATATGTTTGTGCATGCGTGTGTGTGTGTGTGTGAATGAGGTTGGAGTTGGAGGGAGGTAGGGAAAGGGGACAGAGGTAGGCAAGTTAGGAAATAAAGCAAAAGAAAATTCAATTCTATTTTAAGTGTCTTATAGCCAACAACCCAGTTTGCTATGTAATAGTCTCAATTTTTGGACAACAAAAATCCTACGAATCTCAAATTTTTCTCCTTTGAAGTTCAGATATATACACTACACACTGGAAAGCACATCTTCACATCTTAATGATGTAAAGACCTACAAAGTTGATACTAAAAGAGCTCAAAACTGCAAAATAAAACGAGCACATGCAGAACACGGGTAAGCCCTCTCACCTGGACTTGCCTCACCCCCAGGAACAATTCCCTGCTGTTGACTTTGGGGTCCTGCAAGGGGTTCTTTCTGGAGACGGGGGGGTCAGCGTCACAGGGAGGGCCAGTGGGTGCCTGGCTGGAGGCCCTGGGACAGCCGGGGATCAGTCTGGGTGGCGGGTGGGGTGCTTTCCGCCTGCTCCCTAGGGTCCCTCCCCCTCCTATTCTGCCACTCACTTTGTTTCTTCCCTGCCTCCTTTTCTGGCTCGCCTGTGACCTCAGGACCCGTGAGAAGCTCCACACCTGCCACTTTAATAAACGGCGGCTCTCTGCAGAGCGACCCTCTCGGCAGCCTGGACCTGAGGAGCTTGTCAATCATTGCGACAGATCGTCAAGCTTCCTCTGTGTGTGTCTCTGCTTTTCAGCATTTAATGGTGGGAATTTAATTTCTGGGTGTGCTATCGCTTCAAGAAATACAGTATCATTGCTGTGGGTAATAAATTCAGAATTCTCTTAAAGTTTCATCAAACACAGTCTATATAAGACCCCTTGAATTGGCACTGCTGTTTGAAAATGGTAAACCTAACACCCGCCTGCATGCAGTCAAATCACTGTCCCCAGAAATCTTCCTTATACCTCTATCCTTTCATGGAAAACACGTCCGTCTCTGCGCCACATTGTATTGGCTATCACACCACCCAGATATTTGTCCAAGGTCAAATTATAACATGGTCTGCAGATGAGCCATTTCAACTCCAACATCACGGCCCACGTGGCAACGCAGTGTCGCACCATCGCTTTCCCCAGGGAAGGAACACAGAGCACTCATCACAAAGGAGAGCTGCTGAATTTCTAACGCAGTGCGGGAGAAAGGGAGGGTCCCCCAAAACAGATGTTACAAAAATAGCCTATGCCATTAAGGCAGCAAAACAATATGAAAATGGGATGCACTTGAGGCCAGTGTGTATTTCCATAATTTATGGAAATGGCTTTTTCTTACATTTCATGGCCGTTGTGAGCTCCATTAAGAACCTGCCCCCTCTCCTTCCTTTGTACCCTCAAATTAGAAATCACTACATCATTCTGTGTTTTTTGTTTTAATCCCATTTAATTTATTAAAATGTAAGCTGCTGTTCTCTTTGATTTGGGTGTGATCGCTGTCCCAGGATAGCAGAAGGCTGGGCCAAGCCTGCCCTGGAGTGAGGATCAGAAGGGGCTGTTGGCTTCTGTTCCCATCATCAGGCTGCTTTCCTCTGGGGGGGACTTTTCCAGAGACTTCTTCCCCTGCCGGGGGTCACTGATGGGCCGAGTCAGGGAGGCTGGGAATCTTTGTCAGCCTCCAGACCCGACTTAGCAGCCGACGTTCCCCATGAGGGCAGTTTTAATCTTTTCCTTGCGTGAGCATTTTGAAATGAAGACAGTGTTGTGGGCACAGGACGGGCACCCTTCGGGCCGCACAGTCGGTGTGAACACAGCGAGCAAAGGGCCATCACAGGCCTTGCGGGGGCCCAGCCCGGGAGGGGGTGCAGCCTGGCTTTGCATGCAGGCAGAGACCGCACAGCCCCGCACATTGTGCCTCCCCTGCGGCGTGAGGCGGTCCTGGGCTCTGCAAGCTTGCTCTCTGGCCTGCCCCGCGCGACTCACACGTGCCTTCGTTCCCGGTGTCTGCCGGGGCAGCACACTAGGCACTAGGGTGAGTGTGACATGCTCTCTGCAGTTCCAGATGCTGAATGATAGTAGAGACTCTAAGAGGACACGGGAACAATGACTCTACCAGACTCTACCGGGGGACTGGGGATAGCTGATAGGTGGTGACAGTTGTTTTCTTTGACATTCAGGGGTAGAGGGGGCTGGGCAGAAGAAGCAGCGTGGCAGGGGCTTTCCCAATACCTACAAGGACCCAATACCTACAAGGAGCAGAGGCCCCAGGGGCATGGGTCTGGGCAGGGTAGGTGGGGAAGGGGGTGGCGAGGGACTCTGTGACCTTCATTTTTACCTGACTTTACCCTCAAACAATGGGGGCCACGTGGAAGATAAGTGGACAGGGACAGCCCAGGTGTATGTTGCAGTCCTGGGGTGCAGGGGCTCCTGGGAGGGCGCAGAGAGGCAGCGCAGTCCCTCTGAGACTGCGAGGGAACTTGGAGAGCTCGGGCGAACACCTGAGGGAAGTGCACAGAAAATTCAGAGTAAGGAGATAAAAAGGGAAGCTGTAGCAGCAAACATATGAAAGAGGAAAGCAAAGAAAACACACACAAAACCAAAAATATAAGGTAAGATGGTGGGAATAAAATCAAGTAAATCAGTTAAAATATGCATTGTGTACAATTTCCTCTTTTCTGCTAAACTTTTCATTTGACAGAATTTCAACTTCACTGAAAATATGCAAGAATATTATAAGGAACTTTCTGTATAACCTTCATCAGAATCATCAATTGTTAGTATTTTGCCACATTTATTTTATCTTCTGATCTCTATATATCTGTATTTTTTTCTAAACTATTTGAGGGTAAATTATAGACATGGTCACTCTTTACTCTTAAATAGCTCAGTGTGAATTCCCTAAGAGGGATATTCTCTAATATAACCACAGTAAAATTCCAAAATTAGGACATTCATAGGCCATTATCAAATCTACAGAACGTTTTCATATTTCACCACTGTCCCTACACTGTCACCTATAGCAAATTTTTTTCTGGTTCAGAATCCACTTCAGGATCACACATTACATTTAGTTGTCATATATAATTAGTCTCCTCAATCTGGAAGAGATTTTCAAGCTTTCTCTCCATTTGTTTTTCACTGATAATGAAGTCGTTTGTGGAGAGATGCTTTGAGACCATGAACATACGCTGCTCTTTACCAAACTTCCACCCACTGGTACTCATAACCGATGATGTGGGGAGTGGAAGCTTCCTCTGGTGGAATTTGGTGTTTGTTTTTCTACCTACAGGCAGTTCAATAGCTGTGGTTTCTGTGTAGTTATGCTGAAGGTATATTTTATGTGTGGTTCTATTTGCCCTTCTTTTTAATTTATAAAATATTTTGGTGGACGCATGGAAAGATTCGGATCTAGGTAGTTGCTGTTATTCTTGGGCTACCCAAAAAAGAGACTTCCACATTGCGTTAAAAGAAACATACACAAATAAACAAAACCCCCAATAAACCTGGTTGTATTATGTATACAAGAGATAAAACAAAGTAAGTAAAAAGTAAATATTGAAAATAAAGAGATTGACAAAGAGATTCCAGATAAAAGTAAACAAACAAGAAAGCTGTAGAAACAATATTAATATCAGACAAAGTAGAATCTAATATTGAAAACTCCAAACAATACAGAAGGATATTACACCAATAGCAAAAGTCCCAATTTATGAATCAATAAACCGTAATACACTAAACAACTTAACATTCAACATGTCACTGAAAATTAGAAGTACAAACAGAATAGTTGAGGTGCAAGCCATTTACAAATATCACTCAGTGAGATATTTCCACTAGAAAAGGAAAGAACACAGATTAGTTAAAAATTTATACATGTGTAAGTAAATGACAAAGGAATAGAGAAATGTATATTCTTTAAAGATTGTTTTGTGCATATGCATACTGTAGATGGATCATTTACAAAAATTGATATGTACTTAGCTGTAAAAGTCATAACTCATGGATAAAGGTACAGTTTTTTGTAGTCCATATTCTCCATGAGCTAATAAAAGTTAGAAATAAATGATTAAAAACCTTGACTTTTTAGATATTAAGAACCACACTCATAGATAACTCATGGATTAAAGAGAAAAACAAAACTTAAATTGAGGTTATTTAGAAAGCAATAAAATAGAACACTTATACTGAAACCTATGGAGCAAAATAAATACTGTACATGAAGACTGCTATCACTGTTAAAGAAGACTAAATATAAAGAATTCTTGTACTTGTCTGTCTCAATAAATTAAAAAATATTTATAAATAAAAAATCAGGGAGAAATAAAAAGATAATGCAACATGAAACAATGCAAACAATAACTGAAATAAACTAATAAATCTACATCTTGTTTTTTCAAAAAGTCAATATAGAAGACAAACCACTCACAAGCTTCATGAAGCACGTTACTGGAATCATAAACATGTGCCCATCAGGGGAAATATCCATTACACAAAATGCATGAGCGAAAATGTTGGAGCAGCTAACTGTGTCATCTTGCAGCAACTCTTCTACTCTCAAAATGACCTAGGAAACTAGATGGACACTTTTTGGATGATCTGACTGTGATGTAAACACACCACAGGCTAGATAGACCACTATCTGTTTCAAAAGCAGTTTGGGGCAATTTGTATAATGTGAAGAAAATAATTTCCCTGTATCTACTTTTAGCTTTGAAAAATTCATTACTAACCTCTCTTCTTCCTACACTTCCTCTCCACACCTCACATGTCCACACGTGCCCTCCTTCCCTTTCTCAGCCAACATCGCAAAGCCATACCAGGTTGAATGGACTTAGGCAGAATACATGTCTGTTCGAGTGAACCCACTCCAGTGTTCTCAGCCTAGGTTTTAGTACTGCTTGAAAGAATTCAGTTGTGATATTTCCATGACATTATCATACAGGGAACTTCTTAGTATAGTACCTCAGGAATCGATGGCACGCGTTCACTTAACACAGACGTTTGTTTTCGTCATGTTCTCAGAGTTGAAAAACAGTACATGCAAACTGTAAAAATGCACAAAAACACAGCCTTCTCATTTCTGCATACAAGCTAAAGGGATTTGTCAAGCCAGATCTTGTAGGCATTGTTGGGTAGTGGGCCATCATGATGATGTAAACTGGCAGAGGGCAGTAGGGGTGCAGTGCGGTGATGTGCCCTGGTAACTCTGGTGTTGGGTCTTCCTGAGTCACAGTTCAGGAACTCAGGAGGAAGAAGAGTGCAGTGGCTCAAGCATGGACTCAGGAACCAGAGTGTTTGGGTTTGATTCTTGGCTTCATTACTTTTTACTTGTATAACTTTAGTCAAATTAATTTTCCTATCTGTGCCTCTGTTCTCCATTAGTAAAAAGGATGTGATGTTAATGCTTTTTTAATACATTTTTTTAAATGTGGGCATTAAATGGGTTATGGTGTAAAATACTTAGAACATTGACTGACACAATAGCTATGTCTAGCTATTGTCAAAGCTAGATCAATACTTTGGGGAAGAATCATGTCAATTTATTACACATTTGTTATTTCATTTTTGTGATGAGGCAAACAAGATATGGACAACACTGAGCCTCAAAACAATCAGGATTTTTTCATGAGGATTATTATGAGTGTGGTTTGAGGAATTAAACTTTCAGCATTAAAGGTATGAGTAGGTCAGGCAATTCCCTCCACAGTAAGGAATAATAAAACTGGACAAAATATTAAAAACAATAATTTCATGGCACTGAGAAATGACCAAAAAGCAGGCAGCAAAGTGAGGAATACTTTTTCATGAAAAGTGCTACTCTATTGGCTTAACATGGTGAGTGTGTAGCCTTCTTGCCTGAAGGCATTTCCATCTAGCTCTGGCAGCAAAAACCTGAAGCTCTATCACCTGTGGGTGACAAACTTGGCTTGAAGTGAAGGTAGAGAAACTTAAATTTAGGTGGAGATTTTGGAAGCAATAGTACAATAGAAGAATTGAGACAATGAACTCACCATACATCCATGGGTGACTGCTGAGTTACACATGCAGGTGGGAGACCCCAAGAAGACTGGCAGAAGGCAAAAGCCTAAGGAGACTTATGAATTTGTGTTTGAGTATGTTCTCAACCCATATAGAGCTGGCAGCCAAGCCTGAAAGCCTTGCTAGCTTGAGATGAAGAGTGTAGTATCTGCCCAACTTATTATCTGACCACCAAACTACACAAGTACAGGAGAGATTCACATAGATCCAGACTTAAAAATGTATGAGCAGAAACAGTAGCAATTGCAGGGGGACAGATTTCAAAGTTTGTGTCTAGGTAAATTTATTGTTTATTAAAACACTTGCAAGACATTTGTCAGAAAGACAAAACAAAATCTAGAGTTCCTACAAATGTGTTCTCTACAATGTCCAGTTTTCAAGCAAAAGTTACTAGACATTCAAAATAAAAAACAAATGGCCACATGCTAAGGGAAAAAAGTAAACAATAAAAACTGACTCAGCAGATTCAGATATTGGATTTAGCGGAGATTTGTGTGTCATTATACATATATTTTGCATTTTTAAAAATGTACAAGGAATGAACGAAAAATGTGCTAAAAATGTGAACAAGTAGGGAATCTCAACAGATAAATGGAAACTATAAAAAATAATCAAATGAAAATTCTAGAACTGAGAAGTATAGTAATTGAAACAAAACATTTACTAGATGGGTCAAGTAGCAGATTTAACATGAGAGAAGAAACAAACAGTAAACTTGGAGATAGACCAATAGGAATTATTCAATTAAAAAAGAGAAAAAGCATTTAAAGAATAATAAACATAATCTCAGAGATCTCTTGGACAATAACAAGCATTCCAACATATATACAATTGGAGTCCAAGAAGAAGAGGAGAGAGAGAGAGAGAAAGAGTCAGATAAAATATTATAAAATCTAATAGATGAAACTTTTTGAATTTGGTGAAAAATATTAACTTACAGATCTAAGAATGTTAATAAATCAAAAAGAGAATAAACACAAAAGAAAATAAAACCTACACAACACAGTCAAAATGTTGAAGGCCGAAGCTAAAATCTTAAAAGCAGCAAGAAGAAATTGACTCCTCACACACAGTGGGACAATAAAATGAATGCCTGACTTCTCATTAGAAACAGCGAAGGCAAGAAGACATTTGAATAGCATACTCTAAGAAGAGCATATGGAAAGAAGAAAAAAACAAAAACAAAAACAACCCAAAAAAGTCATGAACAACTCATCAAGAATTCAATATCCAGCAAAAATGATCCATTAAAGGAAAAAAGGTTAAAAAAAAGACACTCTCAGGAAAACAACAGGACATTTATTGCTAGCAGAACTGCCCTACAAGAACTGTTAAGAGAGACCCTTCAAGCTTAGTGTAATGTCTCTAGATAGTAACTTGGACATAAAAGTTAAATCAAAGTACACCAGAAAGAGTAAATATGTAGGTAAAACTAAAAGAGATGGTTCTTTATTTCTCTGTCTTCATTTCTTTAAAAGACATATGGCTGCTTAAAGTAAAATTGTGACACTGCATTCTTGGAATTATAATATATACACATGAAATATGTATGACAAGAATCTCACAAAAGAAAGAAAAGATGTAATGAAGCTATAATATTGCTAAATATCTATATTTTACTACAAATAAGTTAATATTAAGTTAATGTAGACTTTGATAAGTTAAAGATTCATTTTGTAATAGCTACAGCAACCACAAAAAATCATGTGTAGGAACATAGCTAAAAAGTAAAACGAGGAATTAAAATGGGTACTAAAAATATTTGTTTAAAACAAATGAAATTAGTAAAATAGGATCAGAGGAACAGAAAGAGAAAAAAAAATAGCAAAATGGCAGTTACAAATTCAGCCCTGTCAATAACTACATTAAATGTGAATGGAATAAACAATTGAATTAACATAATAAATTATCAAACTGTATGATAAAGCAAGATACAATTATATGCTGCCTAAAAGAGATGCACTTTAAATTCAAGGACATGGATAAATGTAGAAAGATGTAAAAATATATACCCTGCAAACACTAAGCATAAGGGAGATAGAATCGCTATTTAAACATCAGACAAAACACGCCTTAAGGAAAACTAGAGACAAAAATAAGCATTTCATAATGATGGACAGGAAACTAGAGAAGGAATGTATAACAAGTATAAATATTTATGCAGCTAAAAACAGATCCCCATAATATATGAAGCAAAACTGGCAGAATTGAAAGAGAACTAGGTATATTAGACATTATAGTTGAAGATTGTAATATACCTCTATCAGTAACCAATAGAACAAACCCATAAGTATATAGAAGACTTGAACAGCCCTATCAACTAACTTGACTTAATTAACATCTATAAAGCACTCTACCAAACAGCAGAAGTATATACATGCTTTTTAAGTCCAAATAGAACTTTCACCAGGATATACCTTATTCTGGGCCACAAAATCAAATCTTAGTGAATTGATATATATATATATATAGAGAGAGAGAGAGAGAGAGAGAGACAGAGAGAGAGAGAGAGAGTTATGGCAATATGGTAATCTCTTCATTACTATGATTTTATGGCAAATTTTCAAATCAGATAATGTAAGCCTACTGATTTTGTTATTTTATTTAAAAATTATTTAGTTATTCCAGGTCCTTTGCATTTCCATGTACATTTTTAAACAGTTTGTCAATTTCTAT
The DNA here is from genome assembly GCA_023783475.1 of Daubentonia madagascariensis. NCBI lineage: Eukaryota > Metazoa > Chordata > Mammalia > Primates > Daubentoniidae > Daubentonia > Daubentonia madagascariensis. The sequence goes on along the minus strand of JAKFHU010001369.1, from coordinate 4,796,571 downwards.
AAAATGTCTGCTGGGATATTGATAGGGATTATTTTGTAGCTATAAGTCAATTTGGAGACTTGACTTATTTCCATTGAGTCTTTCAACTGAAGAACTCAACACATCCCCAATTATTCATTTCTGTGAGTATTACAGCTTTGCGGATTTTAGTGAAGAGGTTTTGCAAATATTTTGTTACATTTATTCTCAGTTATTTTTTGTTATTGTAAATAGAATTATCTTTTTAAATTTCAATTTTGAATTGCTTGGCTACTAACAGATAAATATAATTAATTTTATATCAAACTTGTATGCTATAATGCCAAATTCACTTGTTTGTTTTATTAGTTTTTTAATTCCTTAGGATATTTTGTATGCAGAGTCATGTTGTCTGCAAACAGAGATTTACTTACTCCTTTCCAATCTTCCTTGATGGATCTTTCACTTTTTTCTTGCCTTATTGCACTGGCTAGTACTTTGTACACAATGTTGAATAGAACTAATGAAAGCAGACATCTGTGTCTTATTTGTGGTCATAATGAGAGAGTATTAGCCTTTCTCCATCAAGGATGTGGTTAGCTGGAGGTTGTTCCTAGATCCTATCTATCAGGTTGAAGAAGTTCCATTCTTAATTTCCTGAGAGTTTTTTTCATGAAAGGGTACTGAGTTCTGTGAAATGCTTTTTCTGCAAAGGAAATCTGAGGGAAATTTGGGAATGATGTGACTGCTCTAAAACTTGATTATTTTAATTGCACGATTGGATACCTTTATCATAACTCATCAAACTGTCCATTTAAATTGGGTGACAATTACCTTACATAAAATGTACTTCAATGAAGCTGTGTAAGAGTTATTCCTGATGATGGACAGATATAGCTTTATTAAGCAATAGTGGTGACAGCAATGCTAATAATCACAACCACTTAGCAGGACATGCAGTGCATGTTGACTTCCACTCCACAGATATCAATAGGTAGGAGACAACATATTGTGACTGAGGGTAAGTGGTTGGACTCACTGGCTGCTGGAGTGCCATGTGAAGCACATTTTGAGAACTATCTTCCAAGACAAGAGATAAATATTTATTGATCTTAAGTTCTCTGTTTCAGGCATATATATGTCATTTCATGAAAAGCAATTGTAACTTATTTATTTCTCATTCGACTCTAAGCTATGTGAGGTTGGGGAAGGCATTTGTAACTTTACAAATGTTGTTTTCCATACTTATTCCAATACCCTATTCATCCTTAGTGTGCAAAAAATATTTGTTTATTAAATAAATGAATGATTTTAAAAAGTCAGTCTCATAATTTTGACAAGAGCAAAAACAGAAATGTATGACTTAACATTCTCTACTTTTAAGATAGCAAGCCCTCACACTACACTACAGTTGCTTTGCCTTCTTTTAATATGATATCCTGAACTGCTGGCAAATTCCACATCATGAAGCCTACCCCTCCATTTTCTCCTTCATTGAGCTAATGTCATTCCACTGACAAATTTTAAAACCATCCATGCTGCGTCATAGTGGTTAAAATTGAGTGGAGCCACAACAAATCAGAGCTTCACCCCTGTGGGATTTTGAATGAAATGGCTTAACTTCTAAAAGTCTTAGTTTGTTGCTCATGAAGCGGGAATAACAGTAACTCGCTTGCAAGAACAAGCAGTGCATAACAGGTTGCTGAGCAAAGTACCTGGTGCAGAGTTCCTGCTCCTTTGTGTATGTGTGCATGTGTGTGCACGTACCATTGCAGTAACTACCAACTCCTCAATCATTTAAACACACAAGCTTCCTGGTGTGCAGAAATTTTGTCCTTACAGGTTTCCGTGCTCTAAAAGGCCAAATAGAGTTGTAGCTATCTGACAAACGCACATCAAAATTAAAAGGGTAACAATCAGTCATTCACTGTCATTTAGACCAAATATCCAAAGGATTAAGATGACTATGCAAAATGCCCACTTATATTTTTATCCAAATAAACATTCATAAGCAGAATGAACGTATTTGCATGTACCTATTATTTTTAGCATGAACGAAATCTTTCCTTAATTTTGCTTATGAAGAATTTGAAAGCTATATTTAAAAGAGAACTGTTTTCCTGTTTAATAAACTGTCTGTACTGTGGGGCTTGTGACAGGGAGTCCCTTTCCCTGAGCTGCTTTGGGGAGGAGGCAGCCAGGCGTCACCAGCTGTCACCTCTTCAAAGGCTGCCCTGGTTTCCTCCTTTCTGACATCCTATTTTATCTCTTTCCAGCTTGAACCTCAAGAAAACTCTCCCTTTGACTGAATGATTTATAATATTTCTTGGGGGGATTAAAAAAGTTATAAAGAATATTTTTCCAGGTTTCCCATACTTCAGACAGGTGACAGTCTCTTTTTAACAATTAATTCAGGAGTTTTCCTGATTTCTGCCCCTCGGAGGAGCAGAGTTCTGTTCGTCTTGCTTTTCTGGACCAGATGAAGTTCCAAAGCTTTGGGCCAGGCCCCGGGTTTGCATTCTGCTGAACACAGTGACTTTGTGGGGAACGCAACTTCTGCTTTTTATAACGGAAACAATTGTATGTATTTCTCTCAAGTTTAAGAGGGATTAATTTTGAGTGATGGGATTAGAAAGACTGACTTTTATTTTCGTCTTTTCTCCCCTCCCAAAGTTTCTACAGTGAACAGGTTTTACTTCTATGAACAGAAAATTAGTATTTTCATGTCTTTAAGAGGTAGCTATGATGAGGTTATGAACCTTGATCACTGATAAATAAGTTGAAGAATCAGAATGTATTAAAATTGTACTTTGACACTGAGTCCCACAGATCAATTACAGGCACATTAGGCCTAATTTTAATTTCTAGGAACCTCAAAAATATAAGTAAATACATGAAACATTAAAAAAAAGGTTTATGACCCTTCAGAAAATTAGTAAATTGGGGGACGAGGGAGATACATGGTCCTTTTACAAAAAAAATTTTTTTAAACTTATATTGCTTTTATTTGAAGATCAATTTGGGTTTCAACATAATATGCAAATTGAGAATATAGGTATCTTAGAAAGATTATCTCCTCACATTTTTATCACATAATACGTCATTTCTAAGTCCCTTCTAATGAATTTACTGCTTGTACTAAATGTAAATATATTTGGTAGAGCCAGCGGAGGTTTATTTCAGAATTTGGTTTGTGCTGCGCATGGCCGGGAAGCAGGGGGTGGGGTGGTGAGGCGGGTTGTTGTCTGATCCAGGTGTGCCGGATTTATTTGCTTTCAAGGCCACGTTCAAAAAGCAGCAACATGAAGTCTGGGCTGATGCAAATCCGGGCCCCCTCACAGGGTGCAAGGCGTGAAGGAGCCTCCGAGATGGCCCAGCGCCGCCCGCCCGCGCGCAGACCCTTCTGCACCCTGCGGTCCCGCGCGGGCAGAGCCCAGCCCCAGGCAGGGGGGAGGACGGCTGCGGGTCCCCGGCCGACCCCGGAGGGGAGGTGGCTCCGTGGAGCAGCCCCTGGTCTTCTCAGGGCCCGAGAGCAGGGTCCTTTCTTCCCGTGTCCAGGACGTCACACCTTCCCTTTGTACATGTGGATGTGCCTTTCACGCTCTCGTCATCACACCCCTTTGTTCACGTCTCTTGTCTTCTGGTTCACACCCTCACAGCAGCTGCAGTGCGGGCGTAGGGTGAAGGGACACGCAGAGCCCGCAGCGGGGAGGCAGAGGCCTGAACACGCTGCGGCGGCCGCTGGCCCTGGGGACCCGTGCACACTTGGATGGCGGCTGCACCTCGTTCTTTGAGGGGCCCCAGAGCAACTCTGGGCCTTGGGAGGGCTATGGGGTCAGTGTCCCCGCTGCCACCACCCTGACCCCAGAGCCTGCAGGGCTGTTTGCAAACGTCAGGTCACACGCTGATCAGGAATGAACCGGGTGGGGTCAGCCACGCCGGGCCACAGGCGGGAGAGCTGGGGTGGGGGGATGGCATGCGATTTGATTGCATTAGAGGTTAATTCTCCCTCTTTTTCTCATATTGACCCCAGTAAAAATAAATAAATAGCCTGGAAGGGACATAGAAAATATCTTCTGCTGCATCTTCAGGACATTGTCACCTGCCAGGCCATGGCTAGCCCTGCAGGGTGGGGCTCAGTACCTGGGAGGGGAGCCCCTCCCAAGGAGACCCGGAGGCCTCCAGCACATTCTGCCCACCCCGAGGTGCATGAGGGGGAGCTGTCTACTTCTATACCCAGCTTGTGCTGAGCGGTCCCCTGAGGACACTGATGCACAGGCACGTCCTTACCTTTAGTCAGAGTGTGCTGGGTCCTGCACTTCTGGGGTTGCAGACCTGGGGAAGGAGGTGTGTGCCATCGGGGTGTCCCCTTGGCAGGGGAGCCCTGCTTATTCCTCACTTTGCTGTCAGGTAACTGTGTCCCCTGCTTCCTCAGAGGGGTCAAGTTTTCACGCCTCATAAATTCTGTCTCCCAGGAAGTGGGCTGTAGAGGGACAGGGCATGAGGGAACCGGGGAACTTGGAGGTTTGCAAAAGTCACTGCAGCTCAGCAGCCCAAAGCCAGGGTGTCTAACACGACTGTGGGTTTATAGTGGCCACGTGGCCAACGGACAGATGAGCCTGCGCACTACAGGGTGGACCTTTCCCTCCATTGCTTTGAAATCAGACGTGTGGGGCCCCTGGCCCCAGCCCCTCTCTCCTCATCTGTAAAAGGTAGTAAGCGGTGGCTGCCTGAGAGCTCCTGTGATGGTGGGAGGAGGCAGTGTGCGCACTTCGCCAAGAACAATGAGCAGCACCTTGAAGGCAGCTGTTACCAAAAACGTATCTCTAACTTCAATCTCCTTCCCCAGCTAGAGACTTTTCATTCACCTGCCAACTTGGCAAGTCTATCTGAAGGTTTCTACACAGATCAAATGGAATATGTCCAAACAATCCCTCCTCCCCACCAGCCTGCTCCTCTGCCACCTCCACTCACTCCATGTCCCGTTCAGCTGGTGCTGCTGTGGGACGGCTGTAACAAAGCACCGTAGATGCAGTGGCTACACGGCAGACATCTCTCTCTGGAAGTTCTGAAGGCTGAAAGCTCAAGACCCAGGCACCAGCAGATTAGATTCCTGGCGAGGGTCCACCTCCTGGCTTGCAGAAGCCACCTTCTCTCTGTGTCCTTACACGGTGGAGAGAGCGTGAGCTCTGGGGTCTCTTCCTCTTTGTAAAGAAGCACTAATTACATCGTGGGGACCCCACTCTCATGACCTCATCTAAACCTAATCACCTCCCTAAAGCGCCACCTCCAAACACCATTACATTGCGGGTTCAGGCTTCAGTATATGAATTTGGGAGGACAAAAACCTTCAGTTCATAACTTTCAGTTATTAGACACAATCTCCAGGCAAATTGGAGAACTTCCAGTCATTCGGTCACTCTGTGGTGTCCCGTGCTCACCTGCATTCACCTGACCCTGGTTCTCCACCCCGGGGCTGAGCCTCCCCTGCAGCCCCAGCCCTGGGCTCTCTGCTCCCTGGCTGCCAGGGCCTCCGCTGCTGCTCTCGACCCTGCCCACTACTCCCTGCCTGGGGCTCCTGACCTAGGCCCTGGCAGCTTCCCTGAGGGCGGCAGGAGGAATTTGGAACCCCTTAGAAAGGTGGAGGTAGCCCTTCCTTATCTCAACAAACACCCAGCACCTCTTCCAGGCACTGGAAGCCTCTCCTATCAAGGTAGAGCTCCAGGCCAGGGGCGCCCCACCCTGCACGGTATTGGAGCTCCCCTCCAGAAGGCACCTGCCCCCAAGTGGGTCACTTTCCCACCTGTGCTCCTTGTCCTCTTGCACTAGACTCAGCACCTTGAGGGCCGGGCCTGTGTCTTTGCAAACCCACGGCCACAGGGCACTCAGCACTAGCACATGCTCAGAAGATGATGCTGCATGAAGTAATTAACAGATTTCTGAACACACATTATTCTCAGAATTGAATCCAGTCTTTACAGTGAAAAAATCCGTCTTGAAGGACTTTTGAACTCACATCCCTAGCAGCAGCCAGCTCTGGCGCATCGCAGTGCACAGCTGGGTCCATGCACCTTTCCTGGCTGCTGCGTCAACAGCAGTGTAGGCTGGTAGCATGTCACAGAGGAAGATTAGTAATGCCTTCCCGTCACCCAGGAGTCAGAAATGAGAATGGGCAGAGCTTCATACACATTGTTAAGAGGTCTGGCCTCAGCCTGGGGATCCAGCCCACAGACGACAGGCCGGCTGTTTCTGGTGATTTCTCTCTCTCCCTGCCTCTCTCTCTCTCTCTCTCTCTCTTTCGTGCAGTGTGGGAAACAGGGTCAGCCCAGAAACACTGATGGCCTAGGTGTCCAGGCTGGCAGCAGGGACAGGGAGATTTTATCACAAACCTTAATAAAAAGAAGACTCCAGTGAGACGATTAAGTCTGCAGACAGTCCAGAGCGGTATTACAGCCCCTACTTTTTCTTCACATATGGAATTTGAATTCCCTTTGCAAATATTTGTTTCTTTTCTTCTCCTGGACTATAAAATATATATATATATAATAAGAGAAGAGGAAAAAAAGAATCATTTTCCAAGGAACACGAAGAAACTCCAAACTAGATTATATTTACAATTTTAGCTCTTCTGGTATGACTTTTTAAAATTTTGTTTATGTCAATTATATCTAAAAATGAAAGCCCAACATATCCCTGTGATTGTTATGTGGAGAGGGGTCTCTTGAGGGGGCTATGGGGTGCATTGTGGTTTATCACTGCAGCCTATGGGCAGCTGGTGCCAAGGTCTCAGGACCTGCAGGCCGTGAGGCTGGGGGTGGAGCTGAGAGCACCCCCAGGCAAAGCATGTCCCCAGGAACAGCCCTGTCAGGTCACAGGTTGGGGGACTGAGCCCAGCTCCACAGATGCAGCTGGTGCCGACCACAGGGCACCCCTGCCCAGCCATGGTTGGTTTTCTCTAGAAGGACGTTATAGGGAGACAGCTGTATCTCTTTTTTATGCCCGTTACTTTTGCTTTCTTCCTCCCAAACTCAGCTCAGAGGTACTATAAGTAGGACACAGGAACTGGTGAGTTCAAAATCATTTAGGCTTCTACTATGCGGACTGATACGTAAAAGTAATATTTTTCAGTTAAACCTTAATATTCTATTGGATTAAATTTTTAAGTAAAGAAAAAATGATAGGTCTCAGATTCATACAAGTTCTAATCATGAAACAGTTTTCCGATGAGAGCGTCTTCCCAAAGCTTTGCTGTGGAGGGCAGGGGTGACAGGTGCAGTCCTCCGAGTCCCCATGTCTTCCCTCTGGGATAAGCCTCAGGACCTTGGAGGTGGCTGGAGCAGTGTGTGTGCAAAGGGGTTGTATCAATCAGAATGGCGTTTGTTACAGATCTAAATTTGCACTTCAGTTTGAAGCAACTGAAGTTCACTTAACAAGAGGTGGCAGGACAGCAGAAGGAAGCCAGGGAGGCACAGCAGACGTGGAAGTATCAGAAGTTGGCACGGGCCACCTGTCCCTCTCCCTACCCATGGCGACCTGCTCTGTGCTGTGAGGCGGGAGAGGCAGTGGGGGGAGGGAAAGGTAGCCAAACTTCTCTCTGTATCTCCTGGGCAATGGCCCTCCACTCCCATTGAAATCCGCACCCTCCAGTTTCTAGGATTTTCCGTGCAGCAATGTCTCTTGTGGCAGAGCTCAGTGTTTCACACCACTTTCCACGTGTCTTGTTCAATCTCTACTCAGAAGGAAGAGAACAGCAGACAGCTTCTCAGCAAGCGCCACAGCTTGCAATACTGCAGAACATGGCAATGAGACTAGACCCAATGTGTCTACACAGCGTATTTAAACCACCAGAGGGGAAGCACAGATACCTCTGGCTGGCGGTGTCAGTACTGCGTGGCTTTGAGCTCTGTGCTCCATTTTCCTTCTTCATTTCCCCTAAAGGGAGTGGAGACGCCAAGCGTGTGCACTTCAAGGCTCTTGTTTCTCTGCTTATTAGCGCTGGATGTGATCAGTTCACTACCATCTGAGAATCAGCGCTTCTCCTGTGATTTAAAGGCCATCTTTCTCTCAACCAAAATGCGACAACAATGTGCAAAAACAAAAAAAATCTCTTCTTTCTGGACCTTCCTAACCGACGATGATGTCTTTCATTTATCTATGACAACCCATTTTTGATGTGTAAAAATAGGGAGGGAGAGTAACAAAAAAGAATGTATATTAAAGAATGGACTGAGTGTTTCCAAGTACATGTCATATAGGATGAAAAAATAACTATTAATATTTTCATACAAAGGAAAACAAGGTAGCAGAGCACACGTGACAAGAACGCAGAGGCCTGCGGGGAGTCGGAGGCTGCAGGCAGCTGCGTCTGTGTCTGCGGGAGACACTGAAGTGAGGACAGTTCATGGCCAACGACATGAGGCAGCCAGGCACTGCACAGAGAGGGCCACACTGACCTCCTTCCCGAACATTTTTATTCATAGTGGAAGAAATTTCTCCAAGGAAGCACTAACTGAGGTCATAATACAAAATCCTCAGGGGATACATCATCTCATCTCACAAGACCCTGGGTCCCTAACTTTGAGAAGGAAACCGTCAAGTCTGGCTGAAACAGAGCAACCACCAGAGATAGAAGCCTCGAGAGCATTCTGGGAATAATGAGAGGCAGGAATTCAGATGGAAAGATATTTTCCAATCCTGTGATTAATTTTTAATGCATCTTTAAGTTCCTGCAAACAAAGCTGAATGGAATTATATTCCCTTATGGAGGAGAGAAAAGAGTTCAAAGGAAAATATTCAACTTCCTTTTGCAAGTAGAACAAAACAAAACAAAACAAATGTTAATATAACCAGTTCTCTCAAGCAGATTGAATTCCAAAAGTTTATTTTCAGATAAAACTATGAAGAATTTCAGTCAACTATTTTAAAATGAAACAGTTCTACACATGACAGCTGAGTGATGTGAAATAATGCTCAAGGTCTAGTTCTCGAGGGTGTTTGAAATGCCACACGCAGCAGACTGGGGACCCACTCACCGTCTCTCACAGTGTTTTGTGAGGAAACCCTTAAGTTCCAGTTCCAATGGCCATGAATTTATTTTCAAATTGGGGAAAAAGCATCTCAGAATGGTGCTGGGCATGAAATGTGGGGCTGGCTCGCTACCCCTTCTCCTTTCTTCTCTGTAAGTTCTCCTGATGTGGAATGTGGGACAGGGTGGGGTGTTTTAGGTTGGGTTTTCCTGATGCCGCTTGAAAATATTTAGTCTTTCATTTAATTAAATGCTGGTAAGGCAAGGACTACCTGAGTGTGGTGAGAGTGTTGGACAATCTCGACTCCTGATTAGATTTTTCTCAATTATAATCATAACCCTAAAACCATAACCTAGTCCATCTACCTGCCCATTGTGCATGATGTTAACATCCTATTAGAAGTTGAGATTTTCCATTTTAGCACTTGTATATCTCCTTTTCCCTTCCTTGCACATAGTAATTCAGGTACATGGACAAGACAGTATTGTGGGGAGGTGTATCTAGTGTCTCATGGCAAAAAAAATGACTTATCGGAGGAGATACAATCACTAAAGCTAGAGATAAGAATGCTTGTTTTCAAACAAATGGAAACATCAAAAACTTTAGAATCAGTCAAACTGGAATTTGCATGCTCGATCAACACTGAGGCTCTGAGAGTTACCTGCATTTTCACTTTCCTTATTTTCTAGACAGAGATGATAATATCTACCTCTCAGGGCTTGTGTGAATTGCACATTACAAGATAATTTGTGTACATAATAACCAATCTAAAACGAAACTTCCATTAAACAGAGTTGAACTTATTATTTAAAACACAGTTGGAAGTGTACTTATTATATTAAAATTACATTGAAAGGGGCATATATTTCTAGGAATCTGACCTTATAAAAATCTGAACATCTAACAATTGTAATGTTAGCTATCAGTTACATGGAGCCTAAAAATGGCTGTAAACAATTTGCAAATGTTAACTTATTTTTTAGCCATGAGATAGGTAATAGTATCATTTTCAGTTTACAAAATGATATAACTGAGGCACAGAGAAGTTATAAAACTTTCCAAAGTGTGTACATCTTCTATGTGGTGGACTGGGGTTTGAACCAAGGCAGTGAGGCTTCCGAGACCACGCTGTCAGTCAGCCACTACACTGTATGGCTGACTGACACTGTACACTGTACTAAGAAACAGGTAGAAATGCTGGAGATATTGTAGTGGATATGCTTTTAAATATATACAAAAGGTATCAGGAAAGCAAGAGAAATATCCAGCAATGCCAGAATTTGGGAGAGCCTTGAAGCTCCCCATCAGGCACAGGAGATGAGGACACAAGGCTGGTGTGGGAGTGACAGACTTGTGTAATGAAAGCCATGCGCCTGTGCAAGGTGTAGGGCATACAGTTATGACCATGAAAGCCCTGTGTCTGTGCAAGGTGTAGGGAAGACAATTATGACCAACCAGGACTGCGTATTCGGTGAAAAGGTGGAGTTTAGAAAGCAAACAAGTAAGCTTCCATGCCTAGCCCTGGGCCTTGGAGGGAAAAGGTGCTTCCAGAAAATATATGACATGGGCCTGCCCACCAGCTGGAATGTGTGTCCCCTATATTTAAAGGTGATGAATTGGTGTAAACACATCACCCAGCCAGAATATGGCAACCAAAAATGAAACACATAATTGCTCTTTGGGGACTCACCGGAGGCCCAGCCGGCCCAGGATTACCTGCTCACGATGGATTCACAACTCAGCCCTCGAGGATGACAGCCTACTGAGGCGAGGATGACAGCCTACTGAGGCAAGAAGCCAGAAAACACAATAAAATCAGGGTAAGATGTCCACAAACTTCAGATGATAGAACTTCTAGGGGAAACCACGAGATAAGAACATTTAAAATAATTCAAGGAATGAAGAGAGGCTCAGCATGTGAGAAAAGTACATGATGCAACTGAAACACCAGCCAGATAAGAAAAATTACTAGAAAATTGAAATGGAAAATAGAGTGAATGAGGGACTGAGGAGGTTACACAAAGCAAGAGAGAGAGAGCGTGAACTGTAAGACTGCACTAGGGATTTTCTCAATATTATCTCAAGCCTTGTTTTAAGGAAAAAAAGAAAGGGTATTTCTGAAATGCTTACAAATGTAGGCACTGAATAATTGTTTTTAAATAAATTAAATAAAAAATAGCACATAGAATTAAAAAATATAAATACATATACATGTATATGCATCATATAATAGGGTTATGTTGTATCTTATGTTGTGAGTCAATACTTTTATCCTCCATTTCTGTTAAGTTTACAAAAATTATTGTCTGACTACATAAGATGTAATAGGACTTCCAGAAGGGGAAATAGAGACAATGAAAGAAAAAAACTACTCAAAATATAGTGGCTAGAATTTTTTTCAGAACTGAGGAAAAATCTAAATTCTCCTAAGCAGAAATCTCAATGAATCCAACAGGATAAATAAAAGATACACATACCTAGATCATCAGAGACCAACTACACACTTTTAAAAAAGATCTTAAATTATACCAATGAGGGGAAAAATTATATAGTGAAAATTTGCCTGATCTGAGACTTATCAATATTAACAATAGAAATCCTATGGTAATGAAGTAATATTAAAGTATTAAAGGAAAATAACCATCATCGTGGAATTCTATACCCAGCGAAAGTGGCATAAATAGTGAGTGTTAAGTAATGTCATTTTCAAACAAAGATTGAGGAATTTCACTGTTAACTAAACCTCTATAAAAGAAGAAGAGAATGCAATTTTAGAAAGAAGAGAACCGAAGCCAGAATAAACTGCAAGAAAGAATAGTTGGCAAGTCTCCATGATCATCACCTGTCTAAAGCAATAAGATTAATAATTATTATTTTTAACTATCTGTGTGCCATGATGAAAAAGAGGAACCAAAGAATTGGGCGACAGTGCAACATAAAATGGGGGTGCAGAGATCTAAATTACAGCCTACGTTGTGGAGGAGGAATACAGAGATCATCATTAACTTACGTATTTGGTTAAGTCAAATATAGATGTTAAAATTTTGAGTATGACCACAAAAAAGACTTGGAAGAGAATGTATAACTTCCATATTATTAGTAGGAATAAAATGTAGTACAGAATACTTGATTCATATGATAAATAGCAAGAAAAAGAGAAAGGAGAACAAACCCACAGAAATAATGGGAAATTTTAACACTCTCCTCAATTATAAGGATATGGCAATTTTATGTACATTATAATTGACTAGTTTGGTTGAATAAAACATGTACATAGAACTCTGTCCTCAATTACAATCATTTTTGGACACATATAGAACCATTATGAAAACTGACCTCCTACTGATGAATGAATTTCATCAAATACTAAAGAATGGCTATCAAAAATAATGCACATAATAATACTGACATTTTAGAGTCGTGAATCTAAAGAGAAAAGTTCTAAAACTACTGAGAGAGAGGCTTACAGATAAAGCCAGAGACAGAGAGAGAGAGAGAGCACACGCATGCGTGACTGGACTGGGAGAGTCAGATGGAGAGCAGGTTCTTATAAAGAAATGAAAATTAAACTGACAACATACTTTTCATATGCAATGATGGATACTAGAACAACTGAGGAGCAATATCTTCAAAGTTTTTGAAATCCTTGGGAAAAATTACTTCAGTCTCATACTGTCTCCTGCTGCAGTGACATTCAAGTGTGAGCGCTAAATTCTTATTGAGAATAAGGAAAATGTTTGGAAACTTTACAAACCATACATCCTTTCTGGAAGCATTTCCCCAAATTTGCTAGAGGAAAATACAGAATGCACACAATAGAAAGACGATGTCAAACGCAAGCAACAGTGCTACGTAAAACAATAGCACCTGGTAAAATTTTTGGTCGGTTCTGAATGACGTGTTCTAATGAAGTTAGGCAATGAAACACATCTGAAATAAGCGTACAAATGATTACAGCATGATGGATGAGGGAAGGTGTGGGGGGAACCAGAGTATGGGAAGGTTCTTCCTGTCTTGTCAGAGGGAGGAGATGAAATCTAGACACTGATAAGATGCTTTTAGAGAATAGTTAAACATTTGAGGGTAATCTAGAAAAAATGTACATGGCATTTACAAATTCCAAACTACTAGAATAAAAGTTGGAAGAAAAATTCTACATAAAAATGAACTCATAATGAAAATAAAAGGAGTCAATTCACCACAAGACAGAACAAAACAAACAGCAGCATTAAACCTGAAAGAACTTCATACTCAGGAAGAGAAAAAAAGAATGTTTAAAATTATTGAGGACATTTTTCAAAAGTAGAGTCTTCATGATGTAAAGGTAGGTCACTATGAAAAAACAAGGATTTGAAAGAGAATTAAAGAGCATTTCTAGAAATGAAAAGTATGATTTTTTTAAAAAAAGCAAAAACGTTAAGCAACCCATTTGATGCATTTGCTGATAGAGGAATTCATTGGAAGACAGATTTGCAGAAATCACCCAGAATTAGACACAGAGATATGCAGAGATGGGAATTTATGAAAAAAAAGACACCTCAATATAATTTAATGGGAGAAGAAGGTTTAACACAATTCTAACAGAATTTAGGGCCAGAGTCAACTTTCCAAAAAGTAGTGAAAACTAATTTTTCAGACCTAGAGAGAGACACATTGAGGAACTATACCAACTCCTGAACAGAATAAATAAATAAAACACACACATATTGCTGTGCAATTTCTAAATATCAAATGCCAGGAGAAAATTCTTGGAGGCAGAGAAAGAGAATTACTCATAAAGGAGTGACAGTTTAGCTGACATCAGAGTCTTCATTAGTAACAAAAGGGGTTTTTTATTCAAAGTGCTGAAGGCACATAACTGCCAATTTAGGAATCAGAAAAGTCACGACGGAGAGAAATATCACTAACACACTCTCACTGAGTGACTTTTAGTAATTGAAGGAAATCAGTGTTGAGGAAATCGAGTTCAGAATGAAGGGGTGGATGCTGGAAGCAACAGTGAGCAATAAAACCCAGGAAAGATGTTGGCCAATTCAAACAAGTATTGACTGAGTAAAATACCAATGCAATTCAACACATTCATGTTTTCAAGTATAAAAACAATCGCACAGAATAAAATCCAGACTCCTTCACGTGGCCACAATGGCCTGCAGAGGCTGGTCCTTGCCTACCTGGCTAACATCACCTTCTTCCTGTCCCCTTCATTTACTTTGTGCAGCCACACAGGTGTCCTTGCTGTGCCATTAATTTGCTGTGGCACTTTATGCATGTTACTTAAAATTTCCAAGTTTAACTTTCCTCAGCTATGCAGTGGGTATAGTAACAACCGCTCACAGGATGTCGAAAGGATTAAACACAGGTTCAGAAAGCCCCTTAACCCACAGAACACATCAATGTGCAGCTGACAGTTTGAATTCCTAAGGTTTGATCCACAGGAGATGGAGACAGTATACACTCCTGGAGACAATACTCACTTCATCGTTGCCCAGCAGGGTCTGGGTATTATTGAACACGCTGGGTAGCTATGTCCTGTGCAAGCAGCAAGGACTCTCCAGAGACTGCCCAGTAAATAGCACAACTGTCACAACCTTTCTTTATGAAACCGGTTGTCTGAAAATCTAAACTGTTGAAAAACATTACTGTGGGTTGGATTAATCTCAGTATTAAAAAATTACCCACAAGTTTACTTTCAACACCAACCTCTTCTTATGCATGGCATCAAAGTCATGCGTCCAGACACCTTTTATACAACTTTCAAGGGCATTGGTAGTCTCCAGTGAAATGAGACTACCCTCTAAAAACAAGTTTCCAGAGGCTGATATTCAGTGTTATATGCACCAGACAGAGGAGTAGCCTGAGGTGAATTTGAAAAGTTGTGTCAGTAAAGCGAAAATGGTATGATCTGCTTTCCCACTGAAATTCATCTTTCATAGTTCCTTTCAGCATTCATAGTAATAATTGTGTAAATTTCTAGAATGCAAATTATTTCCTGACACCTAATGCTATTACCTGGGCTCTGCTACACCACATACTGTTCCCTTTGTCACTCCTCTGTCATGACATGGAACTTACCTTGTCTGAAATAACAAATACCTGCAGTAAAACAATGTCATGCTAAACTTACTGTTTTGAGGCTTGGATGAAAAATATATTCAGCACAACTTTCCCAGTTTAAAAGATTAGTAAACACTTTTGTTCCCAAAAATAATAATTTTAGATGCTGATTAACATTTATTAAAAAGGAAACTTTTGACTTGAACTAGAAAGTTAGAAAATGATATACAGTGGGAGGGAGAGTATGAATATAGGTGTTGGCAGAGAGAGTGCGTAGGTAGCTGTTGCTTTCTCTTCATATTCTTTTGTATTTATATTGAATTTCTATGATGCCACAGGAAGGTTTAGGCTTTCTTAGATTCTCTCTTTCTCTCTCTCCCTCTCTCTGTCTCTCTCTCTCTCACACACATACAAGTTACTTATTTTGAGAAAAAGAAAATTTATTCATATGAAAAAAGTTTAACTTATAAATGCAGTAATGTCTTGGCCATTGCCTGCTAATTAAAAATTTTTGATTATGCAACAGGATTAAACTAGGCACTATCAGGGAAGAAAGACATTGCTCGAAAAATATATATGCATATAAATTTGCAAGCCTAAGATAGCAATGTTTTTTAAAAATTCCCTCAGGCATATTTAAATTATCCAGTGGCTTGTCAACAACTGATATATGCTAGTTAAAATAACAAATCAAAGCTTTTTGTTAAAATATCAACCAAAGTAATTTACATTTCTTTAAAAACATTCAATAGTTCAAACTCTCCATTAATTTCTGTAGTTAGATCTCACTGATTATAGCTGACTTACACACATGTACACACACTTAAACCCACACATAGGTGTATAAATTACCTGAAGGGTGACTTTTAAGATCTCTAACTTGTGGTATTTGTTGGTCTCAACTTGAACCATCTGTTTGTCACAGCTATATTATTATTTCTTTCACTGTTATTCCAAAGTTTCTCAACTTCTTTGCTTTAAGCAGAATATCCTATTTCTATCCTTTGGTTACAGGATACAAGAGCTCTTTAATTTTGACTTTTTGACATACCAAAGAAGCAAATCTCTTTATTTCATACTTCAGTGTATGTACATTATTGGATTTGACAGAGTGATAGAATTCAGGAATACTATTTGAAAAAATGCCAAGAAAAAGACAGAATTATGGAAGCAGATGTGTCAGTGGGAAGTCCATATGTGATTTCCAACCAACGTAGGTAGCTCTTCCTGTAACAAGGTTTATAACTTAAATAAGATGTGATTGGAAGACAAGCACATAGCTTTACAAGGGCAAGTTTACCTTACAGCTTTTCAATTGCAGGGGAAAACAGTTTCTTGAAGTTCAGGTGGGTTGCTGAGGAATCTCTCAACAGCTTGAAATGACCACCCCACTTTTCCTATTTGTCCTTTTAAGATGGCTAAACGTTACTGAGAGAATTTCAGGGTGAATGTGATCCATTGAGTCATGACTCTCACAGAGAAAAACAATCCAGATGCTTCCTATTTGATAAATAGAGAATTAAGGTTCATGAGACACTAACTAGTGATTTGAAGACTAACTAGCTGTGACTCAGATGCCAAAGGTTAAGACCCAAGAACAATTTAAAAGCTAAGAGTGCAGGCAACAGACATAAAAAGCAGAAGGCAACTGGCAGTGGAAACGTGGAGAAGCAAATCTATACAATAGAAATTCTCCACCACTAGATAGCCTCAGGGGACAGCAGCTGGTGCCTTTCTTGGCTACTTAAAAAGGAAGGGGCAGCTCACCACGAGTCCACACCGTGAAAATCGGAGGGGCGAGTCTGTGGAACTGCAAGCCTCACAAGACTGACGCTCTCCCAACATTTCTCAACAGGGTGCCACAGCATGCCAGGGAGCTCTCCTGCAAGAACACGTTATGTTTTTGTTCGGGAAGCAAACAAAATGCACACACCATTTTTCCACATCCCAATGATTAAGAGCACAGCCCAGCTGACCTTCAAGGGTTATTCTGAAGTCAGAGGAAGAACGGAGAAGGGAGTGGAGGACGTGAAACAGGCTTGTGGCGTGAGGCACACTGTGGCACAACAGTCAAGGGCTCAACCTGGACTCAGAAGGTCAGGGTTCATCTGCCTTTTTTGTCACTCGTGCTGGCTGAACAGCTTAATTACCAACTCAGTTCAGTAGTTATTGGTTGAGCATACCAAGTGTCAATCACTACATCGAAACGCTGAGGACTACTGTTTAGCTGCTTGGGAAAATCATACAGCTCTTGGAACGTCAGTCTCTTCATCTGAAAAAATGGAAATTAAATTACTAAATTCTTCAGGTAGCCAAAATTAGAATAAAGTCTTTAACTGTGCTAAAATAATAACTAAGGTAGAAAATGAGAAATTATTCTACTCAAAGCACTGGCTAAATGCACTGATTTTATCTTATTTAATTCTAAAACTACCATATGGAAACACAAATGACGTGGAAACTTTCTTTGGATTGCCCGGCAAGGACAGAGCTAGACTTATGACCCTTCCTTCCCCCCAGCAGGAGGTATTGTGCCCTTACTCAACTTCCTGTTGAACTGGCAGCTTGTCCCGTAAGGCAGAGAGCAATCGGTGCACAGTTCCCCAGCTGGTGCACAGATATCCTCTGTCCCAAACATGCCTTTCTGAGATGCCAAAAGCATGGAGGAGCCATGCTCCCTGGGTTCCTATGCCTACAGGCTACGCCAAGCAATGCAGATGTAGTTTGCCCTTTTCATGACAAACCATGCAAGGTAGGTTCTAGCATCATGACCATTTGCAGGTGAGGACAAGGATGCACAGAGAGCTTGAACAATTTGCCCAACGTCCTTCAGCTGGCAAGTGGCAGAGCCAGTTCACCTGTGGTGAAGTTTAACTTTGTGTGTCCACTTGGCTGGGATAAGGGATGCTGAGACATCTAGGAAAACGTTTCTCGGCGAGTCTGTGAGGGCGTTTGTGGAAGAGATTAGTGTTTGAATCAGTAGACTGACAAAATGACTACTCATCACTGTGGGTCGGTCCCATCCAATCTACTGAAGGACCCCATGGAACAAAAGGTGGAGGAAGGAAGGATTCACTCTCTTCCTGAGCTGGGACATCCACCTTCTTCCACCCTTGTGCCCCAGTGCTCCTGGCTCTGGAGCCTTCAGACTCAGACCTGAACTTACCCCTTGGCCCCTTCATTCGTAGGCCTTTAGGTCTGGATTGGAACTACCCAGGTCCTCCTGGCCTCCAGCTTGCACACAGCAGATTGCAGAACGTTTCAGCCCCCGTAATTGTGTAAGCTGATCCTTCATAATAAATCTCTTTCTATTAATATCTATCTATCTATCTATACGTGCACTATTGGTTCTGTTTCTCTGGAGAACCCTGATTAAGACAGAAATTGGTATCAGGAAGTGGAGGTGCTGCTGTAGCAAACTCCTAATGTGTGGCAGTGGCTTTAGAGCTGCGTAATGGCTTCACAGCGGCTGAAAGAGTTTTGAGGCGCATGCTAGGAAAAGCCTGCGGTGCTGCAAGCAGACCACTAAGGGTGAGTCTGGGGGGTGCTCAGAAGGGAGGAAGAGAGCTGTGGGGGAACCCTCAATCTTCTTGGAGAATGCCCAAGGAATTTTGAACAGGATTTCCAGAAATATGGACAGCAAAGGTCATTCTGATGAGGTCTCAGGGAGAAATGAGGAACACGTTATTGGACAGTGAAGGCAAGGCCACGCTTGCTATAAAGTGGCAGATAACTAGGCTGGATTGTGTTTGTGTCATGTTTTGTGGAAGGTAGAACTTGTGAGCAACAGAATTGGGTGTTTGGTTGAGGAAATATCTAAGTAAATTGAAGGAGCAGCCTGGTTCCTTCCAACTTCTTATAGTAAAATGCAAGCAGAGAAGAATGATCTGAAGACTAAACCATGTGGCTTCTCTGTCTGCTCCTGGCCCTCCACCGCTTCTCTAACTTTGCAGCCTGCACGTTCTACTGAAAACCCAAAGTGGACGATCCTGGGGTTTGGCTTCAGGATCTGATGCTTTCTTACCTTTCCAGCTTACCTTCCCTGCCTTCCTGGTTTAGCTCCTCCACCTGCATTTAATCATGTCTCCTCTCTCTTTTTTATCTTCAGAGATTTTCAAATGTGGCAGCAAACTCATAGGTCACCTTTGCCTGGCCTAATCATGAGCTAACTCCATCGGACACCATCTTGCCCAAACCTGCCCACAGATTGGGTGAGATACACTTCCTACGAGTTCCCCAGGCCTGTGGGAATAAATACCTCTGAAGTAGCATCCGTACAATACAGTAATCACCTATTCACTTGTCTCTATCCCTTGCTAAATTTTGTGCTTCTCAAGGGTGCTTATTAACATGTGTATTTTTTTGTATTGAAAACTCTTCGTATGTCATTATAATGCCTGAATAAAATCCCATCGCATGGTTATATTACAATGTATTAAGTCATTTTTAATGTAGAATCAAGGTAGAAAGGTAATGCTTAGGGTAGAAAATTTGAAGGTAGAAACATAATGCTTAAAACCTTGTGCTCCGTTTCATATCATTCTGAAATATTTGTATGTCAGTCATAGAATTTCCTGCTGCGTTTCTTGAATGTTTCGATCATATACTTAGTTTCTTGATAACTATTTGGCAAAACGTAAGAAAAGAAATCTTTATCAAAAGTTATGGTCCTGTTATTTTGCAAAATGGTCAAACTTCCAAAGTCATTTAAGGTTACCTCAATGGAGGCTGAGTATCTATTCATGGAAACTGCTTTACATAACTGAGATTGATAAAACCACACTATCATCAGCATTGAGTGCTGCCCAAGAGGTCGTATTTTCAGCTGGGCACCGTGTTACAGACAACACAGAAGGTGAAAAGACAATGGACACCATTTCGTAAAAGTAACGTTTGCTGAAACTGGACATTAAAAGAAAATATTGAAGTAAAATACGCACACAGAAAAGAGCACACAGCTTAAGTGGATGGCTTGATGAATTTCACAAACCAACACAACCACTGAGCCAGCACCCAGGTTGGGGCCCAGGACATTGGCAGCACCCCAGGAATCTCTTATTCCGAACCTCCCAAGGTTAGTGCTGGTTTCTGTGTTTGTGCTTGACGTGAGTGGGATCACAGAGTATACACTTTCTTACATGTAGAGTCTTTCACTCAGTATTACATTTTTTAAACTCACCCACATTGTTGTGGATAGTTGTGGGTTATTCATTCTAAGACCTGGCCATTTTTAACCTGGAAAAGTATACCCTAAGAACACTTGAGGGACTGGCTCATAGCAGAGAGAATTCCCTTGTTCTGTGTTACGGGATGTCAGCAGCAAAGGTCTAATGAGGCCTGCAGGGAGACAAATACTGGCTTTTTAGGTGAAGGGGTTTCTGACTATTACAACCCCAAGCAGCAGATGGTTGGCCTCGGGGACAGCTTGCATCCTTCAAGCCTGGTCCAGATGACTTTGTCAAGGTGCTGCCTGATGGGCTCCCGGGTCAGGCTGTAGATTAGATTCAAGTTCCCTTCCAACTGAAAGATTCCAGAATTTTTCATACACAACACATTTATAGTATACACACTTGATTAGGTGATGTGAGAGGTAGAACTCGTGTACCCGTGTACATTAGACACCTCTTAGCACCATGTCAGACAGTCCATCTGTTCATGGGGACTTTGGCCGATAGTTTCAGCCGCGGCTGGCACCAGTACGATGCTTCACTTCCTGTGGCTTCCAACCCCCCTCTGAGGGACACAGCCACGTAGCCCCATGAGGCTTCACACCTTTTCCACCTGCTTTGGCTTTTCCCACATTCTGCTGAGGTTCCACACATGCCCAACCCAGAAGGGCAGGGGTAAGTAATGCCTCTGGGGAGAACTTTTCACCAACGAGAGAGGGAAATGGAGGACATACTATTCTTCTTTCCTCCCCAGAAAGACTGCACTGAGAAGAGCCACTTGTATGGTCTCTGGAAAGACACATGCACAAGTTCGAATAAATGACCGTACATGATAAACACGGCAGTCAGTTTGCTCATGCCTCTCTGTGCGGGACCCCTGCTCTTTCCCTCCCCGCTGTGCTCTGCGGTCACACTTCTCAATAAACAGTGAGGCAGGAGCCTGTTGTCTTAGGCTCTGCTGTCTGAGGCCAAGACCCTGTGCTTCTTCCTGAAAAGGTGATGTCAGGTAGAGATGAAAAAACAAAACAGCAAAAGGAGGCTGGGAACATAGAGGGAAAAGTGATTAACTCTCACTGGATCAGAAAATGAATTCAGATACACAAGTGAATGTCAGCTTCCAGGAAGTAAAGCACAGCAGAGTGGAAGACCGAGAGTGGGGGTCCTATATGTCCATGCTGGACCCAGCAGGAACGTGACAGACAGGTGGCTCTACCCTCCATACGTGCTGGGTTCAGGTGGGCCGGCGATGAGCGGCTTCCCTCACAGCTTCCCTCGAGGCTGGTGTGTTTCCCGATGTGCAAGGATGTGTGGCCTTATCCACGGGACCAGCCTGCTGAGGTTTCCAGGGAGACCAGGGTCGGGAACTAGTAAATGTTACATATTTGTGGGGGCTTTATGATCCTCATGATGGTTAGAGACTTCCTGTTTGATTTCACCACTTTTGAATATTTTTGCATTCTTGAGGACACATCTAAGCAATAGGTTGTGCATGACCAGCGAGGAAGATTCTGTGGAAGCAGGAGAGACAAGAGCTCTGTTCTTGCACATGATCTTCCCGCAGGAAGGTTGGGTTGGACATGATGTTTCCATGACGGGCTGTCCTAAAACCCCGATGAAACCCTTTTTAAGACTGTGCAGGGAGAGCAAATGCCGCCAAGGATCTATTGCGTGATAAAAGGTTTTCTGACTGGGATTGGGCCTAGGAGGCCAGGCCTTCCTCATCGGAACAGAGAAGAAAACGGTGCGCTCGGTGACCACAGCAACAAAGGGGGTGGAGCGGGCAGCAGTGGGCGGCAGTGGGCGACAGCTGCCCGCTGTGACTTCCTCTGGACAGATCCAGGTTAGAATTGTTCCTACGTGAAAGAGCCACCCAGGAGGTTCTAAAAAGTACTACTCAGCCCTTTCATTTGTTGAGACTGCTGTGGTAGGGACTGTTATAGCTGCAGGCCGTGTGGAAACAGAAATGAAATCAAAGACAAGGCCTTTGGCCTTGGGGAGTTTCTAGGTAAACACAGCAGCTGCTCTTTTTGTTTCAAGGATGAAGGTCCCTTTCCTGCTTGTCTCTGTTGTTGAATTATAAATCATGGGCATTGCTAGTGCACACCGAATTTCAGATCTGAAGCAGGGATTTTTCTTGAGGGACCCATGTTTCTGGAAAGTATATGGAAAATATTCTGTGTACTCCACTCACCCTCATCCCTGTGAGTTTCCATAACTTCATTTGTGACCCCAAAAACCAAGAGCCATTGATTGACTTAGAAACAAAAAGACTTTGCTTAATCTGACCACAACCTTGATTTCCCCCAAAAGTGGAATTCAGAAGGAAATGAGGTGGTCCTGATTCTACTTTCTATCTGTAAATATAAATATATATGTGTGTGTGTGTGTGTGTGTAAAATCAAACTAATTTTCTGTGAACGGAGACAGAATACAAGGGACTCCCGTGAGCTTGTGCCCTGCCAAGTCACTGACATTAAAAGAAAATTATTTTTCTTGTCTAAATACAAAAAAGCAAAGATTTAAACTTATTCTCACCGTTAGCCAACTTACTGAGTTATTAAAATCAACAAACCCAGGAAGAATAAAAGTCCTTGATTCAAGTGTTTTTCCCCCTTTATTAGTAGAAAACGTGCGAGTGGGCAGCACAGGACGCGTTGCCTTCGCAAGCGCAGCCGAGCCCAGGCGTGCACACGCTTTTCTTGCATCTGTCTTCTCTCTGGAGGTTACGGGCTGCGTTGTGTAATCAGTGAAGCAGCCTGAAAATGACGTATAAAAAAATCCCATACTCCGTGCCGGGGAACTCAGCTGAGACTCATGGCTATTTTTGCTACTGAGGCTTAAGAGGCAGCCGGGAAAGCAGAGCCCACAGTGAGAGGGGCGACCACCAGGAGCACTAGAGGAGGCTTTTTAAAAATCAGTATTGCTCTTTCTCCATCCTCCTTCTTCCCCATCTCACGAGGATGTCAAACAAAATATTTTGACAGAAACAAAGGTGTTAAAATGAAAGTTTTGTCATCCTCCAAGCCAGGTTTGGAGCCTTCTTAGAGACCTCCTGGAATGCGAGGGTGCCCCCCACACATACCTACCCTTGTGCTCACCTAGACCCCGCCCAGTGGTCTGCAAACACCTGCGATCCGGCGTCACTATCAATCAAACATCTTCGAACACATGCGCCTGTGTACGTATATTTACGTATTTATGGTTTAACCATAAGCTGATATATCAAAGCATTATATAGACTTTGGGCAAGGTGAATATAAATCCAACTTTAAAATAGACTTCTTGACAAATTCAAACCTTTTTGGCTAACTTTGTGGCAGCACATATGACTAGGTTATTTATTCAACAAATATGTATTTTGTTATTATTGGTCTTCCTGCAAGAAAAGGTAAGTCCTACGAGGGTGGAGGTTGCATTTGTCTTGTTTACTTACGTGTTGTTAGTGATGGGAAGTGTCCTAGCAAATTGTACATCATTAGTAAATGTGCAAAATGTAAAGGGATTGAATGTAGATTTTCCAGGGAAAGTTTCAATAGGAAGGGGACATTTACGTTTAGATTTGGAGCCCGTGAGAGGAGGAACCATGAAGACAGGCAGAAGAGGAGTGTTCCAGGCACAGAGAAAAGAGCAAGTGCAAGAGAGTTTTACACAATATAATTTGCTTGACAAAAATCTTACTCTAAGAATAAGCATCGGCTCTGCTAATTTTTTATTGTTCACTTATGCTATCACTTCTCTTGAGGAACTAGCTGGGATTGGAATGGCTGAATCACGTGAGAGGTGTTAAGCTTAACTCTTTTGAAAACTTCCAGACTGTTTTTCAAGATGGTTTTGCATCCCCAGTACCCGTGTGTGAAGGCTCCGGCGCCTTCACGTCTCCGCCAATACTTAAGGTCAGATTTTTAAAGTCCAGGCACTTTGATAGGTGTGCAGTGGTGTCTCATTGCATTTTAATTTGTAGTACCTGAGTGAATGATGTCGTTGAGCATATTTGTAGATGCTCACATGCCACCACAATATCTTCTTTGGTGAAGGGTCTGATCAAATGGATGCTCACATCATTTACCACCTTTTTAATTGGCTTGTTTATATGCTTATCATTAGTTTTGAGTATTCTTTGTACCTGGATATAAGTCTTTTTTCAGGTATTTGATTTGAAAATATTTTCTCCCAATCTGTGGCTTATGTTTTCATTCTCCTAAGAGTATATTTCCTTCCAATCGCAGACATTTTTAACTTTGTTCACCTTCCAGTCATTTCTTCCACGGATTGTTGCTTCTGATGTTGTTATTGAAGAAATCCTTACCTAAGCCCAGGTCATAAAAATTTTCTCCTACATTTTCTTCTAGAAATTTCTAGTTTTAGGTTTTATACTTAGGTTTATGATCCATTTTGAGTTCATTTTTATATTATATGTGGGGCAAGGTATAGTTTGGTTTTTTTTATGTATGGATATCCAAATGTTCCAGAGCTATTTGTCAAAAAGACTATTCTTTATCCACAGAATTGCCTTTGCCCCATTGTCAAATCAATCATACATATATGTAAATGTCTATTTCTCTCTATTTTGTTCCTTTGATCTATTTGTCTAATTTATGCCAATGGTATACTCTCTTGACTACTGTAGCTTTATAATAAGTCCAGAAATAAGGTAGTATTAATCCTCTAGCTTTATTCTTCTTTTTCTAAGTTGTTTTGGTTACTACTGGTCTTTGCATCTTCACATAAATTTTAGAATCATTTTGTTAATTTCAAAATCATTTTGTCAATTTCAATTTCTACCGTTAAAAAAAGTCATCTGGAATTTTGATTGAAATTGCTTTGACTCAGTTTCAGGCAAATTGACATCTTAAGAATACTGAATTTCCTGACCGTGTACATGATACAACTCTTCCTTTACTTAGTTCTTTTTGCTTTCTCTCAGAAATGTTTTATTATCTTCACCACACAGGTCTTTCATGTATTTGGCCAGATTTGTCCTTAACTATTTAATTCTTTGATGCTCTTGCCAATGGTATTTTTGCTTTAACTTCAATTTCCAATTATTTGTTGCAAATATGTAGAAACACAGTTGATTTTATTGATTTTATTAAACCATGGAAGATATTGATTTGTACTCTGCAAACTTGTTAAACTACTTATTGGTTCCAGTAGCTGTTTTTTATAGATTCCTTTAGATCTTCTACATAGATGATCACACCACCTGTGAATAATGATGGTTTCACTTCTTCTTTTCTAACATGAACACCTCTTTTTCTTGTCTGATTGCATGGGCTGAAACCTCCAGGATAATGCTCAACAGAAGTGATGAGAGTGGGCGTCTTATCTTGTCCTTGTTCTTGGGTGGAAGCTTTCAGTCTTTTACTGGTGAGCATGATGTTAGCTATAGTTTCTCAAAGATGACCTTTGTCAGGTTAAGGAAGTTTTCTTCTATTCCTAGTGTGCTGAGAGTTTTTATTAGGTAGGTCACTGGATTTTGTCACATGTTTTCCTGTGTCCATTTACATAATCATACAATTCTTTTTTTTTTTTTTTTGGTTTGTCAATATGATGAATTGTATTGACTTATTTTTGAATGTCAATCTACCTTAGCATTCTTGATCCAAACTCAACCTAGTTATGATGCATTTTTAATACGTAATTTGGATTCTACTGGCTAAAATTTTATAATCTTTGCATTTATGTTCATGAGGATATTGGTCTATAGTTTTGTTTTGTTTTTTTCTTATAATGTCTTTGGTTTTGGTATCAGGGTAATGCTGGCCTCATAAAATGAATTGGGGGACTCTCCCTTCATTTCCAATCTCTACAAGAATTTATATAAAATTGGAACTATTTCTTCTTTACATTTTTTGGTGAAATTCACCAGCGAAACAATTCAGGCTCAGAATTTTCTTTGTGGGAAAGTTTGTAACTCAAATTAATATCTCCAGTTTTTAATGGACATAATGGATAACATTTTCAGGTTATCTCCTTTTTCTTGAGTGAACTTTGGTAGTTTGTGTTTTTCAAGAAATTTATCTATTCCATCTAATTTGTTAAGTTTATTGGCATAAAGTCATTCATTGTATGGTCTTGTTATCCTTTCAATAGCAATAGGACCAGTAACTATGCTGCCTGACGCTTTCATTCCTGATGTTGGTGAAATATATCTTCTCATTGTTTTTTAAATCATTCTGCCTGGAGGTTTATCAGTTTTACTGATATCCTCAAAGAACTTCTCATTGACTTTTATTCTCTCTCCCTCTCTTAGTTTTCTGTTTTTTTATTTTTGTTGTCATATTTGTTATTTCTTTTCCTCTATTTACTTTGAATTTGATTTGCTCCTTCTTTTTCTAGTCTCTCAAGGTGGAAACTTACATCATTTATCTGAGAACTTTCCTTTTTTCTAATATTAACATATTGTACTAAATATGCCCTCCTCCAAGCACTGCCTTAGCAGCATTCCACAAATGCTATTTTATGGTGTTTTCATTTTTATCCAGTTAAAAATGTCCAATTTTTCTTTTGATATCGTCTTTGATGCATGGGTATTATTCGCTTTTCAGATATTCAGGGATTTCCCAGAGATACATCTGGTTTTGATTTAAATTTAACTCATTGTGGTCAGAGAACATTCTTTGTAGGAATTTTATTCTTTTAAATGTATTGACTTGTTTTATGACACTGAATATGGTCAAGAATATTGGTATGAATTTTGTGGACACTGGATAAGAGTATGCTGTTTATTGGGTGGATTTTTCTATAAATGTCAATGAGGTCAAGTTGGTTGGTAGCATTGTTTAAATCTTTTATATTCTCAGTGATTTTCTGTCAACTTTATGTATCAATTTTTGAGAGGGAGAGATTGAAATATTCTAGTATAATAATGGATTTATCTTTTTCTACAATTTTTCAGTCAGGTGGCATTTTTCTGATTCACTGCATGCCTGGAAATCTTTGACTGAATGCCTGGCATTTTGAATTTTACCTTACTGGTGCCTGAATATTTTTTCATTTCTATGAATGACCTTGAGCTTTGTTCTGAGACACAGTTAAGCTACTTGTAAAAAGTGTGATCCTTTTGGGTCTTGCTTTTAAAATTTATTAGGTGGGACTGCTAGTCAATCTAGGGATAATTATTCTACTGAGGTAAGATCCTACCGAATATTCCACCCAATGTCCTGTCAGTCACCCATGTTCCAGTGTGGCTGGTGGGAACATGTGCTACTCCTGCCCTATGTGGGCACAGGGCATTGTTCTCTAACCCTGTTGGGTGGTTCTTTCCTTGGCCTTGTGTAGTTTCCTCAGACGCATGAGCTGATCAGAACATAGCTGACTATCTGAGGATGGCCCTCTGTAGCTCTCTGGGGTTCTCTCCCTACAGCCTTGTCCTCCCCTTCCTTCTGTTGTGCATACTCTGATGACCCACATCTCCTAGACCCTCCACATTACCGCCCTCCTCAGGCGGTTCGCCACACTCCACCTACTTCTCTTTGCACTGCAACCTGAAAACTCTCCCAAGTTAGTGAGCTGTCACTCCGTAGAGCCCACTTCATCTGTTTCCTGCCCATCAAGGATCATAGTTCTTCATTGTCTGAAAATCACCATTTCCTAAATTTTGTTCATCTTTTGCTTGTTTCAAGGGAAAGGACATGTTCAGTCCCTGTGACTGATTCCATCTTGGCTTGAAGTGGAGGTCTAGAATCTGTGTCTATTTGGAGTTGTCAATGTAGGGGGCCCTCATATCCACCCGGGACCCTCTGTTTGTCCACTGGGCCCTGCTAGGCATGACTGGACCAAACCGTTCTGCTCTCTGGACTATTGAGGCACAATTAGTATCTCTGTGCGTATGTTTTTAAAGTCAGTTTTCTATTTTGTAAAAGATAGCTAAGTAAATTAAGGAACACAATCTTTAAATGCCCTTATGTTGGCACCTTTAATCTACAAAGCATGGCAGTAAAGCAAATAACCTAGTGAGGAGCTGCTGGCTTCCTCCAGATGCTGCCTGTCCATCAGCAGGTGTAGTGAGGTCTCCATTAGAGATCTGTTCTTACACATTAGGGATGGCTAATTAATTTCTGATTAAAATGTAATACAAAGAGAAACTCTTATGTCGTCTTTCATGGCCCAGGGGCTCATCATGCTCCCCTGCCCTGGGTCCCCACATCCGACTTTGAAAGTGTCACTATGATAGACCCAGACCGAGTCCTCCTTCTCTTGCAGTTACCACAGTCACATCCCCTGAATTTATTATTCTAACACATTGCTGATGAAGTCATCAGAAATGACATAAAAGGATTCAGGGGGACCCCTGGTCCCTCTTCAGTATTCAGTTGGTTTGACATCCATGTTCATTCTCTGAGTGTTCTGTGTCTAGATCTGTTTGGATATAGGGAGACAGAGATGATGTTTGTCCGGTTTCATCTTGGAGGAGGACACAACCGTTTCTCTACTTCACTAAGTAAAGAGAAGACTCGCCTCCATACAAACGATTTTCTTTATTATCCCTAATTTTCAAAGCTCTGGGTGGTAGACCACAGGATTCATTTCCATCCAGGGTTCCCCTCCTGACCTAGGACTGAATTTAATCTTCCCATAAAAGCACCACCACATAACTTAAATTTTTTTCTCTATCAATTAGAACTGTATTTCAGAACCTGGAATGCAAATATTAATCATGTTACTATAACCCTTCTTCTATCAAAATTACTTTCTATAACTTGTCAGAAAAATTGTTGGCTAGGTAATAAGTCCAATGCCTGTGCTAATTTCCTCTTAATAAATTCATGTGGGAACATTAGTAGCAGGAGTGCCCCATTTAATCCTCATCTTCTAGAATCTTTAATGCTTAAGTTCCCATCTTCATACCCCATATTTCAGCAAGTGGTTAGCTTACTTGTTGGCATCTTCTGCCCCTAAATTGAATTAATGAAGCCTCTGTCGTGGGAAGTGACCTTCAATAAATATGGTTTCTAAATTTCTATCCACTTATAGTTTAATAGAAAGTGACCCTCTGTGATGCTATTAAATGTATCTAGTTGGGCTGAGAGATTAGAAATCTTTTAGAAAGGGGTGCAGTAACACAGGTACCACTTTAAAGGATTGAGGTATTATTAACATATAATAAAGTATATACATTTTAGGTGTTCAGTTTGATAAATTTTGACAATTGTATACCCCTGTGTAACCATACCCAACACAAGCCACACAGTATTTCTATCCTCCAGAAAGTTCTACTGCACCGTTTCCAGTGAGTCCCCTACACTGGCCTCATAACCACAATCTCATTTTTGTTACCATAGATCCTGTGATATGTACTTTTGTGTGGTTTACCAATGTCGTGTGTGTAAGTAGTTTGTTCTTTAGATTGCTGGTCCTCCATTTTATGGGCATTCCACACTTGTCTACCTGTCCTTCTGTCAACAGACATGTGGGATTCTTCCCGTTTTTGGTACCTGTACACTTTCTTATACAAATCTTTTTATTGACATGTGTTTTCATTCTTCTTAGGTAAATATATTAGAGGGGAATTGCTGTTAATATTTTGCTCATAATCTCCAATTTGGACCTGGCTCAGTGGGGCAGCTCATCTCTGCTCCATACAGTGTGGACTTGGGACATCTTGAAAGCTGGAGGGCCCTGTTCTTGGGGGCTGAAATTACTGAAAGGCTCACTCACTTCCTATCTGGTGGTTGATGCTGGCTGGTGGCCAGTGTCTTGGCTGGTGCTGTCATCCAAAACACATACACGTGGTCTCTGTTTGAGGATGCTTGGCCTCCTCAGAGCATGGTGGTTGGATTCCGAGAGCCAGAATCCCAGGAGAACAAGGCAGAAGCACATGATATTTTCTATGACCACTCAGAACTCACATACTGTCATTTCTGACATATTCTATTGGTTGGGTCAGCCACAAAATTTCACCTAGGTTTAAGGGTAGAAGGGCAATATGGTCTGAATATTTGTGTCGCCTCAAAATTCACACGTTGAAATTCTAATTCCCAAGGCAATGATAGTAGGAGATGGGACCTTTTTGGAGGTGATTAGATCATAAAGACAGAGCCCTCATGACTGAGAAAATGCCCTTATAAAAGAGACCCCAGAGAGCTAGCTTGCCCCTTCCCCCATGTGAGGACACAACTGGAAGACACCATCTATGAGGAAGAGGACCTTCACCAGACACTGAACCCACTGGTACCTTGACCTTCGGCTTCCTAGGCACCAGAACTATAAGCAGTAAATGTCTGTTGTTTATAAGTTACCCAGTCTAAGGTTTTTTTTATGGCAGTGCAAACAGACTAGGAATGGGGCTAGGACTTAGACCCTACCACTCAATGGGAATATTGTCAACATCACATTGTAAGAATTATACGTGAAATACAATATTTTTTTTAGTCATCTTTGGAGGATACAATCTTCCCCAAAGGTTCGAGAGGTGCTATCCTTCTGTAGGGTAATGTGTACCATAAACCTCCAAAATACGTGTATCCTTTACCCCAATCATCTCACTTGTAGAGTTATTTCATGTCACGGTTTGAAAGTATTCCCACAACCTCTTTAATCTATTTCTTATGAGAGATGGAACCTAATTCCCCTCCCCTTGAGTATGGACTGGGACTGATGAGTCACTTGTACTATACAGAATAACCAGGCAGTGGTTGAGTGTGATATTGGAAACTACCCCACAGAAGTCGCTGAGACGTACTCCTTGCTTTCTCATAGGTCTCTCTCGCTCTCTCTCACTTTGCAAGAAGCCTTTTGCCATATTATAAGGCGAGATCTGCATGGTGAGGAATTGAGGTCACTGGCCAACAGCCACGCTAGGAAGCCACGTTGGCAGTGGGCCCTGAAGCCTGGAGGTCACTGTAGTCCAGCTCAACAGCTGGACGGTGACCACACGGCAGATTCTCAGCTAGAACCATTCAGCTAAGCTGCTCCCAGAGTCTTGACCCTCAGGAACTGTGTGAGATAATAAATGTGTGTTGTTTAAGCTTCTGAGGTTTTGGAATAATTTGTGACACAGCAGTAGATAACTAATACATTTTACCACGTTCCACTTAAGAGAATGTGATAGAGCTACAGAAAATAAAATTTTATAAGATCATCTATGACATGGAGATATACTCACAATGTTATTAGCGACACAAGCTGACTCAGTATAGGTAGTATAAACTCAATTTCTTTTAAAAATGTAAGTTTATACAAAGACAGGAAGATGAAAGGAAAAAAGTATTTAATACTTGATAGATTACTATGATGGTGAACAATTTAGCCTTTGTCACCTGGTATGAGATTGAATCCCACTTACTGGCTGTGTAACCATATTATGGTTGTACACCCAACTATTTAAGTCTCTAATCCTCAATTTACTCATCCATGTAAAGGAGCTAATAATATTACCCATTTCATGAGGCTTAGAGAGAAATAAATAAGTAATATATGGAAGGACTTGGTTCTCAGATTGTGGTAAATACTTAACAAATGGTAGATAATTTTTACCATTATCATAATTATCATAAGGCTTTGTTATAATTCACAATTTGTTTATATATATTTACATTATTTTATGACTACTGAAATTGCTCTTTAAAATATTTCCTACAATATTCCTCTTTGTAATCTTTGTTACAAAGAGGTTTGCAACCTTTTATATAATATTCCTTTTTGTACTTCTCTGAGATACCCTAGCTGATGATATGACAATAGAGATCACTAACAAATGTTATATTTAGTCCCTGGGCATTTATTTCCTTGAGTTCCTAACAGCAGAGAACAAAGTACCAACAATCTCTGAAAACTAATGCTGAGATGGACCCCAGAGTTTCAAGTAATAGTTTTCATCCAAGAGGTTATATGTTAAGAGTAAAATATCTATGACATTTAGGAAAAGCATAGCAACCAGCAGACTTATTTGATAAAGAAAAATGAATATAAAACAAAAAAATTTTTGAAGTCTAAATACTGCTTAAAATTTTTTAACTTGGCTGGGAACACAAGATGACCTCTCTTTTATTCAGTAGACCAGGGAACTACCCTCTTTGTTAGATGCCCAATTTTCCAGAGATGGACAAGATGCCACCATATGTATATCCCTCAGCTACTTGAGGTCTTACATGAAAGGTTACACCACAGCCACCGGACAGATCCCACAAGAAGGGACGTCGATTTGAGGAGCAAGGTGTCTTGAGTTCTGTGGCAGTCTGCTCCTTCTCCTCTTGGGTTACAGGGTTGGTGCACCTGAGGAAGAGCAGAAGCTTAGACTACTAGAGTTGGATGGATCTTAGCTGTCCTTAAACCCAAGTCCTCGATTTACAAGTAAGGAACTGGAAAATCAGTCACACAGATGGAGAGAAATCAGTCTCAGCTGAGTTCCCTGGAGAACAAACGCCAGCATCTACTTCTGGAAAATGTTGACAGCACACTCGGTAAATCTCCTGGGCTGGTGGGACATTTTTACATGGGCAAGGCATCCCTCCACATGAATTTCATTAGTTCCAGTAGACTTTGTATGAATATTCTTGTAATTTTACACGAGACTTTATTCTGACTTTTAAAAAAATTCTGCCATGTTTAAGGACACCCATTTCCACCAATATTGTTGTATAAAAGAACATATTATTAATTCTTCCTGTTTTTTTTAATCAGAACTAAGAATGTGTGGATCACATTTACCTCCTAATTCTATAAATCTAAATTTTGATAATTTTTTAAAATAAAAATTGCATACAAATTAAAAACAAGCTTTTTGTAATAGATGTGAAGATACTCTACTTAGGTTGCCTGAGAAAATCCAATTTTAGAAATGCAATTTTAGAAAAAAAATAAATGAACCAAGAATATGCACAGTTTATTGATTATCATTTTTTCCATCTGAAAGTGGCTATGACAAAACATGTTTAAAACACCTTCTCTTGTGTACTGTTGAGTTTCCCATGAGTTCTGTGGGGTAACACTTAATCCACTCTTCGGCAGTAATGAGGACATGACAGAATTGCTTCTGGTCCACCAGGGAATAGCACAGAGTTCCAAATTGATCTTCCTCAGGAGCATAATGATTTAAATTTATTCCTGCTTCACCCTTTTCTTTAGTCTACTGATTTCAAAATGCCTTGCTGAAATCAAGACCCCCTCTATCAACAACTCTGTCAGTATATTTCATTCCAGTGAGCCTATCGAAGACCAAAACACCAGCATGTGAGTTTGCTTCTCTGAGTTTTAATGCCTAGTACTTGTGCTAGTTCTATGACTACTTTTTTGTTTTGTTTTATTTTGTTTTGTGTTTTGTTTGTTTTGGTTTTGTTTTTTTAAGTGACAAATAATAACTGTCTATATTTATGGAGTACAATGTGACATTTTGATATGAAATAACTGGTGACTACTTCTTGTTGCTGTGATGTTGTTCCCCCTTATTCATTGGCTGTTATGGAAATTTTCAGGGAATTAGTTGCAATTCAAAAATCTGCAATGCTAGGAATTTAATTTTTCTATGTAAAATGTATTTATTCTCATCAATATTTTAAAGATACCTATGTGATCTGCATTGTGTCATAAATTTCTTTCCACAGACCAGTCTGTAACTAATCTTCCCCAGACCTCTTATGCCATCTTGGTATACGTTCACGTACTTTCAATTTCCATTTAGTGATGTTTGTCCTTCACTTCCCATGTGAAATGAAATTTAACAGGCCTCCAACATGGTTGGTATTCAATCTCCAAACTCTGTCTTCCCATGGAAGAAGTTGTTAAATTCTCTGCTCATCTGTTTTTTCCTTCTGCCTCTTACAGATAAAGGGTCAGCTGAAGCTCTGAAGGGAGGTGAGCAGGGCTGCTGGGGCTTTCTCCTCCGTCTGCCCGTTTTCCACCAACAGGGGATGTCCTGAACTCCATCCGCTGACTTCTCCACTCACATGGCTGGACTTCTGCTTGGGTCTCTATGACTATGACAAATGAATGGGGAATGTTCTTAGAGGAAAATTTGTAGAAATGTGGATTTCACTAAGTGTGGTTTTCTTCTTTCAAGGGTCAAATCCCCTCTAGTTTATGCCAACTTTTAGTAACTTTCTGGTACCTTCAAAGGATTGTTTTATTATATTAGTATTTTGTACAAAGTTTTTAACTATTACTGGCTAGAGAGTTCAATGCAAGAAATTTCTTTATTATTGGAAGGCATATATTCTCAATATATAGTTGCTATAATATATTTCTGCATAAAAATATAGCAATTTAATTAATATAAGAAATACAGTCTATTCTTATTATTCATAGTAGTTGTATTCTATAAAGTCAACACAAATGCTGAATTAGTGAAAACTTAACCATTGCTCCTAGGGGAAATACATAGGTAGGTTTCTTTGGGCCTACATTTTCATCAACCAATCAATATGCAATTTTGTTTTACGTGTGTTTCTGTTTAAGGATACCTTATTTATTATATATTTGTTGAGTCATTAACATAAAACTCACAGCCAACAGCACTATAACCCATACAATATTACTCACACCCTATAACTCATTCCTGAATGAAATTTGACGTGAATTTTTTCCATAAGACACATGCCAGTCTTTATGTGCTTAGGAATTCTAGGCAGCATTTCTGCATTATGCTTGGGGCATTTTTAAATAGCGAAATCACCCAAAAAAATCACAAAAATGTAGCACTAAATAGACCACAAAAAAAGGACACTCATATATAGTAGGAAAGCTAAAACAAGAAGGCAGAATGTCATCTTGTTCCACCTCAGCTGGGAACATACTCTTGGAATGACTCAAGTATTCTGCTGCCTTGTGCACACTCATGAATGATCAGGAAAGTAATGCAAGTATTGATTTCAGGGTTATAAGTAAATTTTAGTAAGTTCATCTTTTCTGTACTTTATTTTTCTCTTCATTTTGTGTAGTTTCTTTCTCTATGCATTGACTGGTTTTACACTGTCAAAATCTTTGTTAATACCATCCAGTGGAATGTTCCCACCACTCAGAGTGGAGAGTTTTTTTTAAACACATGGGACTTTTCAGAGCTATAGCATGTTTTAATCTGTAAAAATTGCATGAACTTCTCTGTATCTCCAGTTTTTCTCCCCCTCATGTTTATGTTTTTTGAGCATATTATAAATAGCTGTTTTAAAGCCTTTTATGCTGATTCCATAATCTCTGTGGTTTCTGGGTCTGTTCCTATTGACTTGTTTTTTCCTGGTAATGAGTGGAACACAGTTTTCTGTTTCTTCCCTTTTCTATTTATTTTTGGTTGGATTCCAGACATTGTGTATTCTGTGATTTTTGATTTATGAACATTGTTTTATTGCTTGGAAGCATATGGGACTTGGAGAGGCATATAAGCAGCACCCACACTATTTGTGGATCAGATTGATCCTTTGGCACCTTGGTTTTATGTATTTCTCTAGGGCTTTCAATGTGTCTGAATAGTCTTTACTCTAAGGCTATTTTATCTCCACTTCTTTTTGGGTGACTTACATATCCTTACTGATGTCCTGGGGTTTCTACAAAAATGCCCTGTGTAGCCAGTAAGATATCTCCATATTGGCAGGTGGGAACTCAAATGGTTCTCCCCTGCATGTGGGGATTTTTCCGCTTTTAACTACAGGTAATTATTCTGAATCTGACAGCAATTCCTTTCCCAGCCTCGTGGAGTTTGCAGCTCTTGCATGCATGGGCAAAGAAGCATTCAAAGACTCAAGGGGGCCCTTCCTCCCTCAACTCAAATACAGGTTGAATATCCCTTATCCAAAATGCTTGGAACCAGAATTGTCTTGGATTTCAAATTTTTTCAGACTGTGGAATATTTGCATTATTCTTACTGGTTAAATATCCCAAATCAGAAAACCCAAGATCCGACATGCTCCAATGAGCATCTCCTTTAGAGTCATGTTGGTGCTCAAAAAGTTAAGGATTTTGGAGCATTTTGGATTTTGGATTTTCAGATTTGAGATGCTCAGCCTGAATTCTGCCCTGTGAATTCCAGTCCCTGTGCCTCACTCAAGTACAATCCCTGTCCCCTCAATCCAGTAAGACCTCAATGTTCTGCTGCCTGGGTTTCCCCTCCCTGAACTGAGATCTGCAAATTGCCTGCAGGCGGAAAGCAAGGACAGGAATCACCTGTTTGTTCCCTTCTGTTAGGG
This sequence comes from Daubentonia madagascariensis, assembly GCA_023783475.1. NCBI lineage: Eukaryota > Metazoa > Chordata > Mammalia > Primates > Daubentoniidae > Daubentonia > Daubentonia madagascariensis. The sequence goes on along the minus strand of JAKFHU010001369.1, from coordinate 4,760,250 downwards.
AGCAGGATTCTGCGTTGCTGCATGTTGTTCAATGTTATGTACATGATACATATTTCATACATTTTGTCAAGTTTTCTAGTTGCTTACAATGCATTGATGGGTAGACATATCCACAGCAGTTATTTTTATATGGGCATAAGCATACACCCCTCTAGTAAATTTTTAAAGTTTTATTTCTCATCTTTAGATTTTTATCCCACTAAGTATTGGTTTTTGTGCAAGGTGTAAAACTAATTTTTCTCATACTCTTTACTGAATATGTCAGCATTTCTCCACTGACTTGCAAAGCTGCCTAAGTCTTTCTACCTATGGTATGCTGTCTCTCTTCATCTAGTGAGCTCTTATTTTATGTCTTTTAGTAATGCTTCATATTTTTACTCATAAAGTTATTGCACATCTACTGTAGGATGGAATCCTCAGGAATATATGCTTTTTTTTTGCAGATGGTATTTTTTACGATTAGATTTTCTCCCTGTTTGTTGATTATTTATTAGAACACAACCCATTTTTATATATTGATTTTATACCTCACAACTTCCTAATTTTTTTTTTATTGATTCCAGTAATTAAGTGTAGTTTCTCTAGTGCTTTCAATGCACACAAACATATTGACTGTTCAAGTCCTTAACATTTACTTCTTTGTTCGTGCTTCACGGTGCTGTCCTGGACACCCAGAAAACACTTAAAACAAGTATTGAGACTATGTATTTTGTTCTCGATACTTTAAAGAAAATTCTTTTATCTTTTCATAGTGAAATACGGAGTTTATTGTAAGTTTTTAACCTTTTATTACAATAAGAAAAATTTCTGCTTTTTATACTTTTTTAAAAAGGTCGTTGTGAATATGTATTGAATTTAACCAAATGCACTCATTGCACGTCTTGGCTGATGGTTTTCAATCTGTATTTTTAAATCTCAACAGTAGATTTTAAAATGTTTGCTGCCCTTGCACTCTTGATACAAGCCCCTGTGCTCATGTGTATTTTTTGTAAATACGTCACTGGGTTTAGTTTGCTGATGTGGTTAATATTCTTGCTTCTTTGGTGAAGTGAGATTCGTCTGTAACATTCCCTTCTTATAGTGTTCTTTTCCTTGCTTTAAACAACTTCATTACCAAATTTGTGACCAGGCTTTCTATTTCCAGTCCTTTAAACAATTTCTAAAATGTTAGAATAGGTGTTCCTTGAATTATTATTAAAATTTTCATCTAAAACTGTCTGGTCCTGAATGGCTTTTTGCTTGTATTTGCTTTGGTTTTCAGTGAATTTTTAAATACTGAATCTATTTATTTATAATTATACTTTCATACAGTTTATTCTACCTCTAATCTTGAGTTACTTTTAATATTTAGTTCCCCTACCCCAAGACATTGTCCACTTTACTTTATTTTCCAATTTATTTTTCTACACTGTTCCTTTTAATTTTTCATTTTTAAAAACCTTATGAACTTATGGGTTTTTAAAACTTTTTAACTTCATCAGTCTTCTATATGTTTTTCTGTTTCATTAATTTTTTTTCCCAAATAACTAGCTTCTTGGGTTTTCATCCCCTTTTAAAAAATGCATTTGTTATTTATTTTATTAATTGCTACTTATTTTTATAACTTTCCTCCGCTTTATTCATGATTATTCATTTGTTCTTTTCTAACTTCTGGAGTTCAATAATAATACTACGTATTTTCTATCATTCTTTGCTAATGTTAGTACACTTCTAAATATCTCTGTAGTTCGTTCTTTCAAGTGGCATTTTTATCATCCATTTCTAGATATACTCTAATTTTATTACACTCTTCTTTGAGGTGTAGGTTCTTTAATAGTTTTTTTGAAATTTCTTAATATACGTATTATTTCTTTAAATAAATTATAATTTAATTACATGTGGTCAGAAGAAATAGTCTGTGAAGTTCATCATGATTTATTTTATGGTCTGTGCAACGTAATAAATTTCAACAAGTGTTCCAATATTAGTAAACGTTTTAGGGTAAAGGGTTGTGTATATGTTTGTTAGATCAAGATGTTTTATAATTGTAACATTAAGCTATTCTATATCCTGTTTAACATTCCACATCTTTTTGTCTCAATTAATGTAACAGGTGTTGTGATCATCCCCCATGATAATAATACATTTTTAATTTTCCACTTATAATTCTGTCCCTTTTTTTCTTTATATGCCTTGAAACTCTGAGATAGAAACATGTATGTATAAACCATATATATATAGTCTATAACATATATTATATAGAAAGAGTAATAAATTTTATATGTTATATATATAACTTTTGTGGAGAAAGTTACCTATTGTCATTATGTTGACATTTTTACTTTTGATTATTTTGCCTTAAAGTCCACTATGTCTTAAATTACACAGTTTTCTTTTTCCTTTGCTCAATATATCCTTTGATTTTGTTAAATTTTGTGCTATGGTTTGAATGCTTGCCCCTTTCAAAACTCATGCTGAAATTTACTTATCATTGTAACAGTATTAAGAGGTAGGACTGGCTGGGTGTGGTGGCTCATGCCTGTAATCCCAGGATTTAGGGAGGCTGAGGCAGGAGGATTGTTTGAGCCCAGGAGTTCAAGGTTATAGTGATCTATGATCATGCCACTGCACTCCAACCTGGGAGACAGAGCAAGACCCTGTCTCAAAAAAAAAAAAAAAAAAGGCAGGACATTTAAGAGATGATTAGGCCATGAAGGCTCTGACCCATGGATGGGATTAATGCCATTATAAAAGGGCAAGTGTGGGCCCTTTTCATCTCTTTGACCTTTTGCCTTCTGTAATGTGATGACACAGCAAGAAGGTTCTCACCAGATGTTGTGGCCTTGATTTTGGACTTACCAGCTACCAGAACTGTGAGAAATAAATTTCTGTTCATTATAAATTACCCAGTCTGTGGAATTCTGTTGTTGCAGCACAAAACGGTCTAAGACACTTGGTTTAACTTTTTCTGTCCCTTTATTTTCCACTGATCTGCGTTTTGCCTTTTAGGTGTGAGTCTTAGAAATAATACATGGCTTTTTTTAAAAAAAATTCAATGTGATGATCTATGTGCTCTATATAGTTTAGTTCACCCATATTAACTTTATTATTGATCTAATCAGGTTTATTTATATTCTCTTCTATTTATTCTGTTTCCCCTACAATCTGTTTTTCTCCTAATTTGCCTGTGTCAGAGGTGAGTGAGTTTTAATTATTTATTTGTACACTTTTTTCCCTTAAATTCTCATTTCTTCCTTCAACTGTCTTGGAAGTTGTAGAATTTATTTTTTTAAAACTTCTGTTGTTACTTTTCAAATTTTAACGTTCATACTTGATTTCATAAATCTAAAGCTAATCAAATATTTGGCTTATTTCCAAGCCAGATTTCCTTAGAATCATTAGAACTTAGAATCATTTACTCCAATCACCACACTCCTCTGACTTATTATTTGTGTCCACATTTTTGGTTTTCTTTTTTCTCCCACAAATTCTTCATCATTACTATTAAAAGTTAATCCATGCACTATTTGCTTAGATTCACCTGCCTGTTTCCTGGTTCCTGTGCATAGTATTTCATTTTTAATCTCATTCATTTCTTCTAGTTTTAAAACATCTCTTGAAGTACAGTTTTAAATGTTTCTTCAGTTTCTTCAGTGTATAAAACTCCTGTTTTGTTTTGCTTTCATTTGAAAAGCTTTTTATTTTAGCCTCATTCTTGTCAAATAATTTAGCTGGGTACAACATTCTTAGCTGGCCATTATTCTGTCTCAGTATTTTGAAGATACAGCTTCATTGGAAAGCATTTTAATGTGGATTTTTAGAGCTTGACCTGTTTTTTCTTTGTAGGTGATCTGACTTTTTTTTTTCTATTTGCTTTTAATATCCTCTTTCTGCCTTTGGTTTTACGTATGTAGTCTCATTATGAAATAGTAGGAGTGGATATTTTTTCCATTTATTTTAATTAGGACCCCTTGTTTTCCTGAACCTGAAGATACACTTGTTTAAGTCCGAAAAAATGGTCAGCCATCATTTGGAAATGCATCTCCCCACCCCTTCTCTCTTTCTGTAACTTTAATTAATTATTTGTTGGAATTTCTCATTCCATTCTCCGTGTCTTTTAACCTTACTTTCACATGTGAAATGTGTCTTGTCTTTCTGTGATCTACTCTACAGAAATTTGGACTTAACTTCCCTACTTCTCTCATACCAGTGTCTAATCTGATATTTCTCTTGTCCATTCACTTTTTAATGACACTGATTGTCTTTATTTATTTGTAGAAGTAAGTTTTATCTGATTATTTTCCAATCTATCTGGGATTTTATAGTATCTTGTTTTTCTTATATGTTCAATTCAATCTTCTATCTCTTTAATAATTTATAATGAACTTACTTCAGTTCTTTCCCTATATCTATATTGTTTTGGGGAGTCTAATTATACTACATTTTGTTTCTTCTCTCATTCACAATGGTTTTTGCCTCCTGTGTTTTGCAATTTTGCATTTTCACTTTAATTTGGTGGAAACTTACCTATGAAAGTACTGCTTTGATAGGGTTTTCCCTCACAGAAGATTTGTATTTGCCTTTGTCCCTTGTCCCCAAATATTATTAGAGACTAGGAACTTCTTTGTTTCTTGCCTTGATGATTTCTAGTTTACCAGGAACATACAAGCTCAAATCACCTGCCCACTCATGAACAGGCCACTGGTTATACATTCTCAGGACAAATTTATTTCATCCTAAATTCTAGATCTGTATAACTTCTCTTGTTATCTCTCTTTGTCACCTGTGTGTTTTATCTCCCTTGTCCTTTATTTTAGTGAGGCTGTAACTTTCAAGGTTCCAGCTTTGCTTAGGAGTCATAGATTACCTCCTTGCCTTTGGGGGCTGCAATACCAGGTCTTGTGTTCCAACCTAACAATAAACAATATTCATGGTTACTAAGGTCAGAAAGCATGGCTAGGGCAGGCACAGCCTCAATGTTACCATTCCCTGCTTCAGCCTCTCCTGTGTGAAATCTAAAGATTTCCCATAATGTCCTGTTATCTAGCTTGACATTCAAGAGAATGTTTTTTTGTTTCTGAAAATTTTGTAAAGTTATTTTTGGTTGATTAGACCACATATAACCAGAAACAGAAGATTATAGTATGATAATATATTCTGCATTTGGTATGTTTGTTTCCATCTACCCTATGCTTAGCTTTGGACAGCTGCCTGGTCATCTCAGTCACTTACAGCATCTCATGTTTCATTTATTTTTTCATTGAACCTAGGGCCAATTTTTTTGTAAAATTTTATTTGGACAAAATTTCACATAGAAAGAAAAATGGGAAGAAGAGTACAAAGAACTCCCACAAATCTTTAACCAGATTCACTCATTGCTTGTGTAAACCCCCTATTTCCTTGTCCTCTATGCATCCGTTTACCTATCTATATAGTTACTACACACCACTGACAGTAAGTTCCAGACACTGCACATCTTTGCTGGTAAATACTTCAGTTTATATTTCCCACTGAGTTAGGAAATATTTTCCCCTACAGTTAAGGTAGGTATCTGGGTGAGTGTTGATACTATTTATACAGGAAATAAAACAGGAAGAATAAATTTAAAGTAGAAATATTGAGCTTGAGTTGTGTGTGAGGAATCTGTGTAGATGTTCAATCTTCAGAGAAAGCTCAGGAGACAGATCTGGGCTGGATGTGAGATTTAGTAGGGTGAGTGATGGGAGCCATTTCAGTGGATGAGATCACTAAGCAAGAAGAGAAGAAAATCAAGAAATCGTTCTCAGGAAACAGAACTATTAAGCCAAAAGTTGGGCAGAATAAAGAAGATGAACTGAGAAGGGCAGAGCAGCCAGGCAGGAACTGTTGAAGCAGGAGCAAATGCTTTCTAGGACTGCAGGGTCACAGACTAGGTTAACTTTTCCAAAGGTGTGACCCACACTGGGTGTGGAAAGCACATGAACAGCAAGGGTGGAGTGAGGAGGATGGTTCTATACCAAAGCAAGTTACAGAAATAACAGGTTTTAAAAAATCAAGCAGGTCTTTAAGGGCATAAAATTTAGCCTATCCCAGATTGATTCAACCACAGAAATCCCCCCAAGGCACCACTTTGCTAGCAGCATCCCAATTACCAAAGAGAACTCTCTCAAGGTTGGGGAATGATGTTGGGCGTGAACACTCTATATCCTGACTCTAAAAGCTGGTCCAAAAAGTTTCTCCTCAAGGCCCTTTACCCATGTCTTTAGTTCCTTCTAAAGAGCGATACCAAACGTGTCACACTCTCTGGGATTAGGGAGACATTCTCAGCGTCCCACCCCAATTACCACCCCCCCACCCCCCCACACACACAGTTGGGGCCTCCCTTTTGAAGGAAGGATGGGCCACTTCTCTCAGGTTAGTTTCTTGGCCTTCGACTCCATGGGACGGACAACTCTTCCCCCACAGAGTTTGGGGAGATGGCTTGGAGGCCAATTCTTTCTCAGAAATTTATCTTCCCCAGGTTAGGAGGCCCCACAGATGAAAAAACATTTGGACTGTTCTCTTCCACAATTAGGATGTGTCCCAGTGAGGAGCTAATGAGAATCCAAGTGACATCACTCTGCTGTCCCAGATGGCTGATTCTTTAAGCTGTTCTTGAAATGAATAGAACCTACTGCATTTTCACTGTTCTCTGGTTTTCTGGGCAAAGGACATATTCCTTTTGTGTGGACAGATGTGCTTGGAAATGATATTTCCAAGGCCCATCAGATCTGTTTGTCATCTCTCCCTGCTCATCTTCAGCACAGGGCCTGCGGGTGACTCTAGAAAGCTCTGCAGGAAGTGCCGTGGGATGTAAAGCAGAGCTTCTTTGTTGGAGGGAGCTGAATCTCCAGGAAACAAAATGGGCAAAAGCAGAGGGACAGGAACATTCAAGCCTGTTAAGGGACATGAAACAACCACCCCTGTGTTTACCAAGGACAGAGACTCTGAAGGCAGGAAAGAGGAAGGATGAGTTGGGAGCTGTTCAAATTAAATGCAGGCAGAGATTAGAAGGATGGCAATGACTCTGGCAGTGCAGATTTGGTCTGTTTTTGAATCTTTGAAGAGGTGAGTTTTGAAAAGGGAGGAACAAGTCTATCTGGACATCCGTGGAGGGAGGCATAGGATATGCAGGTGGGACAAAGGCAGTTGAGAGTAGTTGATTGCACAGCAGGTCTCTGCATTGGAAATGAATAACTTTAATTTCATTTAACAGAAGACTTTAGCAGCAGGTAACCAAGGGCCAGTTAATAAGCCGCCCAATAGTTAAGATCTGGGGTTTTATTAAATTTTAGAGGCCATGCTGCCACACTGTTAAACCCTGTAAAATGAAGTCAAGATCAAGATGGAGCCCATTGAAGACAATCCTTTCTGTCTTCTAATGTGTCCACTGAAGTACGGAAATACTAGAAGCAGGAAAGTGTTTCAAGAGTCACTACAGTAGCTGGTAGGAGCTGGGAGTTGACCATGAGCCTGGATACAGATGGAAAAAGTTTAAAAATGGACAACCAAGTAGACAGACCGAGTGGGACTGATTAAAAACAGAGAGAAATTGCTCAAAGTCTCAAGGGTCCAGGAAGCAGACAGAGACCTTCCCTGGAGACAGACAAAGACAGCGTAAGTCTCTTCCCATGGGGTTTGAGTTTGTGGAGGTCAACATGGCCATGTATTTACTCACTTGTTTACCCACTTACTCACTCACTCAGCATTTACTGAGTACCAAGACTTGCACTAAGCACTGAGATACCAAGATTTATTACAGAAAGAAGCCCATGGACTCCAGGTGTCCACACATAGAGGATGCACAGACAGGTTCATGGCCAGTTCCACCAGGTGTGCTCAGAGCTCTCACAGAGGAGATGCTGGATCTTGGCAGCTGAGGAGCAGTGCCTGCCCAGGTCAGGACAGGATGGAGGGGCAAAATGGCCCCACTGGGTCCCAAAGAGCAGGTTCAACCCCATTACTGCTTCCCTAGAGAGGTCAATGCCTGAGGTCCTTTCTCTCACGTAAGACTCTGGCCCTGGTGCCCTGGGAGGGCCTTGCCTTTACAATAGTGTACATGCAGCACAAGTGACAGTGACATTCTCCTCAGGGTACATTTTGATACAGGAGCACAGATAGAGATCACTGCGTAAGAGAGTGGAGTGGGGCACCCAACCCTGCTCAGACTGCTGGGCTTCTATGGCCACAAGGTTGAGATGCAGGATGGTATTTATGCCAGGTAATAGGTGAACATTCTGACCCTTTAGGTATCTCATGATACCACATGACTAATGCAATTTTTTTTAACCTAGGGGTGTCTGAAATGAGCTGCGCTTTTAATTCTCTCTTCCTGATGTTTCCCTCCGCCAAGGGGACGTACCCAGCTATGGGAAGTCTCCGTATCACAGAATTCTGATGGTTCCAGATGCCTGCCCTGAAGGTCTCCACTAACTTACTGAGGCGTTGAGCTCTGGGCACTGTTCCCTTCTTCCAGAGCTGGAAATGATTGCTTCTTCCCTGGGTGCTGTGGCCTTTGGCTCCTGAACAATACAAAAATAAAAATCCACAGTCTTGTATTTTAATCTCCCATTAATCCTAGTTCTCTAAAATGCCCTACTCTGTGGGGGCAGTCTGGGTTCTATTACCCACTGAGCAGTTCACTTTGACCTGCCTGTCTATGGCAGGTCTTCAGCGTTTTATTCCCAATGCAAATTTCCATAAAGAAAGGGGACTTTAAAAACCATCAGTAGGTTTTTCACTTTTGTAAAATAATTTCTAGCTCCTAATCCTTCTTTCCAGATCTCATGTCAATTAAATTCAACTGTCATCCCGTGGCCCCATTTACTATGTTCACAGGTGCTGGGCTACCTACAGGGATTAGTAATCCCTCATCGCTGACTCACCTGTTTGTTCCACAAACGTCAAGTGAGCCCCTGAGCAGGAATAACACATGTTTAACAACTTGCCTTATGCCAGGCTCTGTGCTGTGTATTGGGCTAGTTCCTTCATTGCAATTAAAATAAAACATGGTCTCTCACCCGCAAGAGATTGCAGTGATAGTGCATAGTGAGAGGCCATCAAAAACCTTTAGACTCATCTTAAGCGGAGTTCAGACTTGTCCCTGTTTCTCTGTAATAGAAAGGGAGTTACAGACATTCTTAGAGTTTCTAGTTCTCAGATGGTAAATAGCAGAGGAGACAGTAATACCTTAATCAATTAATTGGTTGTAAAATTAAACAAGATGAAGTGGGCGTGTGTCCTCACACATAGCAGGTGCTCACTTCAGGGAGAGTATTATTCTCAATAGTTGGGACTTAAACTAGCACTGACTGACGTTTGCTGCAGCAGAGGAGGTAAGCGGTACAAGCTCAGTGGAGTGCCAGGAGCCCAGCCTGGGATGCCCTAGGGCATGCTGAGTTTGGGAGCTGAGGGCGAGCAGGGGTGAGAGAGGGTTAGCCCTTGTGAGGGAGAAGGGGAAGATGTGAAATGCCAGGAGGTCACCATCGGGCTGCCCACACCTGCCTGAGAAAGACATGAGTACATATCCCCCTGACGGAGACAGCAGTGTCCACTAACGGCAGGGAGCAGTGGATGTCAGGGGAGTGACCCAGACTCTTCAGGGCAGAGCTTCCTTAGTAGGTCTGAGTTGCTTGTTTTTGTAGTTAGCTCCTGGGAAGTCAAAGCCAGACAAAGGAGTGCAGAGCCTGTCAAAGTTCACCCTTTACTTTCCGCGATTCAAGATTACGTTGTAAGAATAAGATGTACTATATTATAATGGGATGGAGGAATAAACACTACTACTGCTACTACTACTAATAACAATAAGTGGCAATTAAGAAGAAGGGAGGGAGGGGGCGAGGGATAATAACTTGTCTATCGGGTACAATGTAACTATTCTGGTGACAGGCACACTAAAAACCTTGACTTCAGCATTATGTAATTCATCCATGCAACAGAAACACTTGTACTCCCTTAATATTTTAAAATAGAAACAAACACTCATCAAGATCAGCTAATACTTTTGAGTACTTACTATGTGTCAATTCTAACTGCTTTATACGGTTTATCTTATTAGGTCTTCTTATGGTCTCAATTTAATAGTTGTACCTTTTTACACTTTACAGTGGAGGCTTGGTGAGTTCAAACACCTTGTCCAATCTCATGCACCTGCTGTTGGTGGAAACAAGATTCACATCCAGAAGACAGTCCACCAAGCATTGCTTCCCAATCCACTGCTGCACAGAGTTTGGGGAGATGGGACAGGTGACTCCAGCAGATGTTCGCTGAGAAAGGAACCACAGGGGAGAGCAGGTCATCTTCATACTGCTCCAAAAAGCACCAGGTCTTAGAACAATTCTGAACTCTTAGCTTAACTTCCATCACTTTCAAGAGCTGCACCACCAACATTCAAAGTTACTGCTGCTAGAAATTTATGTATTAATTCAGCCATTTAGCAAATACTCTTTGAGTGCTTACAACATGCTAGGCACCAGCTGAGGCACCAATCCATACACCTCACCCCTCGCCTCCAAGGGGCTCACAGTGTAGGGGGATCCAGTGAGGGAAGACAGCCCCATGCCAGGGGACAGGCTGAGGGCAGGGCTCTCATCTGTGGGGGGCAACTCAGTAAATGTCCCATGGGCCCTGGAAGGCAGCTGTTGCTGCTGCCCATTCACAAGGCCCACCCAGGCCTCCTCCACAGGAGTAAACTAAATGTCACAGGAAAGCACACGGATGAGGCAGATTCAACTTTTAATGCACAGACAGAGAGAGGAGAGAGCAGAGAACACAGGAAGGTGCAAAGACAATGCAGCATGTGACTGATAGTTGGTGAAACGGAGGCTTAGCCCATGTCTTCAGCATGCCAGGTGTGGGCAGAGGTGCTCAGTGTCTAAGTAGACTTAGAGTAGCCCCTGACTGCCAGGGACCCAACCAAAGTGGACCCCCACGCAGGAGGGTGAGTGCACTGGCAAGAGGCTGGAAGGAAAGAGGTGGGGTGCCGTGGAGGAGAGAGCCAGGCCTGGGAAGAGGACGGGAGGCCACTTTTGGAAATTATCTTGATGTTGCTGCGTGTATCGGACCCGTGTTTATGGCCAGGTTAGTGTTTGTTTTGTTTTGTTTTAAATCTTGCAACAGAAAATAAAAAGAATTCCATTAAAGATCAACTGCCCAATCATTTTGAACCTGGAGGTCTTTTTCATGCCAGACAATTCTTCTATTTGCATGCACAAAAGATGGAAAAAATTGTTAGTGTGTTTAAAATATACCTGTGCTTTCTTGCTCATTCTAATTTTATTCACTTCCGGCTTTTGCCTTGGGATGTTTGCCACGGAGACAGGAAACCCAGCTCTGTTGCCTCCCAGCGCCTCCAAAAATCCTGAAGAAGACCCAAATGGGCCGAGGCCACTGGGAGGCTGCCTTTGGTCCTATCCACCCTGCGGACCAGGAGCCAGAGTCACTTCGTACAAAGACATTCCACATACTGGCTTTTGAAGATCTTTCCACAGTTGTTGAAAATCAATTTCCAGCAAAAATCGTCTTTTTTTAAAACAATTTTTTCCTTACAGTCTCTCTGTTATTAGGAAGACACATGTTTGAAATGTGACACTAGGTTTCACATCCTTCAGTCAGTTTTCCTGCTGCCATCCCCGATCCTAGCAGAAAGCCGAAGACAGGTAATCACGAGCTTGCTGCTGCTGGAGCGGGCAAATGTTGATGGAAAGTCCCTGAAAGTGCCCAGGCGCCTGCTGGACGCTTCCTCCTGATCACATCCTGTGCGGGGACAGCTTCTGGAGGCTGGCTGTGAGGTAGGTGTGAGTGCAGCCTTATTGTTTATCTAATTCACCTGCCCACCCACTTCTTTCAGCAACCATCCGTCACGTCTGTTCCACAGCCACCGCTGCATCTGCTCCAAATTGTGGTTCGACATTGTGCAGCTCCAGCTACCGGGAAATACAGCTCCCTCTCTCGTCCTGGGCAGTGGCAGTGAATTCGCCATAGCTTGGTGGCTCTGTGTGTTGGGTGAGGCTCCCAAGACCCCAAATTGCAACGGTCTGTGTGAGGGTGGGCTTGAGGGTGGATCTTACTAGTAGTGGGAGTTGTTTTCTTTCTCCTTTGCAGCTTGGGGGCACCTGGAGGGAAAAGCATGGAGGGAAGTGGCACAACTGGAGAGAGCCGAACCTGGAGGCGTCTTTATGGATGAATTAGGATACGACCTGCTGTGGAACCTGGTAACATGCCCCAAGGAAGTGAAAAGTGCAATTTGATCTAAATAAATATTTAAATGAGTAAACTGATTGCATAATGCAGATCTTACCATGTTAATAACAATGGTAACTATAACAATAGTAAAATCAGTAATAAAAATCACTCTCAGAATTTTCAAAAATTCAGACAGCCAACATAACGTAGCAGGCTTTGCCTTACACGGGAGCCACATCACAGTTTCTGTGGCATCTCCCAATATTAGGGGCATGCAGAACTGTGGGTGAGATTGAGAGCCCTAGAGACATGGCACCATCCACTAGCTGGGTTACCCAGCCTCAGTTTCCCTGTCTGTACAGTGGGGATAACGATGGTGCATATCCTGCAGCATTGGAAGGACTAGCTAGAAGAATGTGTGTCAGGCAGCAGGCAGTGGCTGGGGCATAGAAGGCATCCAACACACTTCTCTCTCTTGTCCTACCTTGCAAGCACTTCCCAGAGCCCCAGTCGGACCCACAGCCTAGTGCCTGTTCTTTCCTCTGCCTTCGATGTCCTCTGTTTTTGGACAGCAGCTGAACGTTGGGATTCATGCAGCCTGGAGCTCGATTGCCTTCCTGCAGCCCCGTGTTGTGTTCCAGATGCATGGGGTGGCACATGCTCTGCTGAGGCAGCCCTCACACCTGCCACTGGCCCCCTCTCTGGCCTGGGCAGTTGCTTCCCCACTCTGTGCCTCCAGATTTCCCTCTGTAAAATGGGCAGCCCTTCCTGACCTGACTTTCTTCTGGGATAATGAGATACGAATGAGGCATAGGCTTCAGGACAAGTGATGCCTTCAAGAACAATTTTATGCAGACAGAATCATCAAATAAGTCCCTAAGGAAGTTCAGATCCTGCCAATCAACCTGCAGCCTTTTCCTCCTGTGATTTCTTCTCTCCCCCAGTCCCTCCCCCACCTTTACCATTTTGGACGGGGCCCGGAGTCTGGGTCAGGGTCAAGACAAAGCTAAATGGCAAAGCCCACCATCTCTAGGTCTCAAATGCCCCCTAATTCTTTTTCCACCTGTAGTGGGTTGCATGGTGAAAGTTGTCCACATCCTAATCCCCAGAACCTGTGAGAATTACCTTATATGGAAAAAGGAGGTGATTACATTAAGGGTCTTGAGATGCTGAATAATCCCAGTGGGCCCTAAATGCAATCGCATGTCCCCTAATAAGAGCCAGGCAAAGGCAGCTTGGAGAGGACCCAGTGGAGATGCCTGTGAAACTGGAGGCAGGGGTCGGAGTGATGCAGCCACAAGCCCAGGAATGCCAGCAGCCACCAGGGCTGCAAGATGCAAGGAGGGATTCTCTCCTGAGCCTTCAGGGGAGCACGCAGTCCTGGCAATGCCTTGAGTTCAGCTTTTTGGCCTCCAGAAGTAAGAGAACAAATTTCTGTTGTTTGAATCCACCAAGTTCATGGTAATTTGTTACAGCAGTCACAGGAAATAAACACATCACCTGTCACTCCTCCTTCAGCAGTGGCCCTGGGCTCCCACGATGCCCACGCTCACGTCACCGTGCCTGAAACAATCTGCCCAACCGTGGATCCCGACATGCCAGCACCACTGTGTGACCCGTGTGGAGTGGGCTGGCGTTCTGACTGCACCGCGGCTTCTGGCAGCTGCGATGTGTTAACAAGGGGGCTCCCTGGAGCCCAGGCCACCCCATGCCACACAAGTGAGCAAGGATTTCAGTATGCACAGATTTCTACAATAGCTATTTCCTCTGAAGGTGACTTTCAGTGTTGTATCAATTTCTATCACTGCTGGAACAAATTATCACACCCATTTTGTGGCTTAAAACAACACAGATTTAACATCTTACAGTTCTGTTGGTCAGAGTCTGGCGAGGGTTTCACTGGGTTAACATCGAGCTGTTGGCAGGACTGCATTCCTTTCCGGAGGCTCTCAGACAGGATCTTCTCCCTTGTCTTTTCCAGCTTCTAGAGGCCTCCCATGTTCCTTAGCTGCCGCCACCCTCTGTCTTCAAAGCCAGGAATGTTGCATCTCTCTGTGACTATTCGCAGCTGGAAAGGTTATAAGGATGTCTGTGATTGCATTGGGTCCACCTGGATAATCCGGGATAATCCCCGCAGCTCAAGGCCCTAAGGTAATCACTTGCGCAAAATCCCTTTTGCCATATAAGGTAGCATAGTCAGATTCTGGGCATGGACGTCGCTGGGGGCTGTTGCTCTGCCTGGCAGAGGTGTAGGCACCGACGCAGACATAACCATGGCAAAGAGAAGGCCTAATGTCCTTGTTGACGTTTTGGAAAATCACTGGAGCTGCTTGATGTGTCCACGATGCAAGCACCAGGGCACAGGCCCTGTCCTTGTGGTTCTCACACGTCTGTTGTGCTTAGAGCATTTCTGACGTAGCCACCCCCCTCAGCCTCTTTGCTGACCTGGGCGACCCATTCAGAGGCCACCCCACACATTTGACTGGATCCCGTTCCTATCACACAGCCTTGGCCGCTTGTTGTCCTGGTCCTCGTGTGGCCGAGCAGATAGCACCAGAATGGAAAAGGGCAGAAGAGTTTAGTGCTGTGACCTTCTTCTCTTTGGTCTCACTATTTTCCTAGATCAGGGGTCTTTACAAGACCCAAGGCCCCTCCTCCAAGACGGGGACTCATCTCCTGGGGGCTATTTAGTAACCTGTTTTTGTCAGTATTTTGACCCACATGGGCTGTAATGATTTGTTAATATGGATACACTTTCTATATAGAGGGTGTGTGGATCTGCCTAGGGTACGGCTTATTTAGGGAACTCCCTCTCCCTAAAATGAAAATAGCCTTGCATAAGCACATGTAAACTGCAATTTTAAACAGAAAGGGGAGCTAAAGAAAATAATTAGATTGAATAATCAAATATTTTTAAAAATCTCAATATGTAGCCTATCTTATAAAAAGTTCTAAAGTACAATTCCCCTTTATGAAACTGAGACACTTAGAAAATATTTCTGTCTTTAAACCATGGAAATTCTGACTTCGTGCTTTCTGCCAACCTGTTCTGTGCACCACATATCACTCTTGATTCCTGGCAGTGGAAAGCCATTTTCAGCTTTGCACATAACTTGAAAAGTCATTCTACTGTCCCTCACCCCTCACTCCCTTAAAATGACTTTTTAGAAAACATGAAAATAATCAAAAGTTTTTTACTTTCAGTTGCTGACTGTGACTTCTGGTTAAAAAAATAGCTTTCTTAGCTATTCATAAATGTCTTTCCATGTAAGACTCAGAAGCAGGACTGAGAATTCAAAGCTGTTTTCATTGCATCAAAGGTAAGAGGGTTACAAGGAATATGGGAAAGTTCTCTGCCTCTCACCTTGCTACGACCTCTGAGTGACGGGGCTCAGAGGCGTATTTAACTAAGGATTAGCGGAGGATTGAGGAAGATTGAGTTTTTGAGGCTGAGAAAATGCCAGAGGAAGGCAGAGACATTTGAAGATGGCAAAGCCACTTGCGGAAATGCCACAAGTGGTACATCCAGCATGCAAGAAGGTGGTAATCACCTGGCACGTGGGAATGGTAATAAATGACTGTTTTTTCCTGGACAAAAGGTGGTAAACATGTGGCACCGTGGCATGCCCATGCCTACATATGTGGAGGGGACCACACTAAACTATGAAACAAGAATTGTACAGCAGGTCCTCAAATAATGTTTTGTTAAATGTCGATTCATAGAATGTTGATTGAAAAAAATCCATTCTTGCCAGGGCCACTATCTGTGTGGAGTCTCCCGTTCTCCCCATGTCTGCGGGGGCTTTCCCTGGGTCTTCTAGTTTCCTCCTACACCCCAAAGCTGTGCAGTTTGGGTAGGTTGGCGTGTCTACATGGTCCGAGTGAGTGTGGGTGTGTGTGAGCGTGCCCTGCAAAGGGACGGTGTCCTGTCTACTTTGGTTCCCACCTGGTGCCCTCAGCTGCTGGGACAGGCTCTGGCCATCCAAGACCCTGAACTGGAATAACTGGGTAAATAATTATCTTACTTGTTTTCATTAATCTTTCTTAAATGTAGGTATAGCTCACATTTATTTCAATGGTTAATATTAGGAGCATTTTGGGTCTTTATTTAGCAGTTTGGTGATGTTTTTGCAACCACTAATATGCTGTAGGAATTTAACTATTGTTTCATATCAATTAGTCTACAGTAAAATGGGCTTTGTTATATTACTTTGCATAAAGTGGCAGTTTCCAAGAACCTATTGATGATGTTAAGTAAAGACTTACTATATCTTATTTTTGGCTCTGTGGTGTGACCTTGTGGACATGATTGAATTTCTCTATGTTTTAATTTCAAAGCCATTCTTGACAGACTCTACCCTGCTGCCTATTAAATAAGCTTTAGTCCAGGAACAGCCAGAAAACAACTTGGGCTGTAACATCAGATACACACCATCATCTTAAAGTATGATTAAAGAGAGATGTAGATTTGTATCAACCTAATCCTGCCTGAAAATCAATCCTGGTTTTTAGAATAATCCAAAGACTGGTTTTCCCATCATTCTCACTTGGTGCTTATGTCCATGCCTTGAAGTTACATGGTAACTCTGTCCATTAACTGAAGTACTAGCCTGAGTGAGAAAGACAACAGGACTTAGAGTCAGGACCCTGGGGCTGGGGTTCCAGTACAGCCACTTCCTACTTGTGTGATTTGAGGTGAATCATTTGATTTTCAGTTAATCATTTATCAATGTGTAAATATATAATATATATGATAATGTTTACCTTAAAGTGTTATATCAAAAATTGATTATATGGGGTTAAAACACCTTATATAATTTCACAGTGATTCAGTGGTAGAATTAATTGATGCTGTGGTTTGGGGATGGTTTGTTTGTCTCCACCAAAGCTTGTGTTGGAATTTCATCCCCAGTGTGGTGGTGTTGGGGGTAGAGCCTCGTGGGAGATGTTTGGGTTTGGGGGGAAGATCCCTCATGAAGGGCTTGGTGCTGTTCTTGAGGTGATAAGTGAGCTCTTGCTCTTGAAAGACTGGATTAGTTCTTGAGGAAGTGGACTAGTTCCCTCCAGAGTGAGTTGTTACAAAGCCAGGACAACACTCAGGTTTCCTTTCCCTTTGAGAACCTTTTTGCCACGTTGTGACATGACACGAAAGCCCTCACCAGAAGCCAGGGCTGCCCATGAACTTCTCAGCCTGCAGAACCATGAGCTCAATAAACCTGTTTTCCTTATAAATTACCCAGTCTCAGGTGTTCTTTTATAGCAACACAAAATGGACTAAGACAATTGATAATCTCATTTAATCTTTATACCCAATTTCACAACCTTTCACACAGAATCCTCTCCAATGCAAAAAAGCACTATGTATTTTTTTACAATTCTAGAATTTATTGTTAAGAAAACATAACCTTGTATAGAGTTTTAGTTGAAGATACACTTTAATTTCTCCAATGGGTTTGGATTAAATGCTAAGAACTGTGGCCACTTCCCTTAAATCCACCTTTCCTGTTGTGAAATGTGTGGCGAGAGGACACTCTGCTTCCTCCAAGGGTTTTTTTTTCTTTCTTCAGTTCAATGGGCAGAAAGACTTGGCTAATCTGCAGCAGAATTTTAATATGTAGGGACATTTACATTAAAAGTGACTGCAAATGATGTTGTGCACTCGTGATGGATAATTTTATGTGTCAACTTGACTGGCCCATTGGGTGCCTAGATGGCCTAGGTGTTTTCATGAGGGTGTTGTGGGTGAGATTAACATTTAAATTGGTAAATTGAATAGTAAAACAGATTGCCCTCAATAATGTGGGTGGGCTTCATCCATTGGTTGATAGAACAATAAGCCAAATAGAAGGAAAAGACCAGTGTACACTACGCAAGAGAGAATTCTCCAGCAGACAGCCTTTGGACCTCACCTGCAACATGAGCTCCTCCTCGTGCAACAGCAGGTGGCCTTCGGGCTCAGACTGGAACTTCGGTTCTCCTGGGTCTCCAGCCTGCCACCTTCAGACTGGAACTGCAAAATCAACTGGCCCACCCTGAGGATTTTGAACTTGCCAGCCTTAGTAGTTGCATATGCTAATTCCTTATGATAAATATCTTTATATGTGTGTGTGTGTGCATACGCATTCTATTCATTCTGTTTCTCTGGAGAACCTTGGCTGATGCAGCATCCTAGCTCAGGACTAAAATAATAAATAAATCACTAGAATGTTTGTTCTTATCCATTAGTAATTTTGATGACCTCATCTCATATCTTGTACAATTCAAGAAGAGCCTCACCAAATGCAGATGGGCATAGTGCAATAACAACGTGGAAGTAGCACAGAGTAGCACCATGACATGAATATAAACAAGGTGATATTTTACCATATTTCTAAGATCAGTGAGTGCACAAAAAATAAAAAGTTACTGAGAATGTTGACTTTATAGATTTTAGTGGCATTCTGTGTGTTTTCACTAAAATTCAGTATGCATTCATAAAAGAAAGTTAATGCCATATTTTGGCTTCTAAACACTGAAAGCAATGAGCTTTCTGATGCTATACATTTAAAACAAACAAATAAACAAAAAATAATTCTATTTTAAATGTTTTAAGAAGCTCCAGGCAGATTGGTCTAAAGAAGATTGTATGTGCAGTTACAAAATCAGGATATAGAACTATAAAAACAGCATGATCTAATTAATGTTGACACTATGTAAATATTTGCTATTTGCTGTGTGTATATATGTAGATATATACACATATATGTATACACACATATATGCATGCACATATGTATAGCATTTATGTATACATACACACATATATGAATTTTATGTAATTATTTTATATTTGTATGAAAAAAAATACCTAATTTTTTTTTGAGACCAGGTCTTGCTTGTGTTGCTCAGACTAGGCTCGAACTCCTGGGCTCAAGTGATCCTCCTGCCTCAGCCTCCTGAGTAGCTGGGACTTCAGTTGTGCATCACCACATTTGACTTTCTTTTTCCCAATGCATCCGACAAAGCTGGCTAATAGTTTAGGTCAACAGGGTCAAAACATCCTAATTATTGACATCTATCTCAGGATGGAATACATTTGGTTCAATGTTGAACATTCAGTAGCAGCACAATGCTTGCCCATAAGAGATACCCAACAAATATTTGTTGAGAGAAGACTTTATTTTTTCAGTATTTTCTTAGATTTCTACCACATGTATTAGAAAATAAAAAGATTTAAAATGTGTATTGTTAAAATATGTTAAAAATGTTATGAAACCAATTTTGGATTTGTTTAGCTCTGCCAGATTTATTGAGGACCCCAGTCAATGTGCCTGACTCTGGCTCACCACACAACAAAACAGAGAGAACTAAGCAGAAAGGGGAAGGTCCATGTAAGTCCAGCACTGGAGATGGAAGGCATCTCCTGACATGCTGCCCTTCCGATTGGGAGACAGCAGCACCACTTCTATTGTCTGAAATGACAGAGAAACAGGATCAATGCCAGACAGTGTAGCCCCCACCAGGCCAATCCCTCCTGCCCCAGGACAACCCAAACCCCTAGTATTCTTTTAGAGGAGTTTTAAATTATAGATTAAGTGATATAAGACTATTCCTATTTCTATTTCTTCTTGTGTTGATTTTTATAAATTGAGTGCTTTTGAAATTTATACCAACACATTGGAAAATTTATGTGAAATGAACAAAGATATCACAACATTTTTTGTGTCCATGGAAGTTTTACATGTGCCAAGTTTTTCTTCCTTCATATTGGTTTGCTGTTTTGAGTTGAGTTGCATTCAAAGTTGGGCTTCAGTATTTGGAAGCATCTATCCATCTGTGCTTTGACTTTGCTCCTGGGCTCGACCCCCAAGAGGCCCTAACTGCAGATCTGGGATGTTTACCCAAGTCACTCTTCCCTCCCAAGCTCTGAAGCCCAATTTTAGTCCCTCTTGGCCTGTGGTGCTGCCTAAAACTCTGCTAATTTTGGAGCCTCTCTTGATCTTTCCCACCCTTTGTCTCCTCTACTGGCTTCTACATCACCAGGTGCCCTCACTAATTAGCAAGCGTCTTGAGGCAAAACATTATGCTGAATGTTGGGGTGACCCTTCGCTTTCCTTCTTTCTCTGACCTTGTCTTTTTTAAAATTTTAAAATATTTAATTGACAAATAGAGATTTCACATATTCTAGATGTACAGTGTTATGATTTGATGTATGTATGCATTGTGTAATGATCATCATGATCAAATTAACGCCCTATATGTTACGCTCCCTGACCCTGTTTATCTTATAACTCAAAGTCTATATCCTTTGATCTTGTCTTCTAATTTCCTCAAAGCCAGGCACCTCTCCAATGTCTTTTATGGAGCATCCTCCATTTATTAGTGAGTAAATAAACCTTCATCCATTTATTAATAAAAATGAGGAAGACCCTTCAAGTGATTCAACTATGTCGCGCTGTAAGGAATGCCTCCTCTGAGTAACTCACCATCTTTTGAGTCAGTCTGTACTGCCACCATTATGCCATTTTCCTATTCTCACAGTAACAAGAAATAAATATGCTTAGTTACTCTGCTATCTAAGAGTTCAGGATAAACTAAATTTGGTTTTTTATTTGTTTCAAATATATGTAGTTAGTGGACCTTATGAATAGGTAGAAGTTAGGAAGGCTTTGGAATACAGTTGAGAGGCAAAAGTAAAAAGATTAATTTTACCTAGAAATTTCTGTGATTTGGAGATTGGAAGTGGGTTAGGGTAAGTGTATGTCAGTTGGGAGAGTTTTATTTTTCCAATTTGTATCTGGCAGAGTTAATGATCTGAAGTGTTTCAATAATTACGAAAGCAAGAAAGAGGCAAGCATAACAGGATGCAAATTGCCTTATTCACACAATCACACAGAACTTGCTAGACTCACAATGATGATTATTCACATTTTTTATACTTTTGCCTGTTTTTCATGTTGCAAAGTGGCAATTTACTTCTCTGGCAAGATGAGTGTTTTGGTTGGTTTAAATGGTAATGTGAGACTGGAATAAAGAAAAGCTGCCAATCACAGACTCCCAGAACTTCTAATAAAGGCAATCTCTTCTCTGGGTGACAGGGCTTTGTAAGGAATTTCCAGTACCTAATTGTTGTTTTGATGGAATAAGCTGGCGAATCACTAATGGACCATGAAGCAAACCCTTCAGAACACGTTATCCTGAGTAGGAATAAAGAGTTTTCTCAACTCCTGGTTTTTCTAGTCCACTTGAATATGTCTTCCCTCCCACCCAGGCTCTGAACAGCTGTCAAGGTCAACGATTCCGCACGCAATGTCGACTCCCGCAGCACCTGGCATGGGTGGCCTGTGCCTCATCCTCCGCTACACCAACCAATTTGCTCCTACCTCAGTGGCAGCTGCTTTGCAGTCTTTTTGTTGGTTTTTCTTCCCCTACCAGGCTTCCAAGTGTTTAGATGCCTCTGGGGTTAGTCCAGAGCTCTCTTTCTTCCTCATCTCTTCTCTGCAATTTTTGCCTAAATGAGTTCATCTACCCTACTGACGTTAGTATCACCTAATTGTCAGTCACTCCCATGTGTCCAAGTCCAGCTCTGACCTTGCCTCTGAGCTCCAGATTCAACCGCTTTGTTGGAGATATAATAAAGCAACTGGACACATAATGATCACCTCGTTCTCAGTGTTTTCAAACTGCCCCGGCCTCCAGCAGAGGGACCTTGAAGTTAGAGCTGTCTTTCTGGGACTTGTGAAGGTTTTTTAATCCCCTAGCCCTCAACACAACTTCAAATGAATGACTGTGCTTGTGACAGCTTTCTGTCCACCAAAATTCATCCTTTTTCTTGGTGACATCTATTAAATCCACATTTCCTAGCCTCATTTGTGGTTTAAGTGTGGCCCATGATTAAGTTGTCTCCAACAGAATGAGAACAGAAGTGGTAAGACCCACATCTCTTCCTTTTGAAGACTCGGATATGTGAAGCGCTACCATGTTCTTAAACATATAGGACTTGGTAACTGTCTCTTTCATCCAATAAGTATTTGTGGAAACCACGATTTATAGATTCTGTGCTAATTGTAGTTATTTGATGGGACATCAACAACTAAAATGAACCAATGTATTTCTTGAAAGCAACTTACTTTCTAGGCCGATCTATTTGGCTTACAAGGTAGCCCTGAAGCTTCTAAGCAGAAAAAAATACATAGAATAAAAATAAAATATATTAGGGTTTTATTATTTTATCTTTAGATTACTGTTTAATAGAGAACCCCTGGCATGGTATAGTTAAAAAAGCACAAGCAATGGTCTCCCATACCAAAGGTTAAAAATCTTTGTTCTGCTACTTCACTTAGTTTATTCTTTATCCTCTCAAAGCTTCCAATTTCTCCACTGCATAAAGGGGATAAAAATGCCCACCTGGAGGGATTTATGGGGTATGTTTAGGGAAAACTACTAGTTTTCTCCATCACACCCACTGACTATTCCAGCCACCTACTCCACAACCTCTTGCTGTTTGAAGCAATAATTACGCTGAAATTTCAAATACTTAATCTTGGGCTGCATGCTCGTAAAAGATAACTTTTAGCAAACACAGAATTTCCAGTACAATTTCTATTTAAAATATAGCAGAGTTAGGAGGTAATATTTTCTCTGGAACAAAATCTAATTATTTGAGAACAAGGGCTCCCAAATTTGCCCTTTTTCATGACACAGATCATTATAATTGAAAACTAGGTGACTAGTCCAAAATTGTGTAAACACACATGCAAGGCCAAAGAGCCCTTGATACACATAAAAATAATTACACTTTTTCTTTCATTATATGATTTGGGTATCTAACAACACAAGTGCAGAAAATAAGAATCTCAAAAGCTAAGGGAAGTTCTAGGTAGAGCCCCCTGGCTATGCGCACTGATGGCCACTGCTGCCGCCTCTGGCCGGGAAGCTGTGCAGCCCGCTTTGGTCCGGGTGTGGGAATGGAGTGGCACGGGGTGGGCAGCATAGTGCCTTTGAGAGGACATAAAGTGTTGAGCTACCCAGCAAGGGGCACACAGCTGATGCTTGAATTTTTCATCAGTGCCACATCTAGTTTCTTCTTCTTCATCATAACCTGGTGTTTATTTGTTTCCCATATGCAGAGGAATCATATTTATTCTCATCACCTTCACCAAAATTTATGTCTCATTTTTCCTTTGAATGAAGGTCAGGTGGGCCCTGGGTGGAGAGATGTTTGGGAGGCAGAAGGCACCATTGCCGTTTGCAATGTGAGGAAGATGCCAGGTGACCATGCAGCACAAAGGCATGGGACCCCTGCCCTGCCAGCCCCTCGGGGGGGCCTTTGCACCTTGGTGGACAGGAGGGGCAAAGGTGTGGACAGCAATGGGACGACCAGATCTTCTTGTCCTATGTGACTGGCAGGACCAAGGGACTAACTGCAAAAACCCACATAAGGCCAGGAAGACTTGCACAAAGTAAATCCGTCATGTTACCAAAATTCAACTGAAAAGTTCCATTGGACGATGTTGTCTGTTTGGGTGAGTGTGGGTATGGATTTGGCAAACTCTGAAATGTATACATTTGACATAGATTATTTGGCACACATGATTTTCAAACATAGCTATAATAAAATATATTCTGAAGGTCAAAGTATGTATCCTGTTTGGGAATTAATAAAAACTATTTTCATATATTTATGTATGCTTTTAAATATATTTATATAGATAATAGCATAATTATTACATGGATTTTATGGATATTACATATCACACAGGCTGTGAGAGGCAGGTGCAGACTTGGGACACCTCACCGGTGTTGAGAAGGGGTCCACTGACTTGGGGAAAGTGGATTCAGTGACGAGCAGCTCTCAGATGACCTTTCTCTGAAACAGCTATTTGCTTTCATCAGTCAGCACTGTGGGGGATGTACGGCTGCCTGAAGGAGATGGTTGTCCCTGTTTTCCAGGATTGTAGCAATAGGAGGAAGATATTGTGGCTTACCTGCAGGTGTCTGTTCCCTGGGAATGTCAGGTTTTACTCATATAGATAACTGTCCTCCCTGAGGGGAGGGAAGGCATGATAAATCATGTGTCTTCTTCCCTGATGGGGATGATTTAGCCCCAGTAAAACCAGTGCATCCCAATGAGCTAAAGGATGCATAGTAAACATTTTTCAAACATTATAAAGTGATTTTGCTTGTGGGGGTAAATGGAAGCTTTTAGTATAAATGGAGGGGAGGACACACATTGACCTCCCCCATGAGCACGTAGAGGTGAGATCAGTAAGCCTTGGTGAGGGTTTGGTGGAGGCTGGGGAGGAAGGCAGAGAGAAGTCAAGCATGGTCCAGGCTGCTGGGAGACACGGCAGGCAGGTGGAGTGATCACCCGCTCGAGACCCAGGGAAGATGGAGGGAGAGGCAGGCAGGACCTGAACAGGTGCCTGAGCTGTGCAGCAGGACTTTTTCTGGGTGAGGCTGAAGCTTGTGGAGGTTTGTGACTCAGTGGTACACAGGGACACACTGTAGAAAGACAGGCAAGCCTGGTGGAGATAGCACAGGCTGTAGACTCAAGGAATATGGCTTTGAGTCCTCTCTCCTACACATGCTGCCTGTAGGATCTTAGTGTGTTTTTAACATCTCTCTTCTCTGGGGTACTAATTTGCAAAGTGATGAAAATAATAGAGTTTTTACAAGGGTTGATCCGTGAGTTGACCCAGCTAATGCATGTTGAACAGAGACTGGCACAAAGAAGTGCTCAATTATGTTTAATGACCACAAGCATTTATGTAATCCTCTTTCACATAATTCCAGCCAAAATAAGCTCTCAGGTGGGACCTATTATTTTTACTTGTGGGAATTAAAGTCATAGACAGGAAGAATTTGCACTAGGAGACAAAAATCAGAGACTAGGAGAAGGAAAAGGGAGAAACCAAGGACACCTCCAACGCCTGGAAGGAGATAGAACAAGAAACTTGAGAAAATGAGGCAGAACAGTGACAAGTACCCAGAGCGCAGGAGTAAGTAGTGGCCAAGGAGGGAGTGTCATCAGAGGGCCTGGTCTCTACCGAGGGACACCCTTGTCTCAGTCTTAGATGTTCCTGGGCACAGTGTTCCTCGAACTTTAATATGCACGACAATCACCTCCGCACACCATAAAGACACAGGCGCTGATGCAGCCAGCATGGCAGAGGCCTGAGATTCTGCATCTCTGACAAGCTCCCTGGAGATGCTGCTGCTGCCCGTCTGCAGAACTCATGTTAAGAAGCAAGGATCTAATACTGGTGGCCTTTTGTTTTGTTTTGCCTTAATAAAGAAAGAGCTGCCTACCATTCGTGTAGTATCTTATTTTTATGTAACCTTTCTCCATCAGCATGCAGGATTCTCAGGGGGCTGATCTTCCTCATCTTTGTTGCTGGTTCACAGCCTAAAGCTAAAGAGTTTCCTCCTTAGGCATATTGTCCTCTCTGGGACAGTCAGTTCAGTCCTAGGGAACTAAGGCACACAGATCACACTGCACTCAATCTGCTCTTAAAAACCATCTGGGACTGTGCCTTACTGGGGTTCGGTTTCTAACCATGGAGGCTGCAATTCTTAAAAAGTTCTCAGAAAATGTAAACTGAATTTAAAAACCTCAAGGGCTTTAGAGGTGCAAAAGTCAAGTATGTGAATTGTGCATTTTAATTTTGTTCTTGAGGTCTCTTATTGTGTACCAGCTACATACCAAGGTACTAGATTCCTGGCAGGAAATAAATTATGAATGTAAGAGTCATAAACATAAATTTATAGATGGCTTCTGTTGCACTTAAAATTAGCATTTGGAAATTGCATTGGCATTCTAATTCTGCCATGTGGTCGATGAATTGCTTCCTGGATTAATTTGCTCTCCTACCTGCTGCAGGCTATTGCTTTCAGGGAACGTGCATGTCAATTTGTCCACTGCCTCTTGGGAGGAGACCCAAGCTTTAGGAGCCCCATACATCCCATATTATGGGTGGGAGGCTAGAAGTGGGCTTCAGGATGGGGGATGGCAGCCAAGAGATAATGGATTGTCCCCGGGGCTCTAGGAAAGGAACGACTCAGTATGAGGCCATCTTTGTTAATCTCTCCTAAAGGACAGTAGTGAGTCCAGAACACAAACTGACCCATCATTTTGCCCAGACTATAATAAATTGTGACTTGAGGAAAATAAAACCAGATCCTGCTTATTGTAAATTTATATAAAGTACACACAAGTCCTACAGATTTAAACTTAGATCCCAGTGATGAAAATATTCATACCTTTTTCAGTAAAGTCTTCTCAAGAACTCTCATTTCTGTGCTCTGCATTGGTATAATCAGTGCCTGTTCTTCCTTTGACACTTCGCATCTCACTATCTTACTGATAATCACGTCTAATTTGTTCCATCTCTGGGACAAACTGGAGAAATGAGCAGAAGGACTTCAATTCCAGGCAGAACTCCGAATAAAACCTAAAATGATAGTAAGAACAGTTCAAGGTGTCGGCAGCATTTTAACCATGAGTTTTGTTAGTCACGCTCTCCAGAACCAAAGACCAACAAAAAAAGAGGGGTCAATACTGATTTATAAGGTAGAGGGGGAAGGAGAGGTACAGAAAATCCAGATGGTAGTTTCTCATCCAAAACGTTCTGAGCTCAGGCAGTGACAACACAGTCCTCTCTGATTCTGTCTCTCCCTGGTGACACATGGACTCACTTCTCATCCATGTTCATCCAAGCGCTCTGCCTCCCTCACCTGATTTCTGGGGTCATGGTTGGGAACCTGCCTTGGGAGACAAAGAGAACACTGAATGTTACTGTTATATAGTTGAGATTTAAAAGAAAGTCCCCTTTCTGTTCTTCCTCCTGGTTTCCGCCTCCTCCCCTCCATTCCGAGTGCTCGGCCCTACCACCATCAGCGCTGTTCACTTCCCAGAGCACAGCTGGCTTCATTCCCATCACGGCACCGAAAGAGCTCCCAGGAAAGCCACCAATGGTTTGCTGATTGTTACCCCCAATGACAACCCTTCAGTCCGTGTCTTGCTGCTTCTGTGCTCTGCGTTTGGCACCTGCCGACCCTGCCCTTCGCCTGGAATTCTCTGCTCCTTTCATTTCTGGGGCATGATGCTCTCCACTCCTCTGCATCTTCACCGTTTTATTTTGGTTTCTCTTTGAGCGCCTCTGCTCCTTGTGAATTTTAAATGTTGGGTTTATTCTCCTGGGTTCTACACTCCCTTCTCTGCTCACTCACCAAGCTCACTCTGGGTAATTCCACCCACTTCTCATGGTTTATAACTCAACTCTATGTGCTGGTGGCTCTTAGAGCTTTATCTGTAGCTCACATCTCTCTTCTGGGCTTCAGATTCACCCATCTGATTTGTTGATGGACCTCACTCCACCTGGACAAAGACAGGCTTCTCAACCCGCTAAAGTCTGTACCTGACCTCACTGTCCTTCCGCAGCCAGCCCCTCTTCCTGGATTCTCTGTGACTCTCTGCCAACTTGTCACCCCAGCAGCCATTGGTGACCCATCCTTAAGCCATCTCTTCACCTCACCCTGTATCCAGTCAGCAAATGTTTGGCCAATTTTACCCTTTAAATATTTAAAGCCTCATCACTTGGGGTCTCCTCTCACTTGTAAGCCCTGTCCCACTCCAGGCACCTTCTGCTCTGACAAATGTGACTAAATCAAGCACCTGTGATTGTCACCCTCTTAATCATGGTCTAGCGATGATTCTCCAGCCCTTAAAGGGAAGATCCAACTATTTAACCTAGTCAAGACTCACAGTTCACTTTCTGTCCTCACCCATCACTGTCCTCAGGACATGCTCTTCACCTTGTTCCCAGCCCCAGGCCACAGTCACAGCACTTTACAGCTGGCCATGTAGGGAAACTGGCCAGTCAGAATAGACGCTGGCCACAGCTGGAACAGGGGCCATCCTGGGGAGGGGCCAGGTGATGGGTGCAGTGGGGGGCTCAGAGCAGAGGACATTTGCCACCCTAAACTCAAGAATTTCAGAATTTTCACGCTTGGGAGGCCTACCCTGTGCACACCAGCTGAACATCAAACCTCACCCACGCACCCACCTCCTCACGTTGCTTCTCCTGTGCCCTGTTAACTCTTAGAAATCTTCAAATTTTAGCCCAAATGCACTATCACCTTGGGTCTCAATTTATATGTCACCTTCGCAGAAGATCTTGCTGCCTTCTCTCACCACCAAAGACACCATGCACTGTCCTTGCCAGTGTTTCTCAGGGCACCTGCTCTTTTCTTTGTTGTTTTTGTTGTCATTTGAATTATATTTTAAATGAAATTTTAATTTTGCTATCTTTCGCACTAGGCTATAAGTTTGATGAGGGCAAGACATAGACAACGTTGTCCAATATGTTTGTATACTTAATATGTGAGCATAATCCATGAAACTATCAAACACGAATCAAATAGTGAGAGGAAATGCATCCTCACAGGAAGGAGGTGTGTTGGTAAATACACAAGCATGCCCCAAATGACTGCCTGTGTGACCTGGAAATAATCTCCTCAAAAACTTTCAAATCTTGAAATACTGTGAAAATGCCTTTCCTCCCTGCCCAGGATATCAGTGGAATTAGCACTGTAAAGGTGTTTTGTAAAATGTAAAGTGATGCCTCATTTTAGAACATCATAATTAAAAATATACTGAAAAGTAGTGTCGGGCTATTAACAGGAATGTGCTATTGAGTGTTTCATTACCTACACTTTGAGGAAGGTGGCTTTAGGATTAACGGGAATTTGACTCAATCAGAAGAAATATTTGATCTGTTCCTACCTCTCTTCCTTCTTGCTCTCTTTTTAAAACCAGGTTGCCTTAAAATCCTCGTGATAAAATATCCTAAAATGTCCTCATTAGACCAGGGCACGAATTAGGAATGAAAAGCGTTGTGGTCTGAGTTCACGTCCCTCCCAGATTCCACCTTCAGCCGCACCTCCGGTCCTCCCGCCTCCCACACCGTCTCTGGTTCTGCAGTGGACGCAGACAGGCGGGGAAGGGCTCCCCGACATGCACACTCAGGGGCCACCGCGCGGTGCTAGAGCAAACACACCCCGAATGGAGCGGAGGAAGGAAACTCTGTTGGGCGCCACCAACTCTTCTCACCAAAGTGGGTTCTCTGGATAAACAGAGAAGAGACCATGTGGGAAAGGGAAACACACTGCTCTGTGCTTGGCCAAGAGGAGGAAGCAGATGATTTCTGGGAGGTGCTGGTAGGTGGTTGGTGCAATGAAGTCACTGCACACGTATTTACGAGCAAAATTCAGTATCACAGGCTCTCTGTCTGGCTGACAACACAATTTATCTTACAGACGCTAATATCACCTCTGGTAAGAGGAGAGAGGTATTTGTCTACAGGTACAATTTCTACCTTCTGTTAAAAGAAAATTAGCATTTCCTGGTTGGAAGATGGGTGGGGAAGGAACCACAGCCATGTTAAAATATCAGCTGTCCAGTGTTTGTTCAGGCTTCTGAAATTCGAGTCATTGCAGCAAAAGCAGCAGATGTCCCCTCTTGCTTTCTGCAGAAGAGACACCTGAAGTGACTGGGAAAGGTTTGAATGATCTGTACAGTCTGCTTTCATCTTGTGCTTTGGGCGATGTCCGGTGTTTGTTTCCCAACCCTGGACATAAACTTCCCATCATATTACATATGACGCCAGGGGCTTCCATGCTAAAGAAGATACTGTGCATGCCTCTGTTAAAAAAATGTAATTCAAGAAAAATACTCCTTTTGTTGTTGACATGTAATTACAATTTTAGCTTCATAACAAATGTACTTTGATTATTTCCCTTATCTGTGGGGAAAGATGGTATATCCTATGGGATAGAAGAAAATATGCTGAAACACTGTGAAAGGTAAAACGTTCTACATTGATGTTAGGGAGTATATTTTTTTCTCAAGAATAATGGTTGTGAAAAGGGAATGGCTTGGTTGGTGAGATTATCACTCCCACTTACAAAATCATCAAGGACGGTTAATACAATTTGTGGGAAATAGAGGAGGCCGGTAAGTGGATATTTTATCAATGCCTTTGAGTCTGAAGTTGATGTTAACTAGCCATGTGACCTTGGGCAAATGAATTGACCTCTCTGAGTCCCAATTTCCTCATCAACACAATAAAAAATTAGGCCAAATTGTCTCAGCTTTATTCTAATTTCAAAAAAAGTTATGACTCTATGATTTTCCTTTTGTTTATTGGCTTTACTTCCTGATTCAATCAGCAAGCGGATATTGAGTGAACTCTGCTAGGTGTGGGGTTCAGACCTGGTCGCTGGCCTCCGGGGTGGACCAGTCTGTTGCACTGAATGGTGACAACTGAGAACAAGGGACTATCTACCTGCAGTGCCGGGATCCACCTGGATGTTCAGTGTCCCCCACCTGAACACTGGGTGCTCTGGGCCTCCGAGAGCTTCTGAAAAAAGCCTCTTTCCTGGGTACACATGAAAGGGTGGGAAAGGATAAAGATTTCAGGGAAAGTAAGAGACCAATAAAATAGTGAGAAATTCCTGCCAGCTCGCCAAGATCAACATCACTCCTTATTCAACTCCTATTAATGCATCCAGCATGCCACTACTTCTCAAAATAGTGAAGATTTTTATCTGTCTTCACGTGCCCATCCTAGTGATAGTGGCTTAGAAGCAAATGTGTATTTTTTCCTAATCTAGGTTCAAATAAATGAAAGATCTCATCAGCCCTCTGTTGTGTTTATTAATCTGCAAACCTGGCAACCTCAGGGGTTCTCTGCATGTCAGGACTCTGTGTTCTCTGATTGATATTCACAGTTTTCCTGGAGAAAGTGCTGAAGGTTAAACAGGTCAGGCCTCTGTGGCCCTGGGCTCGGAGTTAGGTCACACGAGAGAGGTCATCAGGAGGAAGCTCCACCTCTTAGGGATGCCAGGCAATTTACCCCCAACTAGCTGGTTTAAATCAACAGGAATTTATTGTCTCACAGTACTGGAGGCTAAAAATCCAAAGTCAAGGTGCTAGCAGGCCACACTGTGTCTGAAGGCTCTAGAGGAAGATCCTTCCTTTCCTTTTTCTTAGCTTCTGGTATTTACTGGCAGTCCTTGCTTTCCTTGGCTTGTGGACACACCACTCCGATCTCTGCCTCCATCTTCACACGACATTGTCCCTGTGTGTCTCTGTATTGTGTCTCCTTTTCCTACAAGGACACTAGTCATACTGGATTGGGGTTCACCCTAATGACATCATCTTAACTTGATTACATCTGCAACTCTGTTTCTAGATAAGGTCACAATCACAGGCACTGGGGGTTAGGACGTCAACACACCATTTTTTGGGGGAAAACACTTCAACCCACAATGACATCTCAGCTGTCCCTGGCACAGTGCCAAAGAATGAGAACTTGTCATTTCTCCTTTATAGCAAAGTGCTTAGTACATCTTAAACTGCATTTTACATTACAAATTTACAAATGACTCCATCCAACCCTATCTGAAGTGTTTTAAATAAGAAATTATTTGAAATTCAAATTTACACAAAACCTCCTTTGACAGAACCAGGATTAAGAATTATTTTCCTCTGCTGTGTTTTTATGCATCATGGTGGAGATGAAATACATTTTATTTCAGATAAAATAAATCAAACCAAGCATAACCTAAAAACTCCACAAATATTAAACATCCATCTAATTATGCATTAGACTGCTGTCATTGTTTAATTTTCTTAAATAATACCTAAAATGCCCCAATAAGTTAGAAATGATCCTTTTTTCATTGGAATAGTTAATTACTTAAAACCGAAACAAAACAAAATAAAACTCTGGCTCCCAAAGCAGAAACTTATGTGAATAGAGGAAGGGGAAATTTAAACCCACAAAACATAACATTAATAAATGATTTCAAGTTAAAAGTGGGTTTAGAACGAGAAAATCAAAGATCAGAGCTGTGGTTCAAAGTCTTCACTGAAGGCTCTACCGCTTCATTTTAGCTCAGCTGCACTGAGCATTTGCAAGTGGAGTTTCCTTGACTTCAGACTTCTGGTCAACAGTTGCCACCAGGAATGATCATCAGTAGTAATAAGTGGTATTTGTGTAGTAGCTTTTATCCAAGGACTCTAAAGCAATACGCATGGCTGGCAAGTCAACCAACAGGAAGCCAGTGGTGGTCTTCTTACAATTGACCTCAGAAGGAAATAATGATGAACACACGTTAACTTTCCTTGTGTTGTGTCTACATGCGTGTATATTGCTCCTGTGTTCTCCTTGTAGTGTTCTTGTGGTAGAGGGAAGACATGCATGGTAGTCTGATTGCAAACAGTTTGCTCTATGCCATTAGTTCACACACTTGAAATACCACACTGACATTGTTGCTGACATTCTAACTCAAACCTCAGCTTATTATTTTGCCTTGGCCAGAATAAATCAATTTAGAGTAAATTCTCTTCACATGTCTCTGGAAAATTAAAGTTATTTTACAAGAACAAGGGGAAAAAGTAGAATATAAATAATATGCTGTGATAAATAAAACAAAAGGACATGATCTGACATTCTTTAATATTGATAGTGATAATAATAGACATATCACCAGATGAAAAGGTTATTATGGAATCTCTGCGTCTTTAAAAACCTACAGACCCAACTGTAAGAGAAAATCTGTTGTAACTCCTTTTTCCATGTTTTCTTGGAAAATTTAAAAACTATTTATGAACTTTTATAAATTTATACAGTTTTAAAGTACTTTTAGGGGACTGAGTATCTCTAAAAAGCAGTTGCCAAGTATTCAACATTATATAGTATCATCCTTTTTTTGTTGTTATTAGAAGGACCATATTTATTTTTTAAAAGTGTGGAGATGCGTCATTGACCAAGCAGTTCTGAAAAAAAAACACATAGATTATAAGAAAAAGGAAATATTATGGGAGTTCAATACAGTGTAATTCTGGGATATTCAATGGGTCAGAGAAATGGATAAATTGTGAGAAAATTAAACCATCATAATATTAACACAGAATTTTGCTACAAAAATTTTTCAATCAAATATTAAAATTTTAAATACAGTTAGAATCATGCCTTATATGTTATGTGAGATAACACATAAATGTTTTGTTCTGTTTTCTCCCATTCATGTGAGTGTGTTTGTATGTGTGACAATCCCTCTTATAAGTAACACAGGAAGTGGAGCAGGTTTTCTTGCAGCCTCCATTGTCCTACAACCTTGCTACAGCACAGGGAGCAATCTCCAAATAATGTTGGCCTGGCTTCTTACTCTCTTTAGCCCAGGTTACAGCACAGTTTCGAATTAAAATCAGTTGAGACTTTTCTTAGATGGATTGAGTTTCTTATGTCCAATAGATCATTCTTACTTTAATTTGTGTCTCTTAATAATGACATACGAATACCCAGATATTGTGAGATCTCTCCCACATTTTATTTCTGTGTAAAAATATTATACAAAATAGTCCAAACCTGTCTACTCTGGCAGCAGATCAATATAACTTTATTCCTTACTCAAAACTCTTTACAAATATTTAAAGTGATGCAAACCCACAACATTCATTGGCATCTTCTGTTTTATTACGAAGCAAGCCCATGTAATTCTTCACCATACTAAGCAATGGTTACACTAAATATGAGAAAAAAGATTGAGAGCTGCTATAAACTGAATGTTTGTGTCCCCTGAAAATTCATATGTTGAAACCTATATCCCCAGTGTGGTGGCATTAGTAGCTGGGTCTTTGGAAGTAATCAGGTCATGAGGGTGGAGCCCTCATAAATGGAATTAGTGCCCTTGTAAGAAGAGAAACAAGATAGCTTGTCTCCCTCTCTCTGTCTTCCCCCACATGAGAATACAACAAGATGGTCATCTATAAACCAGGAAACAGCCCCTCACCAGATCCTAGATCTGCCAGCACCATGGTCTTGGTTTTTCAGCCTCCAGAGCTGTGAAAAATAAACGTTTGTTGTTTAACTCCCCCAGTCTATGGTAATTTGTTATAGCAGCCTGAGACAACTAGGACAGGAGCATTTAATTAGCAAGTGGATGAGTGAGAATTCAGTGTGGCTGTCTGACAACAGAGTCCCTGATTCAAACCACGGCATGGTAACCTGTTTCCTACATATGGGTACACAGCAGCATCTCAGACATGTTGAATAATTTCCCAAGTCTCTTCATTAAAGTTGTGTGCAGCAAATTCATTGTGAAATATATTACTGATATATTTCCATTGATCACAGAAGCAAGAGAGCCAAACACAGGCTTTATCATGTCACTTGTCACTAATCTATTCACCAGACACCTCAGGCCCAGCACACTTGCTAG
This sequence comes from Daubentonia madagascariensis, assembly GCA_023783475.1. Lineage (NCBI taxonomy): Eukaryota > Metazoa > Chordata > Mammalia > Primates > Daubentoniidae > Daubentonia > Daubentonia madagascariensis. The sequence continues at coordinate 4,725,801 of JAKFHU010001369.1, read as the reverse complement.
AATGAATACATTGCACAGAGTAAACTCTTAATTAGATGGAAAATAACCCAAGAATTATCATAAAATATGGTCCCAAGTAAATTGTGGATGTGAACAACTGTTCCACTAACACTGTTAAAAGCCATTGGCAAAGTACACAATCTACATGTTTGAAAGGGCAAGTTAATTCCCATCGCTTCCTGAATAATCTTCAAGTTTTTCCATACTGCAAACACCCAACCTAAAGTTCCAGACAGTGGCATTTCATAGACCTTCCTTTTTCAATATTTTTCAAATTTTTTATTTTTTGGTTGTGTGGCATTAGAAACTTCCATAACCTTTCTGGGTTTTAGTTTTCTATTAGTTAAGTCAAATATATTTGTCATGTCACCATTTTGACAATTAAATCAGATATGGTACATGTAATGTTTGGCTAATATAAGATAATGATTCTATTGTCTCCTTTTTCTCCCACTCTGTTAAAATTCTCCATCTATGATCACAGGGTTAGTTATCTTCAGATACTGAGAAGGGTAAATTGAAAAGCTTGGTATATCATCTCCTTTCCTTAAGTTACTGGAGAAAATTTCCATCCACTCCCCCCCTTCAGTTCTGGCCTTTTGTTGAGATTCGCTGTTGTACCCAGATTTCCAAGTGTTTCACAAAAGTGCACTGGCAAGTGTTTGGACAACCACTACAGGCTCCACCTAAACCCCTTGTTGAGGAGCACACTTGCCTGTCAGAAAGTGGGAGGTTAATGAACATGACCAAGGAGGTAGCTATCTGCTAACATGTTACCCTTGTCCTAGGAGAACTTTCCCCACCCCCACCCCCATGTGTGTCTTATAGGACTTTGAAGTATAAGAATTGATGAATCAATCTATTTGCATTTTGTATGGAAACTTCCTAATTAAACTCATTCCCATCAGCAAACAACCACCATTCCCTAAGAAGTATTCAAGATTCAAAGGCATGGGGATGATTATGTATATAAATGCAAACTTTGGCATCAACTTAGAGAGCTGGGTCTTCCATGGTATCCTCCAGTGACCTGCCCAGTTTCTGGGGGCACCTGAAGGGTTCCATGGACAGGAACCACTCACCATTAGTGTCAAAAAGTGTCCTGATGGATTTAGACATACCTCCATTCTGGCAGCAAGAATACTGATTGGGTCAGCCCCCCATAGTAGGGCACACGGAATGTACACATATGATCCCCACTCTGTGATTCACAGCCATTCTCCCGGGGCAGAATTATCACTCATGGGTAGAGAACTTGAGCATGTTAAAATAGAATAGATCAGAATACAGCACAAAGGTAGAATGGTCTTGTGAAACTTTTCTTGCTGGTACATCTAAGGTGTGTGCACAAATACGTGTGAATACATTGGGTGGCAGTGTCCATGGCTATCTCTTGTACTGAGTCTTACAAGTTAAAAACCACAATGAGTAACGAGAGAGAGAAAGGATGTGGGGGTAGCACATGTGTGAATGGCTCGCAGCAGACCAAGCCCTTAGGATCAGCTGCTCAGCCCTCTGTGCTCCATTTCCCCAATTTGGAGATGCACGATGGTACTCTCCTCAACATTTTGGAAGTCAAGGTGCATCTTATAATGGACATGTATATTTAATGTAACTCTTTTCCATTTGTGCTCTGGAAAGCTAGTATTAAGTCCATAAAATGTTTCAGAATCACTGCCCTCTGAAAATCAACAAAGTAGAGTGTGTACTCCCAAGTACTGAGCCTTGGGAGATAAAATGAATCCCCACATGCTATAAATCCTGCTTATCAGACAGAGAGAAATGGAGAGTCCCGCTCTAGGGATATAGCTGCATCAACTTCAGCAAAGAGTGCAGGTCACCATCCATCCCTCTCCACAGGTATGGAAATGCCAGAAAGCTGTAAAAGCAATGTTCCAGAAGATCAAGATTTGGGAAATTCAACCTCCTCATGCCTCTGTTTCTTAAACAGGTTGCGTATAGCTCATTTCCATTCAATGTCAGCATTATCCTTTCCAACTAGAACTCGTTTAAGTGATCACTTTCCTATGGTCGGAAATGTACTTTATAGTTAGTGAAATGATAAAGAACTTGATGTATATCAATTATTTTCTTGTTTTGTTTTATTTTAAATGGTATCATTAGAACCAGTCCTCAAACAGGGGACTCTAGATCTAGCTTAAAGTCCTTTAGTCACGTGCCAAGCTAGCTTTGAGAAATGATCTGGTAATTATAAATATTAGCAGTGTATGATTATGCTAGTCTCACAATCAACTCATCAACCTTAGTTATTTGGTTAATTTCAGGAACATAAAATATTACGACATCATTTTATTCTGCATTTCCTTGGTTGTTCACGACTTGAAAATATTTTATGTGTGTTGCTTTACTAATTGTATCAGTGAGAATTTCTACTTTCAAGGTACCAGGGATATAGAATCAAGCAGAATGGATAAGTTTTTTACCTTCTGTGCCAATCCGGATCCTCCAGGAAGCAGAGGTCAAGATGGAGTTAGGACTCAAGGGAAACGGAGGCAGAAACACCTGTGAAGGCTGAACGGCCAGCGTGGGAGTGGGTGGGGAGCCTCGGACCAAGAAAGAGGACAAGGAGCACAGGGCAGGTGGAGCCTCAGTGTGGTGCCCCTGACGGCATCTTGGCCAGCCCCGTGGCGAGTCCCAGGGCAAAGAATGGCCCGCGGAGGAAGCTCAGGGCTGGACTGTCCCCACTCCAGCTCTCCTGCCAAGCTCAGTCACTATGTGAGGGCAGCCTGGGGGAGGAGGAGCCTGGCGTGGGTAAAGCAGAGAACCCCAAAGGTGGGGCACCTGGCGGCTGTCAGCTACCTGCGCTCCAAGCAGCAGCTGTCCCTGGAAGGGACAGGGGAGCCAGGCACCTCCTGGCAACCACTCCTCGTAGAGCTGACTCTGTACACAGAGGGAAGGGAAATAAGCAAATAAGTGGAAAACACTGAATTCCAGATGATAAGTGCTGTAGAGAACAGTAAAGCAAAGAAGAAGGATGTGCATTAGGCAGGGAAGTTTACAAATTTTATCTTATTGTGTCATGTTCATTTTTATGTTTGTTAAGTTGTTATGGAAAACAGGAGACATTTGAGAAGATTTCTGGAGGCGGCGAGGGAGGAGCCGTGTGGAGATCTGGAGCTCTCCAGGCAGCAGGGAGGCAGAGGATCCCTTGGCACATTCGGGGTGGTGAGACAGCAAGCACCGCTAACATGAAGCGGGCCCCAGGTGGTGCGGAGGCAGATGAGGTCTGAGGGTGCCCTGCAGGCTTTTCTCTGGTCGGGGACGGAAGCCAGAGGAGGCTTGGGTGGCTGCAGAGATGTGTCCCAGCATGGGAGCTGCACTTCCATGCTCCTGCCAGAGTAAGTCATGACACAGGGCCACACATGCCCAGGTTTCCAGCCGCCCGCTTGTGTAGGAGACACATTTCAGTAGCCCAATGGTGAGTAAAAGGAATCCAAGGGTACCTGGATAATTTTTATTTTAGTGAATTTTGCAAAGTAAAACTTTTCCTGAAAGACCTCCAGACTGAGTATCTCTAATCCAAAAATCTGAAATCAGAAATGCTCCAAAATTCAAAACTTTTGGTTTGCCAATGTGACGCTCAAAGAAAATGCTAATTGGAGCATTTTGGACTTCAGGTTTTTGGATTAGGAATGCTGAACTGGGTTAGTATAGTGAAAATATTCCAAAACCTGAAAAAATCTGAAATCCAAAACACCCTGGTCCCAAGCATTTCAGATTAGGACTACTCAACCTATAATTGTTTATGCCAATAACAGCTCTTAGTTGATCTTTCCCTCTTGTTGCTTCATTTGTTTATAACTTGTTTGTAGTTTTTCCTCATATTAATACTTCAAGTTCTTACAAATACTTGTACATACTTGTGTGCTCTATTTGCTTTCACTTGTGTGCATTCCTGTTTCTGCACTTAGGTAAGGGTGAGGGCCCTGCCTCCTTCAATTCACCCTCTGGTTCCATGACTTCTTAATAAAAGACAGTTATAGAATGTGTTAAAACAACAGGATCCCCAAATAACACAATCCTTAATTTTTCCAAGAAAAAATATTTTTTTAATGCTTTTGGCCAAATTGAATGCATTAAGTTTTCTGTGACATGGTTGAAATTAATTTTTACTTAATAAGTTTTCCTTCACTATATGTTGAATTTTATATGAGATAAACCAATATACTAATTTGAAAATACTAATTTTCCTACTCTATTGTCCTGGAACAATGTTATTTAAAGTCTTCATGTTAAAACATTGTTTCTAGCATCCCAAGAAAAACACATTCTGAGTCATCAGATACAGTTTCCAGAACACATTGTATTCAGGTCTATTTAAATACTTTGTAATACAGCCTTTCAGAATTCATTTATGGATGTTGATTTAGCTCTAATTTACAAAGAAGGCAAGTAACTTCTCTGGAGTGGGAGAGCTTGCCCAAAATGCCCAGATCATAGGGGTGGACTTGCTTTCAACCCTGGGCTGTGTGGTCCCACAGCCACATTCCTGACCATGCTGGTACTGTTTCTCTACAGTTTTCTTTCTATAAAAACATTCTGTAGTTTCTTTCTAATTGATGAATTTTAAAACCCTTCCTTAATGTTTCAGGAAAAAATCATACCCAAATTAACTGAATCCATCAATTAACCTGCTAACAACTGACATTGTTGTAGGTAGCCCTGCCACCTAGAGAGTGGCGCGTGGATCCCTTCATTGAAGGCCACAGGCACGTCAGGGGGAAGCAAAGAGAGACAGGGGAGGAAAAGTCCATGAGACAGAAGCAGAGGGAAGCAGAGCCAGAGAGAGAAGATGTTTTTACAGTTCCCAAAAAACTCTAGTCATTTTCTGTATAAAGGTCATGCACCTCTTCTTAATTTGGCTTCTAAATATTTTATATTTTTGTTTCTATTGTAAATAGAATTTCCTTATAAATGATGCACTCTAGGTTTCTGCTGGTATGGAAGAATGTAATTGATTATAGGTGTATTTATTTTATGTCTTAATAAAATTTTTATTAGGTCTAAAGTTTTCTAACAGAAATGTTTAAACTTTCCAAGGATGCTACTATATTTATGACTTTTTTTCCACTTCAGTTGTGAACCTTATCTTTGTTCCTTTTAGCCAAAGTAGCCCAAATAAAGCAGAAATGTAAAGCAACTCCTAGTCAAGCCCATTCCAGCGCCTGTGCCAGTGAAAGGGGGACAGGGATGTCACAGACGTCCAGGACTAGAATGGGAGGTCCAGCCTCATGAAGCCAGAACCAGAGAGCCCCAGTGTGCCCAGAGGAAAATTGTGCCCCAAAGATCTTATGTGGAAAAAACTTCCTTCCAGATGTGAGCAAGTTAAAGAACTTGAGATGGGCAGATTATCCTCGATCACCCGGGTGGGTCTAAATGCCACCACAGGTACATGAGAGGGGAGCAAAGAGATTTGACTGCAGACAGGAGAGAAGGCCATGCGGGCAGTTGTGGGGAGCAGAGTCTGGGGGAGGCGCTAGGATGCTATTGGTCACGAGATGGAGGTGGGGCCGTGCCCCAAGGAATGCGGGGATGCAGCTCTGGGAGCTGGGAAGGGGGAAACGGATTCTCCCCCGCAGCCTTAGGAGGGACCACAGCCCTGCTGATACGTGGGTTTGGCTCTGGCGAAACCCATTTTAGACTTGTGACCTGCAGAACTGTAAAAGGTTAAACATGCCTTGTTTTCAGCCATCAAGTTGGTGGGCATTTGTTACAGGAGCTACAGACCTAAGAACCGAAGCCACGCGGAGTCAGAGATCCTGAAACTCCCCTCGAGGTGTCGCTCCATCTCCCCTGACTCTGCCGTCCACCCTGACGCGTCCCCCGCGTGGATGTGCCAAACCTCCTGCTCTCTGCTCTCTGTCCGGCTCCCGGCTCTCTGGTTAACTCAGACAAGGAGCACTAAGGAAAATAACTCAAATTCATTAGACAAGAATTCTCTTTCCAGCTCATTCCATAAGGCCTTAGCCCACATAGGTAGGTTTACTAGAGCTTTGTCGTCTCTGGATCAGATCCAAAGCCAAAAATGGCCACTTATAGCTTCTTCTTGAGCTGGAACTGTGGGCAAAAATGGTTTCCCAAGTTGGAGGAAGCTGTGGGGGGGCAACATCCATTTCATGCCTAGGCTGATCACGTTTTATGTTTTATATCCTAAAGAATTGTTCCCAACTTCCAAAAAATATTAAATAATGCTCATAGAGGGTAGTTGCAAGTTACAAAAACTCAACTCAAACAGGCTTAAGTAAAATTGGGAATTTCCTGCTGGGTGAATTGAGGAACATAAGAACCCAACCGCAGGACAGCGGTGTGAGGGTCCCGGGAAAAGCCTGGCATAGGGGGAGCTTGGCTGCCTCTCCCTGACATCATCACGTCCTTGGGTGGGGCGTCTCTGCTTCTGCCAGACACCATCAGGTTCTTCACGTGGCTCTCGTGGTTGCCAGGATTCAGAGCTTCCACATTTGGCCACAGAAGAGGAGCTGCCCTAGCTCTGTACCCACACTCCTGGGCAGGGACTGAGGCCACCATATCTTAGGCATCATCTCTCAGATAAAAGAAAAGAAAAGAAAAGAAAAAGAAAAAAAAAAAACTGGCAGAAGGCTGGAGCCAGGAAAGAATAGGGCAGCCCGTGAAAACACTGTGATAGTGGGCGGCACACACACGGGATGGTGGGCATAGAGGCTGTTTCTACATCCCTGAGAAGGGAGGTGCTGGCTGTTCCTTCTCAAATGTGTTTGCTGCTGCATCCCTGCTTATTACTGATTTTAAGGCTATTTCTAATGCATGTCTGGTGGTAATTATAACAGCAATTATAGTAATAACAGTAGCAATAGCAAACACTTCCATAGCGGTTACTATGGGCCAGGCACCACTTCGAGCATTTCCTCTTAAATTGCTGAGGTGATTATTATCTGTGTGCAAATAAGGAGGGACTGGGGCACAGAGATGTGCAATAACCAGCCCACAGTCACCAGGATTTGAATTCCAGCATTTGACTCCTGAGTCTATGCTCTTAAACGCTAGACCAAGAATCCCACTTTATTATGCTAATGGCATATTCTTCTCTTCTTACTCTAAGCAGTATAATTTTAAATTGGTATTAAAATGTTTCAAATGGCTTTTTCACAGATACTGAATGATTTTATGTGATCTCTTTTGGGGTATAATATTTTAATAAATTTGTTCATCTAGAATCACCCTTGTGTTTCTGAAACTTATCCTATTCTGTCATGGTATATTGTTTTAGTATGTTGCTGAATGTGATATATTTGAGATTTTGGTTCTTGTGGTCATAGGAAAGTTTGGTTCTAAAATCTCATTGCACACCCTCTAATGAAGGGTCAATGCTAATCTTCTACAACATTGTAACAAGTGAAGATACAAATTTCCATATTTTAGATTAAAAAACAACCAATAATAAATATTGCTAAGTAAATCTTGTTCGGGTGGAAGTTGAAACATGAGCTGCATTGTAGGGGAGACCTGTGATAAGCCCGTTTCTTATGACAATTGGCAGATATTGACGTGGCATCGACTGGTTATAGAAAAGGTGTCAGCACTCAAGCAGATGTTTTCAATATTTGGGAATAGTCACATATTAAGGACTGATTTAATCTATGAAAATAATAATTTTAGGCATTGAAATTTGGCTGGTCTTGTTTGGATAGAGCTGTAGAGCTTGTCTCTTCGTAAAGTATCTCAAGATGTTTTTAATGGAGAGGAGCTAGGCCTGGTGTATCCCTGGAGGTCAGAGCCTCTGGCCACATTGGGAGGTCAGGGGGAAAGACAGACGGGTGAAAGTAATAATGTAACTAGTCTTAAACAGGCAGCTCCTTGGTGGGCAATCTTATTTAAGCCTTAAAATAACACTGTGGAATTACTCTATGATATTCCACTTCTAGGTATATACCCTAAAGAATTTAAAGCAGAGTCTCAGAGAGGTATTAGTCCCCATGTTCATAGCAGCATTATCACAATAGTCAAAGGTGGAAGCAACCCACCGTCCATCAGTGGGTGAATGCATAGACAGCATGCGGGGTACGCGTACATGAAATGTTATTCAGCCTCAGGAAACTCTGACACGTACTACCACATGGATGAATCTTGAGGACATGTGCCAAGTGACATAAGCCAACCACAAAAGGGCAAATACTGCCTGATTCCACTTATATGAGGTGCCTAGAGTAGTCAGAGTCATGGAGGCAGAAAGTAGAATGGAGCTGCCCGGGGCTGGGGAGAGGAGAATGAGGAGTCAGTGTTTGGTGGGCGTGGGGTTTTGGTTTGGGAAGATGAAAAAGGTTCTGACATGGGTGGTGGTGAGGATAGCACCCCAGTGTAAATTACACAACACAACTGGGCTGCACACTTGAAGTTGGTTAAGGTGATGAAAGGAAAACCCACTGTGAACTATAAATTATTTTCTTTGTTTTAGAAAAAAAGAAACTGAGCTTTTCCAAGGATGCACATAGTCTATATCAGGCTGGTGTTGTATCTGTGGCCCCTCACCATGGAGCATGACGACACAGCCGTCACGATAACCAGGAACACCTGCTCCTTCACAGTGTCTTGCTCATAAAAACTAGGATAGAGACACTGTGGGATGCAGGGGCCAGGTGAGGGATTGTCTTTCTTCATCCTGCGTTAAAGTTCATGGCTCCTCAATCCAAGGTTCTTCAGAAATGGAAATAGGGGGTGTGGGAAAATGAACATATGTGGTTGTCTTAGATTGTTCAGGCTGCTATAAAAATACTTCAGACTGGGTAATTTATAAACAGCAGAAATTTATTTCCTCACAGTTCTGGAGTGTGGGAAGTCCAAGATGAAGGTGCTGACAGATGTGGCGTCTGCTAAGGGCTGCTCTCTGCTTCCAAGGTGGCACCTTGTCACTGCATCCTCACACGATGGAGGCAGAAGGGCAAAAAGGGCTAGGGCCCTCCCTTCAACCACTTTGATAAGGGCACTAGTCCCACTCATGAGGGTGCACTACTCCGACCCAGTCACTTCCCAAGAGGCACCATCTCTTGACACTATCACATTGGGAATTAGGTTCCAACACACCACGTTTGGAGGGACACATCCATTCAAACACTTGAAGTTGTCCATCACGCAGGGGATTCGGCACGGGCTGCGTCAGGCACTGGTCTCTGCTGGGCCTTGTCCCTCCAGCTCCCGGCACACAGAGCGGTCTTCCTTTCTCACATCAATACAGCACCAAGGAAGGGGGCATCTCCACCTCTGCGCTCAGAAACGCTGCATTTTACAAGTCCCAGGAGGAGGGTAGTGCCCAGCACGAGGACGCCAGCAGCTGTGTACCTTGCAGGAAGGTTCTGGCGTCTTCAGAGGGACATCTGGAGACAGGACTGACCAGAGGCACAGGCCTTCCGTCGTGCTGAGTAATGCCACCTTGGGCTCTTCAACATCCCCCCTTCCTGTCAACCCCCATCACATTAAAATGTTTTGACATCTTTTCTGTTTTCTTTTCTACCTATCTAGAGACCAGTCTTCTAGAATCTTCTGCCTAGCTCTAGGGTAACACCAAAATCTCCTGTCTTTCCCCACCCCCGTGGAAACAATGTTATCTGGCTGTAAAGGCAGCAGCGCCTCCCGAGAGAGAGCTTCACTGGCCAACTGCTGAATGTGGGACCTCGCCTAGTTTTGTTACATGTTTCTTTTCTAGAACGTTCCCATGTGATGGCAAACAAAGACAAGAGCGTGTAATGAGAAAGAACATTTTAGTTCTGGCTTTTTTCATGACAATGCTTAAATATTAAGGTCATGCCTTTTTCTTAGAAATGAGAATTAAACTCTGCCACTAGTTTGTGTATTTAGGGCTTTTTCATTTAACTTTGATGCACATAAAACCACAATAACCCAAACAAAAGTTTATAAGCTCTGAATAAGTTATATGTTTTACATTTTCCCCATCAAGAAATCTTATCTCTAGAATCATCCAAATGCACCCTAATCTTTCTGTTCTTGTTCCAGGATAGTCAGAGGAAGGTGGTGAGTCTGATTTATCACTTGTTTTCTGCAGTTTGGGGCTATGTGTTCCTTCAGTGTCAGTTCTTGGATAATGGTGCCCATAGTTGTGTCACAGTTGATGACACAGCTGAATGATGATGAACTGATAAGTGTTCCTTCATAATGAGAGCCAACAATAAAATATTAGCCTGCCCTGCTGTTCAATGCTATAAATAACCTTAAGCACTTAGTTACTGACAAATTACAATAAGAGTTGAATTTGAGGAACACCGTGGGGGAAAGAATATGAGATGCTGCCTGGTCATTCCTGGAGGTGGATGGTAAAGGGCCCCAGAGCTGTGGAGCAGAAGAGAAGCAGGAGGAGAGAAGGGCAGGGAGGCACAGCGAGGTGGTGGGAGATGGACTTTGCCGCCTGATGAAGTCGCCTGAGGTCGGCATGAGCCGCTGTCTTTCCAGGGGAACCCAGATCACCTTTCAGGGCATACCATCCATGACCAATTTCGTTATCAGGTGAAAAGAAGTTGGCTTCAGGCAAGGAGTGAGCAGTCTTCAGGCTTCGCCCACATGTCTCCCTCATGCATGATAAAAACCACCGTGTTCTTTCCTGCACCAAAGTGCCCGTCTGTGTCTCTTCCTCAGTGTGCTCATCGGGACCTCTCAGCATCTACCCCTCTCAACTCATCGTTTTTGGAGTCACAGTTAAGCAATCACACTGTTCATGTATGAGGGTTGCACTCAGAGGAGTGGATTGAGCACTGGGCTGAAAATAATTGGCTTTCAAGTAGAAGGCACAAGTGCAGGGAGAGACCCAGGACATTCTTAGGAAAAATAAAAGCTCACCCCTAGACCCTTAAACACACACACTGTGCTGTGAGGATGAGGTTAGACCATTGCTTTAGATCCTTGTAAAACAGAGCCGTGTCTACATCACTTTCACTGTGTATGTTTATTACCTCTTTGCTGTGTTTTATGTGTTTTATATTTCACGGTGATCTTGTTTATTCCATTTTGGAGATCGGGGTACATATCTTTTTGGAAGCCAGTTACTTTTAGGAGCTAAGTAAAATGTATCATATTTAATGAGTGCTGTTAGGATAAAAGCCATGCGTTTAAGAAGCACACTGTCTGTTCTGAGATATAGGGCTCAGTTTGGAGGTAAACATCTCCCTGGAATGAACAATTGCACAAAGTGCACGTGCCTCCTCCCCAGGGCTCCAGTGTATCGCTGAATCCTTTCAAGGCTCAGCCGCTGAAGGGAGCGGCTTCGTTAACCTGTCAGCTCCCCACCTGCTCTTACAGTGATATATGGGAGGCCCTCCCTATGCAAAATAAGACCCCTCCACCATTATTAATACTATCACAGTGATTCAGAACAAGGAGCCATTAGAACAGTAATAAAAAGAGAGACTGTCATCATTTCAACCACAGAGCAGAAAACGAGTGGATTTTCTATACTTACGGACATTCGCAGCAGCCAGGCTCCAGCTAGGAGGCAAAAATGCAGAACAGCGCCAGCCCGGCAGGTTGCCCTTGTGGAAAAGGGCAGACAAAGAGAACTGGCCTGCACGCTTCACAGTGCTGTTTTGCCCAGAGAAGTAGGTGCAGGGTTGGCCTTCCTCTGCTTTTTCTGCCTTGATCTCTCTTGGCTGTTTAGGAAGGAGGATATTTAATATTTATGCTTCTATTTTATTACTATTCATCAAACTACACACTATGACTGTTGTGTCCTATAAAATACTTCTTTACATTTATGATTTCTCAGTAAGTAGTGCTATTATCAAATTTACTAATTAAGGTTCTATTTTCATTTCTATTGTCAAGGTGTAATTTGATTGGGGAGAGATGTTCTCTTTTCATTAAATCCATTGGTAGTCTTTGGTAGTTAAACAGAACATACTGAGTTCTGTTTAAAGTCCAGCTTTAAACAGAACATTATAATATTCATCTCCTGTCAGAACCAACTTTTTAACATTACCTTCTAAAATCAAGGCCTGAGATATAACACCAGCTTCAAAAATAGGATCAAGAGAGGAATATAAACATTCTTAAAACAGGCTTGAATTTATATAATTTATATTTCACAACAAATACCCCAGGCATGATGTGATTGTTGAATCTGGTGCATTTGCTGATTGTTTCCCTGTGCTCCAGGTACTTCCTGTTGGTAACTGGGCCTCTCCTCCCCACCCTCACCCATGTACTCACTATGATTTGGCAGATTTGCTCTAACAGCCCTCTGCCTCATTTCTTCATCTGTAAAATGGGCATATTTAATACCTTACTGTTAGAATTATTGGGGGTTTTGAAGGAGGGAATACAGGTGAGGCACTTAGCTATCACTATGGATTCTAACCCTATGGGAGGACCATCTATTGGTGCTGAACTCTGCAATGGGCTTGTAATAGCAGGAAGAGGGGGCAGGTATGGTCTCCTCCCTGGCTAGGACCTTCTCCCTGAAGCAGGCATGGTCCGTCAGCACAGGGCCCAAGTGGGGACAGTCGAGGTGGAATGAAAACAAGCCCCGCAGAGATGAGGCCTGACTCCTCCTCCAGGCTCGAAGGGGCCTTGGGCAGTCAGGAGCCCTCTGTCCACAGCTGATGCCGCCCCTCCCACTGTCCCCCACTGTCCCTGAGGGAGGATGTATTGGCCTCAGCATCAGCAGACTCACCCTAGGACCACTTTCTTCCAGAATCCACCAGTGGTTTTCCACACGGCTCCTCAAAACTCCCACAGTCAATAAGGATGGTGCTCTGGAGTGGGTGGAATTAAGGCTGAGAGCTACGGTCCAGGTGGCTGCGAACAGAGCCTGTGAGCCCTTTCCTCAGTGATGCACCGTACCTGGTGAGAACGATTACAACAACAACAACAACAGGCATTTAAGAGCTTGAGAAGTTTTCCTCAGGACATACAACATATGAAAAATAATTTCGTCAAGAAAATCCACTAGATTTTGGGGAGAACTATAAGATCTGTGTGTTTCAGCCACTGCTTACTCTCCCCAGCAAAGCTTGATGGAACCCCCCCTTCAGGAAGGTACGGCCCAGAAGACGGGATTCCTCGCCCGCCTCAGCTCCCGACAGGGGTGTGGTATCTCACCGGAGGGAGACGGCCATGGGCTTCTCTCATCCCCTCCAACTCCGAGTTGAAGGGGCTAAATTTCTGGTCGGGAGCTCCTCTACTTCAATCAGTCCTCACTCGTAGGAAAGATGTGTTTCCACAGGCAGGGCATGCTGAAAATCCCTCATCCCAGCCTGTCTGTGCAGAAGAGGTTTAATTCTGAGAGCAAGTGGAGAAGATCATATGTTACGATCTTGATCATAAAGCAGGGGTGTCACTCAGAAAAAAAGTGTGCCGTTGTCCTCACCCCTAACTCCAGAGGAGGGTTTCAGAGATTTTACCCAGGGGGAGAGGCAGACCTTAAGAAAAGATAACTTTAAAACTCTTGTCAAAGGAAATGACTTTATGTATTTTTTTTAAAAAAGGAAAGAAAGAAAAAGTATGGAGAATTTCAAGCCTAAAAGTACTCATGAAAAAAAATGGAGATTTTAGTGGGAAACCAATAAGAGGAGCCTGGTAGTTCCTCTTAATTAAGAACAAGATAAACCATAGGCCAGTTAGTTCATCATAAAGAAACAAGGAAATAAACAGCTAAGAATAAGCATCCTGGGGTCAGAAGAAACCTTGAAGATTTGCCTCAAAAACTACATTGCAGAAATTTGATAGAATCAGACTGTGGACCAATTTATGCACTAGGCCACTGTAGAAAACAATAGAACAATCAGCTGACAATTAGTGTAGTCAAACAGCTGGATATTATATAAAATAAGGCAGACAGCTTGATAGAGCAATTAGGGAAATGAGCAGTCAGTGAGAACGCACTAAAGCCACTGTCACCTGAAGCTGATCGTATGCATGTCCAAGGCTATAAGGATGGCATCAGAGGCTTCACACTATGGTTGAAATAGATGTCACTGAAATAGTCCAGCTCAGTCACTAAACAAATAAACAAGGAAATGACAACAAAAATATGCCCAGAAATGAGGAGGAGTTGCTGCAATATATTACTTAAAAAAGTTTAGCTTTCAGTGAAAAATTATGAGATGCAAAGAATCAGGGAAGTATGACTCAAACACAGAAAAAACAAAAACAAAAACAAATAAACAAACAAACCAACAACAACAAAAAAACCCAAGGCACAAAATACTATCTATTAGAGGACCTAGATGTTGAAATAAATAAACAGAGATATCATAATAGCCTTAATACTAATGTTCAAAGAACAAAAGGCTATCATGCTTAATGAATTAAGAAAACTATAATGACATGTCTTATCAAATAAAGAATATAAATAAAAGGATAGACATTGTTTAAAATAAAAAAAAAAATTCTATAGTCACAATAACCTAAATGAAAGATTAACTGGAGGAGCTCAGCGGTAGTTTTGAACTAGCAGAAGAAAGAATCAGTGAACTTAAAGACAGCTTGATAGAGACTATGTAATCTAAAAAGTAAATACAAAAACATATAAAAAAAGGAACCAATTTCAAGAGAAATGTCAGGCATGATTATGTGCACCAACACATGTGTAATGGGAGTACCAAGAGGAAATAGAGAAAAGAGTAGAAAACTTAATAGAAAAAAAAGAAGATCTAAAACTTTCTAAATTTAATAAAAAACATAAATCAAAATATTGAAAACCTCAATAAACTTCAAGGAGGATAAACACAAACAAATCCATACCCAGACATATCATAGTAAAAAATGCTGAAAATTAAAAGCAAGGAGAAATTTTTGAAATCAGTAGGAGAAAAATGATTTATCAGCTACACGAGAAGCCCAATAAGATTAATAATTCACCTCTCAGACATTATAGAGACCAGAAGACACTGAGATGACATTTAAAGTGTTATGGAAAAAATTTTTAAAGACTCTGTTAACCAAGAATCTTATACCCAGTAAGAATACCTTTCAGAATTGAAGGTGAAATAAAGATATTCTGAGATAAACACAATTTCAAGAATTCATCACCAGCAGACTTGCCTTCCAAGAAATATTAAAGGAAGCTCTTCAGGCTGAAAGCAAGTGATCTCAGATGGTAATTGGCAGCCACACACACACACACACAAACACACAAACACAAAACAAAAAGCATTGCTAAAGGTAATTATGCAATTATAATAAACATAATAAATACATATTTCTTGTCCTCTAAAGCAATTTAAAAAGCAGCTGTACAAAATAGCATATATATATAATTGTATTATTGGGTATATAACATAAAAAATGCAATATATTTTACAGGAATAGCAAAATGGAGGTGTGTGGGAACAAAGCTGTATTGGAGTAAGGAAATGATGCCAGAAGATAGCTTGAATCCACAGGAACAAATGCAGAGGACCAGAAATGGTAAATAAGAAGGTTAAATTTACAAACTCTATAAAAATGTACTTGCTCTTCTTTCTTTTCTCAGCTTCTGTAATAAACATAAAATTATATAAAGCAATAATTTTAATAACATATTGTTAGGTTTGTAGCATATATAGATGTAGTATGTACAACATACTACATACTATTGTGCTATTAAAGAACTGGAGCTATACAAGAGTAAAAGTTATGCAGCTCAGTGGAATTAAGTTCTCATAAATCATAAGTAGATTCTGATAAGTTAAGGCAGTAAGCTGTAGAACAATCACTAAAGCATAGCTAAAAAGTTGTTTTAAGGTATCATTAAAGAAACAAAAATGTTACCCTAGACACTATTCACTCGATGCGAAAAAAACATAGAGAAATAGAATTTTGTGTGACATATAGAAAACAAAAATTAAAATGGCAGACATAAATTCAACTACATAAAAAATAACATTGAATACAGTTGGAATAAACACTCTAAAAATCAGAATTTCAGAATGGATAAAAAACGTGATCCAACTATATACTGTTTACAAGAGACACATTTTAGATACAATGACGTAAATAGGTTGAATATAAAAGGATGGAAATAGATGTACCATGATAAAAATAACCAATAGAGAGGCGAAGTGGCTATACTAGTATCAGGAAAAAATAGACTTTAAGACAAAATTGTTACTAGGGACAAAGATATTTTTTAATGATAAAAAAGTGCCAATCCATCAAGAAGATAGAACAATTATAAACACATATGAACCTAAAAGCAGGCCCCATATTACATGGAACAAAAACTGTCAGAATCGAAGGGTAGAACAGGCAAGTCAACAGTCATTGTTGTAGACTTCAGTACCTCACTTTGAACAGTGGACAGAATTCTAGACAGAAAATGAGCAAGAAAATAGAAGGCTCAAACAACACTGTTTACCAACTATACCTAATAGACTCCACCCAACAACAGCAAAATATAAATTCTTTTCAAGTACATATGGAACATTCCCAAGGATAGACTGTGAGACATAAAGCCATAAAGCAAGTTTCAATAAATTTAAAAACAGCAAAATAATACAAAATAAGTCCTCTGACCATAATGAAATAAGGTTAGAAATTACTAACAAAAAGAAATTTGGAAAATACACAAATATTTGGATATTAAATAACATATTCTTAAATATGCAATGAGTAAAAAAAAGAAATCACAAGGGAAATTAGAAAATAATTTGAGAAAAATGAAGACAAATATTAGTACATAGCAAAACTTATGAGATGTAAAAGCAGCACTCAGAGGAACATTTCTGGCAGTAATGCCTACATTGGAAAGAGAAATCTCTCACATCAATAGCCTAAATTTCCACCTTAACAAAAACTGGAAAAAGAATAGCAAACTAAACCCAAAGCAAAAACAATAAAAAAGAAAGGTTAGAGCAGAAATAAATGAAACAGAGAATAGAAAAACAATTAAAAAATCAAATAAACCAAAAGTTGGAACTTTGAAAAAGTAAACCAAATTCTCAAACCTTTAGCTAGATTGACCAAGAAAAAGAAAGAAAACTCACGTTCTTAAAATTAGGAATAAAAGACTGAGATTACTACCAACTTCTCATAAATAAAAGTGATTATAATGGAATACTAAGAAAAATTATATACCAAAAATTAGGTAACAGATGAAATGGATAAATTCCTAGAAACATATAAGCTACTGAAACTTACTCAGGAAGAAATAAAAAATCTTAATAGGCCTATGAAAAATAAAAAGATTGAGTTGATAATAAAAAATGTTCTAAAAAGAAAAGCCCAGGGTCAGGATGGCTGCAGTGATGAATTCTACCAAATATTTAAAGAAGAATTAACTCCAATTTTTCACAAACTCTTCCAAAAAACTGGAAGACAGTGTGGGCAGGAACTCTTCTAAACTCATTCTGAAACTAGTATTATCCTGATACCAAAATCAGACAAAAAATCAAAATAAAAGAAGCTATAGACAAATACCTCCTATAAATACAGAGCGAAAATCCTCAACAAAACACTAGCAAATGGAATCCGGCAACATACAAAGAAAATTACACAAACTGATCAGTGGGATTCAGCCTAGAAATGCAAGGTTTATTTAATATATGAAAACCAGTCCATGTTGTCAACTCATTAAATAAAGACAAAACCCCATGTTATCACCTCAATAGACGCAAAAGAATCTCTAGACAATATACCACACCTCTTCATTATAAAAGCAGTCAAAAAACTATGAATTGAAGGGAACTTTTCAACTTGATAAAGGACATCTATGAAAAACCCATATATAGGATCACATTTAACAGTAATTCAGGATTTTTCCCAAAACAAATGCATGCAGGTTAAAAAGGAGAAGTAAAACTGCTTCTATTTGAAGATGATGTAATCTTGCACACACAAAATCCTAAGAAATCTACTTAAAACTATTGGAATAAATGAGTTCAGCAAGGTTGTAGAATACAAACTCAACATATAAGTATCTATTTATATTCACTTTCAATAAACAATCTTAAAATGAAATTAAGAAAACAATTTCATTTACACTAGCATTAGAAAGAATAAAATACTTATGAAATATTTATCAAGAGAAATCCAAAACTTATACTGTAGAAACTATGTTGAGAAATTAAAGAAGACCTAAATAAATGAAAAGATATCCCATGATCATGGATCAGAAGACTTAATAATGTTAAGATGGAAGTATTTCCCAAAGTCATCAGCACACTCAATGAATCCCTATCAAAATCCCAGCTCGGTTTTTGCAGAAATTAATAAGCTGATCCTGAAACTCATATGGAAATTCAAGACACCTAGAATATACAAAACAATCTTGCATAAGAACACTTCCCAATTTACAATGCTATAGTAATCAAGTCAAGTAATCAATGAAATAGAATCAAGAGTCCAGAAATAAACTCTAACACTTAGAGTCCATTGATTTTTCAATAAAGGTGCCAAGACAATTTATTGGGGAGAAAATAGTCTCCAGCAAATGATGCTGGGACAACTGGATATCTACATGCAAAAGAATGAATTTGGATCCCTGCCTCACATGTATACAAAAATTGACTCAAAATGAATCAAAGCCCTGAATGTAAGAGTTAAAAAAACTGTAAAATCCTTAGAAGAAATGTGACCTTGGATTAAGCAATAGTTTCTTAGATATCACACCAAAAGCACAAGCCACAAGGTAAAAAAATAGAGAAATTTGAACTTCATCAAAATTTAAAGCTTTTACTTAGAAGATGCCATCAATAAAGTAAAAAACAAACAAAAAAGAACCCACAGAATGAGAGAATTTTTTAAAAATTTATATATCTGGTATAAGATTTATGTCTGAAGTATGTAAAAAAACACAACTCAAAAACAAAAACATAAATAGCTCAATTTAAAAAATGGACAAAGCATACAAATAGACATTTTTCCAGAGAAGACATACAAATGGCCAATACTCACATGAAAATATGCTTAACATATTTAGCTATTAGAGAAATGTAAATAAAATCACTTCATACCCACCAGCATGGCTAGAATCACAAAGACAGACAGTAACAAGTGTGCGTGAAGATATGGAGAAGACAGAACCCTCACAGGAGGCATCGGGGATGTGCACTGATGCAATTCCTTTGCAAGACAGTCTGGTAGTTTCTCAAAAAGTCACTGATAGATACTTACCCAATAAAAATGAAAATGTGTCCACAAAAAAACTTGTACACAAGTGCTCATAGCAGCATTATTTGTAATAACCCCAAAGTGGAAATAACCTGAGTGTCAATCAACTGATAAATGGATAAATAAAATGTAGTATATCCATACAGAGGAATATGATTCAGCAATAAATAGACGATACATGCTGCAACAGGAGTGAATCTCGAAAACATGCTAAATGAAAGAAGCTAGTCATAAAAGACCACCTATTTCATGATTCTATTTATACAAAATTTCCAGAATAGACAAATCTATAGAGACAAAAAGTTAGACTGAGGGTCGCCTAGGGCTGGCTAGGGCGCAGTTGGGGTAAATACGAAGTGACTGGTAATGGACATGGCTTTTCTTTTTGGGGTGATGAAAACACTCTAAAACTGGTTGTGGTGATGGTTGCACAACTCTGAATATGCTAAAAACTATTGAGTTGTACACTTTAAATGGGAGAATTGTGTGGTGAGTATTTACATGTCAATAAAGCCATTCTTTAAAAAAGAGTAAATATTGGGGACCCTCACTGCCTTCCGATCCTTTCATCTCATTTCCTGTTTTAAATTCACCTTTTCTACCTCCACTAAACTAAGCACAGATTGTGACCCCTTTATTTGAGGACTTAACCCCTGCTACCCAACTCTCAGAAATGACTATGTATATGAAACCCGAGGTTTATGGAGTTTCACCTTTCAATAGTAGTTACACTTAAAAGGGGGCTTTCGAAGAAATAGAAAGCTTTACAAACAAGTTTCTGCATATTCAATGGTGGAAGCTCAGCCACTATCAGAATGATGGGAAGTAAAACAATCAATTCATGGCACTGATTTGCAAGGGCAGTTCTATTCTAGAAGAAAATGAAACCAAACATTCTTTGCTAGACCCTCTGGATCATTTTGTATGGTACCAATTAAATCCCAGAGGGGGTTTTAGACATTAGCTGCTTCCATAGCACATGTGAAGTTATCTCCTTTCAAGTTTGGTTGACTTGTCAGTTGGGAGGACCCTTGGTTTGTTCTGGATGTCTTCCTGGTCCTAGTGTTTCAGAAGGATGAGCTACACATCTGTGTGTCTGGGGGCAGAGTGGCCCTGGGGCCTGGGTCAAATCCATAGATAATCCTGGCATGTGGGAAACCAACATTTCTTTTCCTATATCCTTCTCTGCCTTTGGAAATACTTGTGAAACAGTATGAGGTCCTAAATGAAGATAAAAAGACAATATGAAAACTTACATTTTTGTTTGCTTGTTTGTATTTTGAGTCCTCAAAGACCAAATACTCAGACAATTTCTAAACAAAGCTTTTGAGTTTCTGCAACTTCAATTCATTTATTAACCTGACATTGCTGTCCACCATGTGCTCCATAAGAGCTCTCTTTTCATTGGTGGGCATGCCTTTGTTTCTGGGTCTCTGAAGAATGAGCTGCCGTCTTATGTCTTGAGACTGGCTTACGCTGTGATGTGGGCCTAGGTAGTGGATGAGAGAAACGGTAATAGCAACTGTCTTTTCCTCACTCCCACGTGCAGAGCAAGCGATGATGGAAACAAGCAGCAAAGATTTAAGTTTCCCTGATGCCTTACAAAAGGCGAGTAAAGGAGGGTTTGCTGATTTTAAAGGAAGCTTTAGAGAGCTGAAGCCCCATTGGCAATTCCCATGCAAGGCCCAAGGAAGGCCTGGCATCTCTCCAAAGGCCTGGAACTTTGGGGAGGGTGGTATTTCCCTGGTCTCTGGACACAATTGTCTTCAGTGTCCATTCTTCCATAATACAGAACAACCAGGACTTTTTGAGGGGAAAATAAAATAAAATGAAACATGAGACTAAACTAAACTGTTTAGATGTTTATGGGGTCTTATTATCTAGAAGTTTCCTCAGATGGTAAAATAGTTATCGTATTACAAATAGAACTTAAGCATACACTGGTGAAAACCAGCTGATGCTGAGTGTTGGAGCGTAACCATTGTTTAAGGAACCTTGTTTTCTTCTGTCAAATGATGGAGGATGTGGTATATAAGCCCATTTGTTCAGCAGAGCACAATTTTATTTTTGTACGCTACGTGTGGTATAGAAATATACAAACATAGCTTTACGGAGGAGACTCTTTGAAGCATTAGGCCTGCTGAAATTGGTGCGCGCTCCTCATTTTTCTTGCAAAGAAAATAGATGCTTAGTCTATAGTTGCTTTGCTGAATTTCAGTTGGCTGTTTACATTTGAAGCTTACACCCTTCACCTCTACTTCCTGCAAATAGGGGTTCCCTTCATCTGAAGGAACGTGCCCAGGCAGATGCGACGTGTGCTATGTGGCCACGGCCCCTCCTACATGGTCAGAGAAAGCCCGACAGCAGCCAGGACCTTTAAGGAATAAACACAGGCTGGAACTAAACTGTAATGCCAGGTTCGTTCTTTCCCCTTCCCCCTCTCTGGCTGTATTGCCAAAAGCTCGTATGACATCATTCTATTGCCAAATGGAAAACTGAATATTCTTATACTATTCCCTCATGTTCACATTGGACTTTTCATCCCTGCTGATACTAGATTAATAATTATCAATAACACCAAGAAAAAATAAATTTGTCTAGTATTCTATACAATATTCAAGGTAATATATGTAAAATGTTTATCTCAAAATAATTTAAATTTATCCCTAAAGGAAAATATCCCTAATTTTCTCACTAGAATCATACCTTCAGTCCCCAGGGGCATCGTGATTCCTTGACAAAACTCCTTTCATCAGAGACACACCTGAAACAGGACTGGTTGGTGCATTTAGTAGAACAGAGGCATGCGTTTTCATCCCCCCTGGGGTATAAAATTCAGAGCTCAGTGAACCCAAGGACCTGCCTCAGAGGATGGTCTTAGGAAACCTTTCTGGTTGGAGCCTAGGAAGTCATCACCTTTTTTTTTTCAAGATATGCAAAGCATTTGAAGAATTCACAGTTCCACAGGTGAATTTTACTGGGGTGACACATGCCTTCCCCACCTAGAAATTCCTTCACTCTCTCCTACCACGAGTCAGTCCATCACAGACTTCCACATCCCATGGCTCGCCCTCTGATTGAAAAGACAGCACTTGAATTTGCACTTCATCAAGCTCTGTAATTATATCAGCCTCATTCTTACATTAAGATTTTCTATAACAATCTTTCCAATGTGCCTCTTTTTAAACTAACTTATGATGAATTTGTCAAAAGTGTGAATTGTGTTACGTCTTGCAACACAGCTGTCATTGCATCTTTAAAAGGTGTCCTTAGCAATTATGTTTGCCCAAGAAGCAGGGACATAACAGGAAGGAGCAGAGCCTGAGTTGTGCATTCAGCTGTTGATGTTCGAATGGTAACTCCCAGCCAGTGGCCTCGCGGCCAGGCTGGGCTTGCTGTGGATGCTGCACAGCCCAAGGTCTGGAGCTGCTGGGCTTCATTCTCTCCTTAAATCTTCTCCTTCCCAGGAAACAAGCTGGAACTGTCATATGACCCAGGACATATGACTGGTGTGGGTAGAACCTGAGCCAGAAGGCGAGTCCAGATCTGCTGTGTGCACATTCACGTCCCTCTCGCACTGGCATGGTGGAAAATACCAAAGCCTCTTGAAAATTCATGTTTAAGTGGCCATTGTGGGAACCTTGAATGTCCGTGGTTTACTCCAGTCCCAGAGGTCAGTGGACAACGGGGAAAATTGTTCCCCCTCCACTCCTGGAAAGATGCAGCTAGAGGAGGTGAATGGCAGAGTCCCAAATCAAATCCCTCCCCCAGATCCTCTGCCACCCAGGAGGCATATTCTCTAAAAAGGTCCACCATTAGAGATTTATTTTTTTTGAAAGGAATACATTTAGTGATCAAACCTAAAGTATAATCTCTTCAATCCACGCTCTTCTATACTAGGACAATGGGCAGAGCACAGGTTCTGTGCAGAGAGCCGTGCTTTCAACTGAGATCGGAGAGGAAGGAAGCCATGCCCAGGAGATTCCTGACCGGCTCACTAGACTCATCCATCCATTCTGCACAGAAGGTAAGGCTTCGCCCTATCGTTCAGTACCTTACAGATCCACAGCAACCTTTATTTTCTTTAAATTCCAGCTTAAAATATCTTATTTTTGTATTATATCAAACAAATATCACATAGAGAAAATGGAGCAACACTAGATTTAGAAGTTACTTTAATTGACCCTTTTGAATCCTCGGCTCAGAGAAACAGGTAAGATCCACCATGTCCTCTCCCAATGAAGAAAGAGAAAGGGTCTCTCTTGAGGGCACAAGGTGCTTTGGTGAGGTCAGCAGCATATTTCTGTAGGATGGAATTCAGAATCTCATGTTTCTAATATAGCATCAATTTTAATTGATTTCTGTTTCTTTGCAAATTTCCTCCTTCAGAGTATTTAATTGAATAGGAAGGAAGTGTATCCGCAGCGCAGGACTGGGTCCCGGAAGCAGGGGAGAAACTCTACTTCCATTGGCTGAGTCCAACCAGGGTGCAGGGCTGTAAGCCACATGATGTCTGTGTGCAAGGCTGAGGCCCTGCAGCAAAGGCAGGGCAGAGGCAGGCAGAAGTGTCATGGGGACTGGGGGTGCACAGGCCCCAGGAGAAGAGCCAGCACCCAGGGCTACTCATTTTCTCTGCGAGGCAAGTTTTTATATTTCTTTTTGGACACAGTTACCTTAAAGCATCTGGACTACATTGTGACACATCTTTCTTCCCTCACCGACCTGTTATTATTGCTGTTATTTAAGCTAAATAAACTAGGCTGGAAAATGCTGAGCGTTACCAGTGGTTTAGATTCAGTGTTCAAAACCGGCAGTGTTCTGGTTAAATTTCTAAGTTGTCTTTTAATGTTTCCACCCTGTGAGAGATTGAAACCATTTACCTTGTTATAACATGAGCAGGTCTAGGTGGCAAAATGCATCTACTGTCCTGCCTGATCATCTGCTAACTAAGTAATTTTTAGACACAACTTTCTAAGGCTCAGTTCTTTGACTGCAAACTGCCTGATCTGTCAAGCGTGTGTCCTTGCTATCCGCACAGAATATGTATGGATAATATACCAATCCCAGTTTAAATGTTTGCAGAGTCTGAGCTGAGCAAGGATACAGAGATGGATGAAGAAGGAACTGCTTCCTCCTCAGGGAGACCCAGATTGCTGGGAGACCCAGGCAGCAGGAAGGTTTGTCACTAGGATTCAGAATTGATAAATTATTTAACTTCCGAGTGCAAAACCTATTGTGCCTTATTACAAAAGGAAACGGAAAAGCTAGGCCCACAAGCAGTGCACATCTGGGCTACGTCCTTGTTGTAAACTCGTGTCTGCTTCCTGTTTCACAGTCAAAAGGGAATTAGTCGATTTGGCAGGGGCATGAATTGAAAGAATGGGCAAAAACCCACTTTCCAGTGCCTCCCTCTCTCCCTGCCTGGATCAGCACGTGAGGATGGCACGTCCCACCTGGTCTTTCCCGTAGCCCGTCCTCGCCCTGCTGTCTTCTTTCCACCTTCCTCAGTCACCCCTTTGTTTGAACCACCTTTGATTGGTTGAGATGACATTAGTAAAGCTAGGAAGTGTGTTTGCTTTTTATTTTAGATGTCATAGGAAGATATTAGAGGGTTTTGAGCAAGATAATTACACAATTTAACTTAGGATTTTAAAGTATCACTCTGGCTACTGTATGGTAAATAGACCACAAGACTAATTACAGGGTCATTACCATGGTACAGACATACAGCATTGGTGGGTCAGCCTTGGGTGGTAGCAGTGGAGGTGGTAGATACAAGTCATATTTGGTATGTGCTTTCAAGGTGGTGTCTGCAGTCACAGATGTCCCCCAGATATAGGCCTGAACAACTCGATGAAGGAGCATATCATTTACAAAGGTGGAAAACTAACGGAAATCTGACAGTAAAATTCAAGAGTTTTTTTCTGGACATTTAAAATTGAATATCCTTTTAGACATGCAAGTGGTGATGTCAGAATTTATGAGTGTGGAAATCAAAACAGAAGACACACATTTGCAGCCTTCAGTTCATGTAGTATGTAGTTTTTAATTAGTGGAGCTAAACGAGGTCAGTCACATAAGGAGAAGACATATAGGCAGAGAGGAGAGTTCTAAGGAAACAGACATAAAGGATCCTGAAACTCAGAGACTGTGAAGAAGGGATCAAGAAAGCAAAATGATCTCAAAAGGAGCCTCCAGTAAGATAGGAAGGAACACATATTTCATTTTTCTGGTACTCCAAAAATGGGGTACTGCATATCTTAAAAAAAGCAGGGTTCTGGAATGGAGTTTTGTTCATATGAATCATATAAAGCAAGTCCAGGATGCAATACTGAGCATTTTCTCTATCAATAGATCTGTGTTGCTATGTGTGTGCCTGCACGCACCATATAGACATTCAGGCATGTATTACACAGACGTGGTGGTAAACATGTATGTGCACATTTCTCCACCCACAGTCATATAGATATGATAACACGTGATTCCTGGCAACCTATTCTAAAGCTAACCAGTCTGTTTTACTTTCCAGAAGATCAATTTGACATTTCCATTATGTGTTAAAGTTCAACCAAATATATTACTATTGAATACTTTGGCAAGGTCTTTCAACCTATGTTCTCATTGAGATTCCAGGATCCAACTGATCCACCAAAACTACATAAAATGAGAAAACAACATAAGAATAAGTGGGCAACTTGCCCACTGAATAACTGGAAATAAGCCTTATATTTCTGAGCTCTTACATCTTGAATATAGTATTAGGTGTATATTTCTACATAACAAATTGCCCAATAGTTAAAAAAAAGAAAAGCATTAATTAGCACAAAGTGTCCATGGGCCAGGAATCTGGGTGTGCCTTGGTGGGTGCCTCTGGCCCAAGGTCCCTCAGAAGGCTGTAGCCAAAGCTTGGCTTGGGGAGGATCCCCTTCCAAGATCTCCCACGTGGCTGCGGGTGACTCTGGGTCCTCCCTGGCTGTTGGTGACGGACAGCAGTTCCCTGCACCTGGGCTTCTGCACAGGGCAGCTCACAGCACTGCAGCTGTCTGCCCTCAGAGCAAGTGAGCAGAGAAGACATCCAAGGTGGAAACCAGTATTTTTAAAAAAATTTTATTGATACATAATATTTGTACATATTTATGGGGTACATATGATATTTTGTTACACGCATAGAATGTGTAATGATCAAGTCGGGGTATTTAGGGTGTCCATCACCTACGGTATTTATCATTTCTATGTGCTGGGAACATTTCAAGTCTTCTCTTCTAGCTATTTTGAAATGTATAACACATTGTTGTTAATGACAGTCACCCTAGTCTGCTATCTAACATTAAAACTTACTCCTTCTAACTGTATGTTTGTACCCATTAACCAACCCCACCCACACACCCACACCCTTCCCAGCCTCTAGAAGCCAGTATTTTTATAGCCTAATCTCAGCAGTGACATCCCCTCACTCCCGTCCGTTGTCCTGAGAAGCCAGTCATTAAGTCCGGCACACACACAGAGGAGGGGTCACACAGGGTGTGGGTACCACAAAGCAGGGATACCTGGGGGCTCTGCAAGAGGCTGACTCCAACTGATATACCAGGAAACTGCATTTCTTGACACAGTGCTAAAGACCATGTGTATTTGACAAGGAATTAGAAGAGAGTTTCAGATGTTCTGTAACCACTTTTAATTACAGAAATGTAAGCTCCACACCACACACCACACACACATCTAGAAACTGGCAGACAATTGGGAAGCGATTATGTCCTATTCCCTACCGCGGTGATCTTTTCCTACAACTCTTCTCAGCGCAACACATTTCAACTGAGCAGCAGCCTCCTAGCAGGGAGCAGTAACTTGGCAGTGCAGGTTATTTTAATGAACACTTTAAACTAAGTCTTCACCATCTGTTCTGTTTCCTAATTACAAACCTACACTCATTTGCAGTTGCATCATTAAAAGTGAGATGCTGGCAAAGTGCTCTAAATGCTCGTCTAGGTTGTCCTCTTGGTTCTGAACTAATTGTCTCGGTTGTGATATCCTGAAGTCCAAGGCATCTCATCTGAGATGAAGACATGAAAAAAAAAAGTACCGTATATACAGTATTCAAATGTATGATATCCATGTCTCAATGCATCTTTCTCTCTCTCTTTCTCTGTGCAATTCTCTTACTGGGAACAGTAATTCTCTTTAAGAAGGATTTTATACTTCAAATTCCCCACATGTCTGGTAATTTTATCTTGCTTTAGGGATAAGGGGAGGATTTAAGTGGAAGCCCTTTAAACAGGAATTAAACTCATTTGCACAATGTAGACCTACATATCTCTCCTGTGAGCATGATGAGGCATTTTACAGAGTTTAACTCTTCAAACATTGTTTTACTTCTCTGCTTCCCTTCCCTATGGAACTGTTCATCAAGATGAACTCTAAGCCAAATCAAGAGATACCAAGAGATATGCAGCTTCTGAACTAATCGCTCATATTCAAGAGATAGTAGCCGATTTTGCATCTCAAAGGGTGCTAAAATTTAAGAAGGGATGGATGCCAATCACTTGAAAGACCACCAAGATTGCTGCCTAGGTTGGTAGATAGCCATTGTGGGCCTTCTAAAAACTGATAGCCCATGAATGAGAAGCTCCCAGGGTGCACACCATAGAAAGCTCCGAAGACAGTTCTTCTACAGCCACTGAACATAGGAAGAAATGGCTAACCCCGCATCAACCCACTGGGGTGCCTAGAGACCTCAATCACGTGCTCAAGTGCCTTCTGTTCAATCAGCATATGCTTCTGGTTGGCAGACAGTTAGGTGAACAGGTAGCACAAGATGGTGTTGCATCCGGGTGCAGTGGGGTTTGGGTTGTTCTCTTGGCTTCCATCAGCCTCTGAGCCCATGATGTGGTAAGAGTCCCCGGGTAATTAGTCCTATGCTGCAGAATTATACCAGACCCCAAAGAGGGGCAATAAATGACAAAGGGCCTTGAAGAGAACCATGAGAGAAAAGAGGCCTCAGGTTTCTGGGCAAGCCCAAGGTTCTAATTAGAATGGATCTTTTGTTCTCCCCTCAGCCTGGTGTGTGAGAGTCATTTGCACAAATTACCCAATCATATTTTCAATATTTGCCTGAGGACTGCCAGTCACCCTGTCACATCACCCTAATTTTCTCACTTTACCTGAAACTACCTGTAGCACGAAGCGTGCTCCAAGAATCACATCCTGTCCTTTCTACTGGTGTGTGTAGGCAGAGCTCCTACCTAATTTCAGCTGTACTTGTTAAGAAAATAGTTTCACAACAACTGCTGGTTATTGGCTTCTAAATTTCCTGTCATTACACGATGCTGGGCTTTTAAAATATAAGCCTTCAAGTGCACCTGAGACCTGAGGGACACAGCCCCGTGATTGCAGGTAAATCCAGAGAAGGGTGGCAAGGCAGGGTGCTCCAGAGGGAGCATTTACTGAGTGGGTGTCAACTAAAGGTGAAGGAGCTCCTATGTGAAGGTGGCCAGGGTACATTGACAGGCACCCACTGGGGCTTATTGCTGATTCCACTATTCTGGGTGGTGTGAGAGGCTCCTCCCCTTGAGGTGTGTCCCTCCTTGCTGGAGAAACTGGACCTCTCCACCTGAACTGTCACGAGAACAGTGCTCTAAAGCAGCGGTCCCCAAACTTTTTGGCACCAGGGACTGGTTTCATGGAAGACAATTTTCCACACACTGGGGTTGGGGGGGGATGGTTTTGGGATGATTCAAGTGCATTACATTTATTGTGCACTTTATTTCTGTTATTATTACATTGTAATATATAATGAAATAATTATACAACTCACCATAATGCAGAGTCTGTGGGAGCCCTGAGCTTGTTTTCCTGAAACTAGATGGTCCCTTCTGGGGGTGATGGGAGACAGTGGATTTATTATGGTCTCTGTGCAGTCAAACCTCTCTGCTAATGATCATCTGTATTTACAGCCTCTCACCAGCACTAGCATCACCACCTCAGCTCCACCTCAGATCATCAGGCATTAGATTCTCATAAGGAGCTGCAACCTAGATCCCTTCATGCGGAGTTGACAGTAGGGTTCGTGCTTCTCTGAGAATCTAAGGCAGCCTCTGATCTGACAGGAGGCAGAGCTCAGGCAGTGATGCAAGTGATGGGGAGTGGCTGTAAATACAGATGAAGCTTTGCTCGCTTGCCTGCTGCTCACTTCCTGCTGTACGGCCCGGTCCCTAACCGGGTTGAAGACTGCAGCTCTAGAGTATGGAATCTGGGCGAGAGGGGAAATAATAGGTGGTGGTGGTCAAGATGGAGAGAACACAGATGAGCACAGATTCCAAAGCAGAAACCATCAACGGAGAACAAGCTGAGGCTGTAGAAGAAATACACGTGTCCTGATATAATGAGCTATATTCTCTTTGGGTAAAATATTATTATTTTAATGAGTTTCCTAAAACCCATTTTTTTGTTTGAGAATAGTGGATGTTCTGCAGGCATAGGTGAGAATTTTTTTAAAGCATTTCTTTGTTCAGCCCTATTACATCCTTGGGGGCTTCATGGAAGTTTAGGGCTGTTCAGTGACTATTTGGGGCTTTGATATAGACTGTTTAGAAGGCAGAGCCCTAAACAAACCATCTGGAGCCCGAGAGCCTGACACATGGACTAGTTATTACGACATGAGACTTCCGATAATGGGCAAGTTACTAAGGGCCAGAGTCTGCACTGTAGTGTTTTATAGTGTTTTATGACTTATGAAATGTCTCCAGATCTATTCTGTCTATCTCATGGGGATATAAGACATGCTTCTACCCCCAAGATCAGGTGAGCAGCAAACTGCTATGAGAACTAATCATTGTGGAATCTGTAGGGATGTGAAGAATATCTCAAGTTGTATAGACTTAAACTAACCCAAGTTGTGTGAATTAAAATTCATGTGTACATCCCATCTCGTGTGCCTGGTGATTAGAGAGTGTTGGTGGGGGTGACCGGGATATCTGATGTGGATTGTCCAGGGGCATAGAGGCTGCTCTGGCCTTTACATCAATGAACGACTACACCAGTTCTTGTATGTCACCTCCTTCTAGCCACAAAGTACTTAATAGTGTCTAAACAACATCTCCAGTGTTTTAATACCAATTGCCAAAGCCATTGGCCAATCTCTTGTTTATTAAAAAATGTCTTAACCTTAAGGCAGCAATTGGTTCCTGGTCCTCAGGCTGTTATACTTGTGAAGAGAGAGTGTTCCTGTGCATCCTCTTAGCCCATCTACCATATGGAACACTGGTGATATGTTTTGCCTTCCATTCAAGTTCATGAAGCGTCCCAGACCCTCTTGTTACAGGGCCTTGAACACACAAGCTGGCTGCATTCTGGCTCACTCCCGATCACAGTAGCTCAGCAAGAGCAACCTGAGGTTCCCCAGCCTTAGCTGAGACACCAGTGACCCTGTTGTCACACAGGCTTGCAGCTCTCACCCCTCACGATCTTGCAGGAACAAAACACACCCCATGTGTTTCTGGGAAGCCCCAAGGAGGGGCTCACCATGGGATCCTCACACAGTCTGGCCAGTCTCCCCAAGTGGCATCTGCCTGTCACCACCCTGAGAGCCCCTGTCATCCTGTGCACCAGGGGTCCCCACCCTCATGCAGGCACAGGCCTGCAGGTTGACAAGGTAGCTTTCTACAGGTAGATGAAATGACAATAGGTTACCAAAGGGACCTGCTTGGGTCCCCTGTCATCATTCATTGTTGGGGGAATGGCTCTTTCAGTTTTTACCTGTAGCCCTTCCTCTACAGGGCACCTCTACAGGGGTCCCTTGGTAGCTGGGGTCTGGGAAGGATCGTTGTGGCAGATGTCAAGTGTGCTCGGATTCACTCTCCTCTCAGGCTGACATTTTACCTCAGCACAGAGGGCTGGACCCTTGTCTCTTGGGTGAGTTGATTGCCAGGAGGCCCCACAGTCCTTCAGCTAGCCCACAGACCTGTCCTGGCATTCCCCGGCGCCCACCAGGGCCACGTGTAGGTACCTGTTACCCAGGAAAAAGAGCACTATCTGCAAAGTGCGGGGAACAGGGTCTTGGTGCCTTGCTATTTTGTAATTAAGTGTAAGCTCCATGGTTGTGCCAGGAGCTTTCCTTATATATGAATGAATCGTTGAGTTGCTGAACTTCTTCATTTACCTTCACTTAGGTTGCTGTCTCCCCCAGATAAAAAAATTCTCATTTTAACATAATTACCTCCATAATAGTAAGTTCTACATAACCCATATTCCACAGTGAGAAGAGAAAAACGTAAGATGCAAGCAAAAAGATTATAATGAGTCATCTAACATTTAAACGGCAAAAGAAAATAGTTCTCATTTTCTTTGTTGTACATGAATTGCCTTCTTCTTAGCAATAAATCATTCACTTAGTAAAAGATAAACATTTCATCATTGTTACATGTAAGGTCCATGTAGAAAATATAATACTACAAATGGTCTGTAATATAAAAGATGCAGCTGCAATAGAATTTGTCATTTAAGTTCTCCAAGTTTCAAATGTAAATATAAACATTGACAAGCTTTAAAACTCACTCATGCAAGTCATAATAACAGATTTTTAGAAATTGGGCCAGCTATACAGGCCAGAAATACAAGATTTGGGGTATGTTCAGAGAGGCTTTGGAACTTACATCCTTTGGTCATGAATTGCAAAGTCATTATTTCCAAATAGGTTTAGAAAATATTGGCACTTTCAATGGTTGCAGAAATAATGAATACTTTTGCTCTCTCCCTCCTTTGTTGCCCCTGTGGAAGCAGCCCGAGAAACGCGCAGAACGACAGGTACCCGGAGGAAGAGACTGGAAGATTATTTAGGAAATGGATTTAAAATAGGAAATAGTCCAATGAAATAATTTGTCTGAAGTCTCAACAGAGAGTTAAAAGCTATCGCTCCAAGCCAGAGGGATTGACAGTAATATATAAATTGGCGTGCGATTTCAACCACTTTCTCCCAAATAGAGAAAAGCATTTTAAATAGCATTTTAGAAAACCAATGAACAGAGACCATTTGCCTGAGTGAGACACATTTGAGGTTGCTCTGATCTGCTGCAGGGATATAAATCACATTAGGCACTGATATTTTTTAAATGTTCTTTTTTAACGTCAAATACTAAAATAAGAGAACCTGAGCAGAAGTCAAAGAGGCAACAGGACGTCGCTGGGGATGTCACTGCCGTGGGAATGGAGGCAAACGTTGCAGCAGCTGGAGACAGTAGATCTATCTGCTCTACTTACATTTTTCTTATCAAGATAGTTGTGTAATTGTTTTACTATTTTTCCTTTTCATTCATGTCATATCTTCTCAATTCAGCTTGGAGCCTCTGTGAGGCCGCACCGTGTCCTGCACTCTTTCATCTTCTCATATGTCCTGAAAGCCGTGAGCCTTGTGAACACTTCTTGTCTAAGTAAACGAACACGTCCGTGCAGGAAGGGCAGTTGCTACCCCATTTCTTGCAATAGAACTTGCTGAAAACTCTTATTATAGTGACATGCAAAAACCTTAAAATGGGGGGAAGCTACCCCTGTGGGTAAAGAATGATGCAGTATATGAAAACAATTCTTAGGAAGAAAGGCAATCTATTATTCTGAATTTTATAGTTTTAACATTAAAAAAAACTCAGGATTTTAGCAGTGACCTCTGAAACAGGAGTGTGGAATAAAGTGGTGTTGATAGGCAAGTTCTTTAGCTTCCCTGCTTCTGTGAATACTTACAATATAATTCAATAACCAGCTTAGACATTAAATGCCTAAGAAAGCACATGGGCCTCTAGCATTCCCACAATAGTTTATAAAACTATTCACCAGTGCTTTTATGGAGTTTGTGTAAAGTTGAAAGGAAGGAAATATCTGGAGTTTTAATTATGGGGAAAACATTATATTAATATAATTTAATATAAAGCTCAGAGACATTTTATTTTTATTAACAACTGTAGGTGTTTCATTGCATTGTGTATGATTAGAATTTTAGGACTGCTAACTGGGCTTATCCTGCTATTAGCTCAGCCCTTACAAATCTCTGGGATGTCCTTGCTAATTGCATGTTTGATGCCACACACAATGGGGAAATATGGTCATTTAGTTTTAGCTATCTATTTGGAGATTGTTTCTGTTGGTTGAGTAAAAATTATTTCTAAGACTGTCAGCTAATCAGATCAAACTTTAACATTTTAATAAATGTAGTTCAGAGAGCTCCCAGAGCCTGTATGTATTTATGCACCACCAAGCTCCCCTGCTAGCAATTGTCATGCAGAGGAACTATTGGTAGAATTTGCACTTTGGGGTGAGTCCATCAATGTTTGGAAGAGTTCACTGAACCATCTTTTCCAACTGAGAAGCCTTGGCCATGTTAGGGATGCTGTGGGACAGTTAAAAGCCTCTCTCTCCTGTATTTGGCACAACAATACTACCCCTGGAACGCTCAAAAAATATTCAGATAACAATCTGGCCGTAGCCATTTTTGCATCCTGTGTAACATTATATGCACTGCTTTGGAAAGAAAATCGTTCAACATAATAAAAGCAGTTAGAGGTAATTTGGTGGCTTGCTTTGTGAAGGATTTCCACAGGCCCAGATACTTTTGAATTACAGACAAAATTCCCCACATTCTGCCAAAGATTTGTGCCAAAGTCATCATAATTATACATCTCTGAGTACTTGTTCCTGCCAGCAATGAATTAATGAGATGATATTACTTATAATCTTTGAATACTATGAAATGAAAACAGAAACAGGAGTAAAATAATAATGAGCCAGGGTCTCATTATAGAAGAAGCAGCAAAATGATGAGCCAGCCTCATTATAAAAAAAAAACAAAACCATTTTCAATTGTTGAAAAGAAAGCTCATCTGAGCTAAGAAAACCAGAAGAAAGTAAACATCTTATCTCCATGAACAGAGCATTGAGAGCGAAAAGCTAGCAAAGCAGTGGATGACATGAGCCATCTCTGTCCGTTAGCAGTAACTCTTCCTGTCCCAACACTGTGGTGTCCATCTGGGGCACAGCCTTCTTCCCCCGTGCTTACTCTGGCCACTTGTGATGAGACCACATTCTGGGGAACAACTTCAAACCTTCCTCAGATAATCCCTGCTGTTTTGTATTAATACCATGGGGACTGTGCTACAGTCGAAAATCTTTCACTTATGACATAAGAGTGATAGTTAATTTTAACTTCCTCTGGTGTGATCCACCATTCAAATAAATATGGGCAATATGGTTGAGTTAAAATGTATTCTAGTTCCAGAAGACCAGTAAGAAGCCAAGTGAGTTTGGGCAAGTTCTTTCTTCTCTTTGAGGTTCTCTTTCTTCATTTTGGAGACAAGGAGACACACTAGATAATCTGTAATCACAGAGGGCCTCCTGACTCTATGAATCTCTGAGTCTCTGAATGCTGGAAGGTAAACACATTTCCTGAAACAATAAAAATGCAAAATACTTTTTATATACTATGGAGAATATGCATTGTCTATATTTTCATTGTGTATTCATCCATGCATTATTTTAAATTACAACTAGATGGATATTAAGTAGATGGGTGGATAGATGATAGATGGGTAAATAGATGATAGATAGATGGGTGGACAAACAGATAGATGGTAGGTTGATAGATAGATAAGAGATAGGTTGATGGATAGATAGATGTAATATAGACATAAGGAAAAATGCAAAGTAAACATAGGACGTGGTCCTTGTTTTAAGAAGCCTAGAGATGGAAGGATAAACTATAGCTCAATCCACCATCTAGTCAGTAATATCCATACATATGAAAGTGACTGTGTGAGTGTATGGTTCAGGCCATATGTTTGCATACCAGTGAATTTGAGTTAAGGGAAAAGAATGTAGTTGTGTGTTTTTATGGATAAGCTATCCACACATTGTGATGTTTTTTATTGTCAGGACCCCTTTTTGTGGAAAGAAAACACATTTCTTATATCATTTTCAAGTAAATAAATCATTTATCAATTTATCAGACTGTCCAATTGTATGTTAATTATTATAGAATCATAAAATGTCTGTCTCCAGGCAGGACTTATAAAAACCAATAGATATATTTGGTATCCTGCCAAATGAATATTTTTGGTCCAAGCATTTATTTTTTTTCTAACTAGTGCTGTTAGAATACAAGTTGTTTCTTACAGTTAACCAGGACGGTTGCTTTTGAGACTATTCCAATGTCACATTCAGCAAATGGATCCAACAGGGCAGCAGAGCACCTTGTCGAGGGCAGTACCTTCTCCACCTAGCCTCTTAAAATTCTCCCAGGCCAGCCTGTGTCTATAACACTAAGTACTACTATGAAGAAAAAAAAATCACTGTAAATAGGCACAATTCAGCTTCTTCCTTGTTGTTATTGCTGTCATTTAGAAAGTTTTTCATGTTTTAGATTATAACTTGTCCCATCAGTTAGGCCCAGACAAGCAAACACAAGGGGCTGTGAGGTGGGAACCTGACCCAAGGCCAGGAACCAGTAAGGTGATAAATATGAAATATACAGTAAGCCCTGAACCTAGGCCTGTGGAGGTTATGGTAAATACCAACAGCAACGATAATTACCAGAAACATGCATGTGAGTGCATTGCTCCTTTTCTGTCTAAATCTGTCACAGGCTGTTCTGTGGCTTACAATTAAAATTTCTGACCGATTCTTTGTTAAAACAAGATTTTAATTACAAATATGAAGGAAAAGAGTAGGTTGCTGTGCAGTTTTGCCCAAGGGATCAATCTAGACTCCTGCAGTGGAGAAGGCCTCTCTGAAGAAGCAACCTTGACGTCCACGCTGGAAGCAGGAGTGATGGCTGAGCAGGTGCAGGGAGAGCAATATTCCAGGGAGAGAGACACAATGTGCAAAATGTTAATCTTGGAAGCTTTGGTACACGTTTTGGAGAAGTCCTACTATGAAAAACTTCAGAAAAACACCAATTATCATGACCTCATTAATTTTACAAAATGTGACAAGAGACTCCAGATAGTGTGAATCTAATGAGTTTTTGTGTTAATAAAAACTAAAAACTAATAAAAGCCAGTCACAATGTATACATTAGCATCTTCCTAATGGAGCCATATTAATCCTACAAAGATAAATAATGCAAATCATTTAGTCTATTACACACCATTAGGTAACTCTGAAGATAGGCATACTACCCGCCCAAAAGCAGCAGATGTTTGTAGTAAGAATTCTTGGTGAGCATTGGTAGGGCAAGATATTTAAACCATATGTACTCAGTCAGCTCAGTCGGATGCCTGCTATTCCTTCCACATACTGCACACCTGGATGGGCTCTTGCTGTAGCGAGTTGTCATGTAACCCCACAGCCCACCCCCCTTGCTGGGACTTCCAGGACTGTCCCCGTGTACCTGGTGAGCTCACCCACACAGGGCGCCTTTTTCCCACTTTATAGACCCATTAAAGTCAAGACTTACTTAGGAAAAAGTTACTAGACTTATATTCAGACAGTCAATGTCACAATGTTTCTTAGAGGAAGATCTTGCTAAAAGAAACTTGAAATAAGCCGATTTAGCTGGAGAGCCAAAAAGAAATGTAAGGTATACTTTTCTATCCTCTTCCTCCTCCTCTTCCTCTTCCTTCTTTTCCTATTCCAGCTGAAATGTAATGAAACAAACCCTTAATGATTATTTATGAAGAAGATTTAAAATGAAGATTGGCCCAATATGTTTCACGGGTTTCTATGGAAACACTGCACCCTGGGTAATAGTCCTTAACATCCAGGCTGGCTCTCAAAGGCAGACGCTAAAATAATAACAAGAAAATAAACATGTTCCGAAGTCCTTGAGTACAAATGCCAGAGATTTATGTGAGTATTCTTCCTCCGTGAGGCCACTTGCATTCTTGTGGTGCACGTTTTCTGTGAAAGGAAAGCCACGAACCTTCCCAGCTCCTCTGGCAGCAGCCTGCAGACACGGAAATCTGACAACACAGAACAAATTGTCTCCAGAAGTTCACATGATGTAAATTAATAAAGGTGCAGACACTAGGAACACAGAACGCCAATCTCTTGAGAAGCAAAGCTTAATGCAATCAAGTGCCATAAAATGTCAGCATTTGTTAGAGAAAGGAGGGTAGTGGGAGAAGGTGCCCTTCTTTTTGGGTCTGATGCAAGGGAAGCCAGGATCCTGTAGAAAAGGCAGGATTTGAGGGCTGTTTTCCTTCAAAGATACAGAAGAAATAATTTCTTGCAAATGGTTGTATTTAGGAGTTATGTTTGCCAGGAAAAAGGATACCTAGATGAATTTATTTTTAACTGTGGGAAGAAGAAAAAAAGACAAAAGTAGTAGAATGGAGTCTGATGCTAAAACATATAGACACACCGTGAGGGTTTTCAAAGGAAAGAAGACATAGTAAACACAAACTCTGCGTGGCCGTCTACCGGACTTGACAATGTCTTCTAGTCCCAGTCTGCAAGTGCCCCCTCAGATTTGGGAAAAGTAGTGCAGCTCTTCTCTGGACAGCGTCTCTACTGGGTGCCAGGACACGTGCTGAGACCCCTAAGACTGACCCTCAACATGCGGAAACTGTAATTTTGGACGTTGAGCTTTTTAGAGAGCTCCAGTCCCTTGACCCAGGTATTTTAGACATATATCTTTCTCTGACCCTGAAAATGTAGTATTGGTATCCTGGTATTGTTAAAAAAAAAAAAATCTTGCCCAAGAAGAAGAAAGGACAGTCTGATGAGAAGACTAAAGGCCTGATGTTCACACTGTACTATGCAGTCCTCCATGGGCTTGGGCCAGCCTTTGGAATTCAGGAAAAACTCAATTTCCAGTTTTTAAATCCAAAATTTGGAAGTTAGAGCCACATATGCGATTAATATTTGTATATGTGTGGGTCCAATAGCCTGGCTGATTCTCGATAGTGCACAAGTCTGAATATAGAACAAACATATTGGACCTGAAATTAGGAGCCCAGAACTCTGTCCATCCTTTCACACTAACTAGCTTTTCAGTTCCACTTCCTGATACTGAAAACGAGGATGGTATCTACTTATCCTGATTATACCAGTGGTATTGTATAAACTGAAGGAGATAATGGGTGTGACAGTGTTTAAAAACCATACAGAAGTAAACGAGTAAGGAAGGATTATGTTTCCTAATATGGCCAGACTTAGAGAGTCACAGAATCTAACTACTGAGTAGAAGCCAAGTTATCTGGTTGAAAATACTTCTCAATTCAAGAAACTGTTCTACAGAGTCATCGATCCATCCATCCATCCACGCACTGATTTATTCATTCAATCATTTACCTATAGATTATAATGTTTGATTAAGCACCTACTTTTCTCTAGGCACAGTGTACTAGATTTGGATCATCCCTGCCCTCATAACTCCCAGTGGGGAAGCCAGATAATAAACCAGTGCTTTCAAGGAAAAGAAAATGTTGAGAATAGTGGCAGCACCCAATAGTAAAAGGTACCGGGAATCTCAGCAGAGAAGGGCCCAGGGAAGCTGCAGGGCAATGCCCAGACCGCGGGCATACACTGGTGTACACAGGGGTACAGTAGCTTCCAACTAATATCTAATGTCAGTGAATAGTGGAGGCCAGTCCGAATTGGAAAGAAGAGTGAATTATCTAATAACCTTTAAAACAACTCAATTTCCATACTTTTAACCAAGTCCGAATGACTCCACTAGGGAAAGTCTTTAGAAGATAAAGTTAATTAAGTAAAAATATTTTCAACTAGCATAAAATTATTCACTTTTAGTATACAAGGTATATATCAGCCTTACAATCTTATTTATGTCATTAAATTTCTAGTGCAGCAGGGAGAATAATGACCCCCCCCAAAGATGCCCACATGCTAATCCCTGGGACCTGTGAATACGTTACGTTACATGGCAAAAGAAGTTTTACAGATGAGATTAAGATTATGGGTCTTGAAGTGGGGAGATGACCCTGGATTATCTGACTGGATGCAATTTAATCACACAAGCCCTCACAGACTGAGAGCTGCGACATGAGAGGGAATCGCCCCGATATTGCTTGCTTTGAAGACAGAGGAAGAAGCAGGCCACCTGCCGAAGATGAAGCCTGCCTAGAGGAGCTGGAACGACCCTCAGCAGAAAGCTAGCTCCAAACGAGGACGTCAGTCCTACAACCTCCACCTCAAGGAACCGAATTCTGCCAACCTCGCAAACGAGCAAACACCTAGAAACTGGAAAAGACAAGGAGCTGGATTCTCCCCAGGGCACCCTGGAAAAAATGGATGCTGCCTGCCAGCACCTTGATTTTAGCCCAGTGAGACCCGTGTCGGACTTTAACCTACTGAACTGTAAAATGATAAGTTTGTGCTGTTTTAAACTGCTACATTGATGGTGATTTATTGTGGCTATGATGGAAATCTAATAGATGTGATCTTTTGTGTGCTATAGGCTGGAGACTCAGAAATACAATTTAAGTTTGTCAGATACAATATCCTTTCCTTTCCCACCCACCTCCCAAAATTAAGTTGGGAGAAAGGGATAGGCTAACACTAAAGAGCAACTGCATGTCCTTTGACGCGTAGCAGCTGTCCTGCCACTCACTTCCCTGGTGGCCCTGGACACAGTGGCCTGCCACTGTCTGATCTGTCGACGAGACTACTCCAGCACAGGGGCGGTTTTAGAGGGGCCAAAGCCACAGCCATTACTACAACATACTTACCTTTTTGTCAGATTGGAAAATGGAAGAAATTTGCTGAGGGTTTCTCAAACTATCCAGAAATGTTTGGCTTTTGGAATTTATCTTTCATTATTAACTTGCAAAGCTTTCAATTTTTCCTAACAGTAAATGCTGTAAATACAGATAACAGAAAGGCACATTTCAGCCTCACCTTCAGAAATGATCAAACTGACAAATTGCTTGTATGTAAACTGTGGATGCTGGAGTAGATAAGTTCAGAGT
Organism: Daubentonia madagascariensis; assembly: GCA_023783475.1. NCBI lineage: Eukaryota > Metazoa > Chordata > Mammalia > Primates > Daubentoniidae > Daubentonia > Daubentonia madagascariensis. Next base: position 4,685,809 of record JAKFHU010001369.1, on the reverse strand, counting down.
ATCATGGTAGCAGTGACAAATCCACAGTTGCCCCAGAGTTTCAGGATCTCATAACAATCAAAAGCCATTGCTCCTGGTTTGAAGTTTACTGGTATTTCTCGGTGATAGCTTTGGGGACCTTTCTTTCCAAGCCCTCCAATTACATTTCCACTATATTGCTCTCAAGGCTCTGCTCTTCCCTGAACCGCGGGACGTGACCAGCTTCCTTTCTCCTGAGCGCTGCCGCCTGGCTTCCTGCTGGCCAGCTCGGTGTTGCTTATCTTTTCTGGGCTGTGTCTGACTGGGTTTTGAGGCAATGCTTACACTAGGCTCCATTACTCTGCTCTTCCAAACTCATCTAAGCCTCGGGCTGGAAATGTATAAGTGCAGATTTTGGCCAGTACTTCCATCATACTAAATCAAAACACCCGCATTTCAAGCCAGCATTTCTTTTACGTGTGAACTTTGAAAGTGAAAATTGTCATTTACTTTTCAGATTTAGATTTCCTTTTGTTTCCCTGAAAATGCTCAAGGGGGAGAAAGACTTTGGTTGGCAAAATAACCAAGTCATTGCACGTCTGTGCTGCTTCCTCAGATGTCTCCTGATGGCTCCCACGCCTGTCTTCACAAAGTTCCTTCTTGGGGATCATGGGACAAGTCCTCCACCCACCCTCCTGCCCCAGAGCAGGGCAGAAGGTGTAGAACACCCTCTGATGGTGGAAGCACTTGCCATGGCAGGGCAGCCGTTCTCTCTGGGCAGTTGGTAGAAGGCTTGGCCTGAGAGGCAGCCGGATCTGCCCGATGCCATGTCAGAGGACAGCAGCTCTCCGTTCCCCTGAGCAGTCATTCAGGAAGGCACTTGGGACCCTCAGGATGAACTTACATCCCTTGCTCTCTTTCCAGGTCACCCGGAAGTCAGAGGAATCTGGAACCAAGAGGAAAAGAGCAGCCTCTGTTCTTTTTCCCAAATCCCAGCAGAAGCTTGAGCAGTGTCCTGGGGTGAAGCAGGGGGTCCTCAGGAACAGTCACCCTGGGAGGTATGGCCCATCAGGAGGCCACCACAGTCCAACAGAATGAATACCATTCGAGGTTTCCCCAATGGGAAGGCTGAGCCATGCTGGCTGTGTCTCCTGGGCTAGACACACGTGATTTGTGAGGCAGATGTCAGCTCTGGTCACCAGGAGAAATGACCACCTGGGCACCAGCTGCAGAGTCCAGCTGAATCTATTGGTGGACAGACCAGGAAGGTACAAAGGTTGAAAATAAGGTCTGCTTTCTCCCTTAATAAGGAATCTCTAAATTTAAATTTGTTGTGGGCAGTAGGTCTATGTTTATATAAGACAGTTACATCAATGAAGGTGTCATACAAATAAAAATATATAAATGAACCTCTAAACTCTACCCTCTCCCCCCAAAAAGTCTTAAACTCAACTTCATATAATATTTGTTTCTTTAATTCAAAACAGAAAGCTAAAACTCTCACAGGTTTCTCTGGACTTTCTTTATAATTGTCATTTCTGGTTTTATTTTCCTCCAGAAAAGGGATCCTCCCATAATGATTATTCTTTTCTAGCCCAACAATTTCCTGTTTTGGTTAGAAGCTCAGTAAGGTGAGCGTGTCAGGGGTTAATTTCTAGCACAATTCTAAGCAGAAAACAGAAAGGAAAAGGTACAACTTAGCTTCAGGAATAACCACTCCTGGCAGCTGCCCCACAGGCTTGGTGGGGCTGGGGTGCTTTGTGTATCAGGCAGTGGATGATACTAGTGTTGAATGATCCAAGAAACATGCTAAACTCAGAGGGCAGATTATTGACTTGGAGATGATTCACTTCCTTCCCCAAACAGTGATCAATAAGTTGTCTGAGGAGGTTTTGTCCAGGGCACGGTCTCCCTGAACAAATCCCTGTGGCTTTGCTTTCTGCAGCTATCTGGATGAAGGCAGAAGACACAGTCTTCAGATGATACATGTTTGGGAGGGTCGCAGACTCAAAGGTGGAACAAAGATTTGATATTTGAGAGTTATGCCAAAACATAACATCACTGGAGTGGAAACCACCAAGATGAGTTCTGAGAAAAATATAGTCTCACTTTTTGGTTTAAAAATCCCATTGCCAAAAATGAGCTGGAGAAAAGAAAGTTAAGATTTGAATGAATGACAAAATTTCTATTGTTTTTACTGATTTTGGGACTCTGAATCCAGTACATTTTGAATGTTTTCTGATACATGCAAACATGATAAAGAAAAAATCACACATCAAAAATAGGCACATCAAAAATCTTGCAAAATTTACTTTTCAAGACTATCCGTTAATTAATAGCCTTAAGTAGTGAGCTCACCTAGTTCATGTAGAATATGATTTGATTCTGGTGATGTGAAACTCTTCTGACATGTAGCTACTGTCTGAGTAAGTGAGGTACACCTGCCCATTGGTAAGTGCCTTCCAATCCAAAGTCTGCGACTGGAGGGGAGTCTTGGAGCTGATTTAAGGAAAAGGAATGTCACCTCTACATCCACGTTGCTCTCTAGCCAAAAATAAAACCCCCTTTGATCAACAGTGGGGGGGCGGTATTTTTTGTTTGTTTTTTAATATACTAGAAACGGCAAGAGAGAAGGTTGGTTCAGGGAGGAGATGAGACCCAGGGAAGTGGATGATGCTCAAGATCCCTCCCTGTCTACACATCTACACTGAACAAGCCACTGGGCCAGTTCACAGCCCAGCCTTGGGACAGAAAGGCCGTGAGCCTGCACTCCCCTCCACCCCTTCCCAGGCAGGTGTGAAAGCACCTTACCTCCTCATGAGCAGGTGTGTTAAAGCAACTAAAGAGGCAAAGGTGGTTAAAGTGCTTAGCAGCTCTGAAGTGCTGCTGCCACGCTGATGCTTTGGAAGCCACACTGTTCATTTCTAATCACAAAGCTCCTACCTTCGCCCCACCTGTATTTGTACAAACCTCCTGCACTTCCTTCTTAGAGCCTGGAAGGGATGGAAGATAAATATTTTTTGATCTAGACATTCTCTGCTTTCAATAATTGAGTTTGTAAAACATCACTTTTACACCTTTTCTAAATCTGAGAGAGGGTGGATATATATGTTCATTTCTTAGACACCACCCCAACATGAACCAAGTAGCTGGCACTTTTAAAATTCTGTTACACTTAATTATGTAAATTAGCAAATCTCATTAGTAGGTCTGGTAACTCTTCCTTCCTCACTTAACTGTTCACTCCTTAATTCAAGCAATCATGTAACTATAATTTTAACGTAATTTCATTGATTTTAAGTTCAATGAGATTATAATTTCAATTGTATTCCCAATTAAAACAATTGTGTACATAGTCAGTTCTATGGGGCATGCAAGGATCCCAAATTTCAGCCTAAATAGTTAGGAATGATACATAGCATAAGTCCTAAGTGTCCATTTAGTGAGTTCAGATTATTCTGGAATGAACTTTCACGAGAAAAGCAAGGAGAAGGACATAAAATGGGTATAGCCTGAGAGAGTCAATGCCCCCAACTATACCCTTTCCTGTAAGGATGTGGCTAAGGTAGCAAAATGATGCACCTTGACAATAACTTTCTGGACTGTTCTGCTGCTGCCAAGATATAACAGAGCTTAAGAATTTCCTAAGCAAATGTCGGAGGTGTGGAGAAACTATTGCTGGCTACTGTGCAGGTTACTCACAAGCTAATGGCTAAAGCATCTTCTACTTAAAAACATGGTCAAGACTGGACTCAGGAACACACTGTGGAGGCTTTTTCTACCCTTTTGGATTGCAGTGATACATGCTAACAGTCCAGGAATCATGATTTGGCCAAAAGAATCATAAATATATATATTGGGTTATACATATGAGGGCTGTCTGGAAAGTATCCAACCATTGTTAATACTATTTTTCATATTGCATGGCTGGATACTTTCTGGACAGCCCTTGTGTATCTGTATATATATATATATATATATATATATATATATATTGCTATGAATATTTACAGCTCTGAAGAACAAAAAAAATGGATCACAGTATTCAGATTTTCTTTTTGATACCAAAGCAAATAATATGTGGTTTTATGTAAGATGTTCCAAATTCACCAAGGTCAACAGTATTTTATAACAAATGGCATTGTGCTGAAATTTCTACATTTCTCTTTGAATTTCACATCAGACCCAGGTTCAATAAAAGACCATTTTGACCTGTGTTCTGAAACAATAAAAAATTATTGAAACAGTAAGTGAGCATACATCTCAAAGGGTACACTCAAAATTAATTCACATTTCAAAACTTTTTCTGTAATGGATGCTGGCAGTTACTGCTCTTTAGTGAGATTTTATATATACGATGTAATACAAGTTTCAGAAATTGCTTTTTGAAAAAAGTTACTCCTTGCTATGCAATCACAATTTTTTTTAAGATTTTTTTTCTTTGGCTGGAAAATATCCATATTTTTAAAATTTCCAAAATTTTTGGCATTTCTGCATCTTACTTTTTAAATTACGATTGATGTTTCATAAATTTTTTGCCAAATATATGATTTATTGTAGGTTTGCAGGATTTGCTTAGCTTTTTCCACCAAACCTAGAAAGACTCAGGTGTTCTACTTCACAGTTAACTCAGATGAGACTGTGCCACTCTCTTGGGACATTAGCACTCATGCCCGAGAACTATTCCCAGAGCACTCCCCTCCCAAACAGCCATCTTGAAGCCAAAGAAACATGTTGGCCCTATTCATGCAATATTCCTGTTTTCAGGCCTGTTTTATGTCCTGAAAAGCATAAATGTTCGTTTGGCAACCTGGGATAGATGGCTTGAGAACAGGCTGTGTTAGAAATCCCAGGACTGATGAACAGAGGTCTTCAATCCCCAGGATGAAGGACATCTGCAAAGAGTTCACTGGGTAACAGAATTGATCTGGGTCCTGTGGTATACACACGCCCTCCTCCTCAGTTGTATATGCCCTCTTATTTGCAATCCCTACTCCTCAATTTATCTTGTGTTTATCTACAGCTCTCTGCCCCATCTTTCATTCTGGCTTTCCAGTCTCTTCTGAGCCTACTCTCCTCTTACTTTCTTGGCTTATTCTTGTTCAAGATTTACCTCTCCCTCACTGCTACATCAGTCAGCTCTACCTGGAGCCTCTAGAATTTGACTTTGCACACATTGTGGGTAGAGAAGCTGCCTTCCAGTGACCTTCTCTCAAGTAGCAGGATGTCTTCCATCTCTTCCCTGATCCCCTTTTTGCCTCCAGAATTAAGGCTGAGACACATATGGCAGATTCTGTGTATAAGCAAATAATAGACCAAAAGCATTCACCTCATAACAATGGAACAAGAACACTGCCTAAGGAAACATGATCAATTTTCATTGATATAAGATAGAATTCCTATAGTCTTCTGTAAAGTGGTTTATCCATTTATTTATTTTTCAATTGCGCATCCAGTCACGTATTTACTCACTGACTTATTCAAACATTTAATCTTTTATTTACTCATTCAACTAGTATTTATCCAGAATCTACTGTGTGCTTGGCACTGTCCTAGATGCTGGGGATATAGCAGTGAATAAAGCAGATTCAAATCCCTACCTTCATGGAGCTTACTATGTCAGAGGTTATAAGTGCAATGGAAAATAGCAAAGCATGAGAGGGGATCTGGATGGACAGGAATGAGGTAGTGTTCAATTTTTAAAAGCACAAACTGGGAAGGCCTCAGAGAGAAGGTGATCAGTATATGCAGATGAGGGAATTACCCAAGACTAGGGGGGGAAAATCACCCTAAAGGATTAGAGGGACTGTACTTGGTACTCACATAGATCTGGGAATAGTGCTTATTTCTACCACCCATGCTCAAAGCCTTCATTTTATATGTAAATGGAGTTCCATAAAGACAGTGTAGTGGTCAGAAAGAGCATTTGAAAAAATAATGTCCAAATATGATGAAAACTATGAACCTGAAAATCCAGGAAGCATATTAAACCTTAAGCACAAGAAAAGTGAAAAAGACTACACAAAGACACATGATAATTAAATTTCTCAAAACCAGTGATACATAGAACATCTTAAAAGCAGACAGAAGTGAAAAAAGACACAATAAGCACAGAGGACTGCAGATTTCTCACCAGAAACAATGCAAACAAGAAGCTAGTGGAACACCTGTAAGGTACTTTAAGGGGCAAAAGCTATCTACCGAGAATTCTTTACCCTATAAATATGCATGTAATAAAAAGGAGAACTCTTTGGTTTATATAAAAGCTGAGAAAATTCATGACAAGCAAACATGCACTGCAAGAAATGTTCAAAGAAGTCATTTAGAAAGAACAAAAATGATAGCAGATGGAAATATGGACCTACACAAAGAAAAAAAGAGCACCAAAAATGATAAATGTATATTATATATTTTCTTATTATTTAAATTTCTTTACAAGGTTATTGATTTCTTAAATAAAAATAGTAGCAATGTAGTATGAGGTTTATGACATTTAAAAGCAAAATATATGCTGACAATAACACAAATGTTGGGAGGAGAGAGGTGAAACTATGTACTATTGGATGATTCTTGTACAACATGCAAAGTGGTAGAATATCACTTGAAGGAAGTCTGTGATAAGCTAAAGATGTACAGTATTAACCTTATCAATTGTACCCAATAAGGAGACAAAATGAATGACAGAAAAGTCTCAATTAATTCAAAAGATGTCATAAAAAGAGAAAAATCAGAACAAAAACAGCTGGGAGAAATAGAAAACAAAGAGAAAGATAACAGATTTAAACTTAACCATGTTAATTGTCTTATCAACATAAATTGTCTAAATGCTGTAATTAAAAGACAGGTTGTCAGACTGGATTAACAAAGCAAGATTCAACTGTATGTTATCCAAAAGAAAACACTTTAAATAAAAAAGACACAAATGGGTTAAAAGGAAGAAGTTGGAAGCATTTACACAATGCTAACACCAGTCAAAAGAAAGCTAGAGACCTGGAGTGACTATGTTAATATCAAAGTAGATTTTAGAGTAAAGATTATTGAAAGTTGTAAAGAAGATCATTTCATAGTAATAAAGGGGTCAATTAATCAAGATAGTATATCAGTCTTAAATGTTTATGAGCTTCAAAAGACATGAAAAGAAGAGAAACGTGATAAAACTATAAGGGAAAATAGAAAGATCCGCAATTATACTCTGAGATTTTAATAGCCCACTCCCAATAATTGATGTAAGAAATAGACAAAAAATCAGTTAAGATATAGAAGACTTGAACAAAACTATCAGTCAACTTGGCATAATTGACAGTCCATCCTAACAGAACACTCCATCCCACAATAGTAGAATACATACTCTTTTCACATGCACATGGGACATTTATCAAAATAGATCATATTCTGGGCTATAAGACAAGTCTCAATGAATTGAAAAAGATTCATGACTTACAAGGGATGCTGTCTGACTACAATGAGATTAACTTAGAGGTCAGTAATGAAAAGACCTAAAATAGGTGATGGAGAAAACTCTTCAGATATCAGATGGAAGAATATTCCAGGCAGAGGACACAGGAGCAAAAGCTCAAGGTAGGAACACATCTGGCATGTTCATGAAAGAGCAAGGAAGAGAATGTGCTGGGAAAGGAGGAGCAAGAGGGGCCGAAGTAGGAACAGCATCTGAGAGGTAACAAGGGCGGGGGGTGGATTTGTAAGTCTTTTTTTTGGAAACCATAAAAGTGTTGACTTACTCTGCTGAGTTAGAAAGCTACTAGAAGGTTTTATGTAGAAGATTTATGGGATCTAATATATGTTTGTAAAGAAACATATTAGGCCAATAAAGAAACAGGAATAAGAGTATGCAGTAGAGGAGAGAACAGAAAGGAGGAAACCAAGTTAAGGAGCTTTTGTAACAATTTAGATGATAGAGACTTGGACCGAAATGGGGGTAAGAAATGACCATATTCTAGATATATTATGAAGGTAAAGTTCACAAGATTTTTCTGGATTAAATATTGTGAGGGAGAAAAGGCAAAGTTGAGTCCAAAGTGTTTGACCCGAGCAATAGTATGCGTAGAGTTGGCACTTGCTGAGACCGGGAAGGTGGTGGTGGGAGCTGGGTGCAGCTGGGAGCCATGAGGATGGAGTGCTCGGTACCATTCATGCTCAGTCGCTTATTCAACACCCAAAAGCAACGGGTGGGTAGACAGCTTTATACGGATTTCAGGCACGGAAAAAAGATTTCTAAGGTAGAGATCTAAGCCTTGAGTTGACTGTGTCTGGGTGATGAAAGGCCACAATACTGGACAGGGTACGTGAGAGAAGAGAGACTATAAGGAAGCATTTCTAACACACATTCTGGGGCAGAGGGGAAAGGATACTGAAAGGACAGGACAACCAGGAGTGCAGAAACCTTGAGCCAAGAGGAAACCACGTCTGAGGAGAAGGGGTGACAACTATGCCACATGCAGCCACAGCCCCCCAGCCACATGATGCAGACAAGTCAGATGAGTGTTGTGCATGAGTGATGTGCAAACAGCAGAGTTGTGGGTGAGGAAGATCTGTTTCAGAAGCCTGGGTCTACCACTTAGTGTCTGTGCCAGCATAGCAAAGTGCACACTGTCCCGTCAGACAGAGACCATCGTGTGTCACTGGCACCCGTTCCCAACCCTTCCCAAGATATCCAGCTTTCTGTTTCCTCTGCACCCTTATAGAGGAGGCAGGTGTGTTTTATTTTAGCCTATGCAATGTGTAACTTTTTGGAAACTACTAAGGACTGTTCCATGATTTTCCACATTCTCTTCCCCTGCAACAATGACCAGGAAGCAGGTGTTGACATGGAAGTGCACAAGATTAGAGCAGCTGGGATGCTAAACTAAAACTCAGAAGACCCTGCTTTAGCAAGCTGGAGGCACCCCAGCCAGCTGACTGTGAACAAGAAATAAACCTTGAGGCTAGGTGCTGTCACCTCAGCAAAACTTGTCCTATCCTGACTGGTACAATTTCCCACAGGATTATTGTGACAGTTAAAAGAGGAAGAGTTTGGAAAATGCCCAGCATGAAGTAATGGACAGTAATCTTGTCCTTGAGAATATTTTAAAGCCCGGACCTTGTGTTTTTTAACAATTGCCAAAGCCTTTGTGGGATTTTTGATTCATTGAGCCTATGAGCATTTGTGGGGCAGATGTGCAATGCTGTGAGAATGCCATTCATTTCCCCCGTTGAGCCTGCAGGAGCAGACACAGGCTCACTGCATGCTCTGTGGCATGAGGGTAACGGGCTCACCGTCCATTTGAACTTTCTCCAGAGCAGGCTGGGCCGGTCCCTGAGGCTCACGCACCAGCAGCTCTGCTGATAGGGACGATGCCCCCCTCTTTTTCCTCCCATCTTCCCTGCCCCCAGCTGACCACCTCCCATCCACCTCCCCTTCACACGCAGGTATGGACACCACACACTGAGTACTGGCAGCCACGGGCCACACCTGGAAATTCTCCGTTCTCCTGCACTGGAGTTACAGCCCTCCTGAGCCGGCTGGTCTTCCAGGGCAGGTGTGGCTTGGAGGGCTGGCAAATGCACCTGTCCCTCAGAGATTGGGCTCCAGAGCCTTTGGCTTTGCGAATTCAGTGGCTGAGAATCAGGTTTGAATGTCACCTCTTTGTGACGAATGTCTGTGACAAAATCTCTGAGCCACGCAGCCTGATGGCAAAATCTGTTTACTCCCTACTAGTGTGAAAAGAAGCAGGCACGTAACTCCTTGGCGTGGTTGTTTCCAAAATAATGAATAGAAGGGATACCTGTTTCTACCAGGCAATGTTCACCTCCAAAGGGTGTGCTGAGTGAAGACACAGCTCACTCACATCAAAAGTGAATCAACACTGGGACACAGAAGGGCTTGGCTCTCGGGCCACATGACTTACGCAGTCTAGAGAACACATGAGCATGATTCGCGAGCCTGGACTGAATCATGGTGTGCTGTAGAGAAGCACACTCACTAAACCACAAGCTGGAGGGAGCTGGTGCAGCCTGCATGTATTTATTCAAGGCTGTTCATGCATAAGCTACACACCATTTAGCAGAGGCCACATGCTCGATTTTACGATACATATGCAGCACAGGAGAAGGGGCCAGAGGCAGAGGAGAAGCACATCATGGGGGCACATAACTGTGAGTTGGAGGCATATAAATGCCCAATGCCCAGGGATTGTCTGCCAGCACACGTGACATCAGTAACAGCAAGACTGAATTGTTCGTGATCAGAGCCTCATTCAGGTCCACTCTGGTGTAGTTTATAGACTTGATGGATGGAACAGGGCTTGCCCAGTGCTGTTTCCGCCCAGGCACGCCAGGCTGGCCCAGTGCAGCTGCACATTAGAATGCTGCTCTCAGAATACTGCTCGCTGATCTCCAGGATGGCTGGGTGGCTGCTCAAATTCGCATACAAAATAACTCTCTGGGTCCAGAATGGTTTATTTAGGTTTTGCTTAGAGATTTTCCCAGGCTGGATTTATTTGAATACCTGAAGCCTGGTTTTAAGACCATTAAAAACACATCTGTTAGGGTGAGAAATTGGCATGAAGAAGGCAGACCATTAAAGCCACACATGCATGCACCTGCACCCACGCGTGCACGCGCACACACATACACACAAACCTTCTGCATGAAATTACTAGGAAGTCTCAGGAAGCATACTTGTACGAGTATTTTGGCCTTTCAATTACCAGTTCACCAAATATTTATACAGGGTCCACTATGCCCCTGACCCTACTCTCAGGTCAATGAGACTGACCAAGTCCCAGGCCTCGTGGCCCTGATGTCCCCATGGCTGGTCAAGGTTCTGCTCTGTCTCCATCCACCTACTGTGAGCTGATGGTTCTTTGAAATGAAACTTGGGTTTAAGCTAAGGAATGTGAAAGGCACATGGCCAAAGAGTAGCGAAGGTCCCTCCTTTAACCAAAAGAAAGAAGCTTAGAAGGAGGAGACACATGGGTATATGCAAACATTTGTCACCCTGAATGTTTTCAAACTTTTTCCATCAGTGTCCTCTCCCTTTGTCACTCATTTCTCATCCCTGACATAAAGTCTGTGGACATTTTTCAATTTGAAATGGAGGTGGGAAATAATGACATGGGTCATTTTTAGGTTCTCGGGTAATGCTCCCAGGGAATCCCCACCCAGACAAGCCTTGGGGACTTGTTCTAGCCAAGTCTACAACCTACAAATTGACAAGAAAGATGATATATTAGCCAATGAATTCTAGTCATGTAAAGAGTTAATTTGCATGGCAAATACTTGCTTCATCTACTTCCATTCCCAGACATACAGTTTTCCTGGCAAGAGATATTACAGCTCTCTCTGGCAACCTACCAAAAATTACAACAGATTCTAATGCACCTGCATTACGAAAGGGAAGACATATTTATTCCCAGGGAAATTCAACAGCAGGCGGGAAGGAGGGCCTGCATCAGAGGCGGAGAAGTGATGATAACATGATACTGCACTGCTGAAACAGTTACTTATATTAAAATTTTAAAAAGATTCTAGGTATGTTCCTCTTACAAAAAGCTAACAACAGTTAAGGGGAAAGAGCTGGAAAAGATGATTGTGGAACTATGCATTGAGGAATGAAGCATAAACCGTGAAGGAGATGGGCGCGGACACACGAATGAACGGAGAATTAACCCAAATTTCCTGGCCGCAGATTCTGCACATCATGACCTGGGGACTTGATCTTGCCTTTTTCTGGCTTCTGTAGCATTTAAATGCATCATTGTTTGGATTCTTCTAAACAAGACCAGCCAACACCCCGCCGCGCGGGGGACTGCGGGGCCCTTGCGCTGATGTGTCTGAAGAGCTGTCTGTTTGGGGATGAAAGGATTCATAGGAACATGAGATATTATCAAAGCTAAACATATTTTAAAGCCCCGGGACTCCAGTTGAGTTTTCCTTTCTCAGATGCCTGCTGAATAGTGTAAATGGCTCCAACACGACTTTGAAGTTTTATTAAGGACGACTGGAAGATCAAAAGCACAGAAGCCATCTGCATGAGACAGTAGTGAGAAAGGACAGGCCTCACCAAACCATACCAATGAGACTTTGTTTTGACAATTAGAGATCTTCTTATAGAATAATTTTATTTAAAAAAAATTGAAAATAGAAATAATGACCAAGAATAGGAAAACAAAATCCCATACTGCTACCATTTACAGTTAATAGCTGACATTTGTATACTATTTGATTGAAGTCTATTTCAAGATGTACGATGGTAAAGATATAGCTAAAATGAGCCCTGTGTACTGCCAACTTCCGCACTAAGGGTCAAGCATCAAACAGAAACGTATACTGTTCTGTCTGCTTTTCATGTTTATAGATACATATATTGCATTCTTAATATTATATACTCTTTTGTGTCCATTATTAATTTGTGTCCTCTATCAATTACAGGATATGACACTATACTTAGTGATGTCCATTTTGCTTTTTCATTCTCTATTTTGTTTTTGAGGTATTTCTACACAAATATAAAAAGATAAAAACAACTGTAGAGTCCATGCATTGTGACTGGAGCCATATTGTTTATCTGTTCTCCCATTGATAGACATTTTGTCTGTCTCCAACCTTTCCATATTGCAAACTATGCTAGAACAAACACTCTTATACATATCTGCTGTGTGCATATGCAATAATCCATCTAGGTTACATGTCCAGCAGTGGAATTGCTTGCTCGTAGGGTAAGCACATTTTTAAATTTTCCAAGATGCTGACACACTGTCTCCAAAATAGCTGCACTATGTAGGCTCCCCACAGGCAGAGCAGAGAAGTCCATTTCCCCTGCTGTCTGGCCAACACACTACTCTGTCCTACTTTTTACTTCTGCCTCTCTCTCTTTTATACAAATGGTATTCCCTTGCTGTTTTAATGTGCGTTTCTCTGGTTATTAGTGAAGTGGAGCATCTTTTCATAGATGTGATGGATTTCTTCTGTGAGTTGAGGTTTCATACACTTTTCTTACTGATTTCTAAAAGTTCTTCATTTGTCATATATACATTTCTCTTCCTATTATATACCTGAGATTATCCTTTCCCAGTCTGTCACTGGTATTTTAGACATTTATGGTGTCATTTGAGATGCAGGAGTTTTATATTTTGAAATAATCAAATTTACTATATTTTTATTGCTTGAGAGTGTTTTTTGTGTAGTTTAACAAGCTGTACAAGAATAACTTCATAAAATCCAGGACGGGGGAGGATTTTCTTAGCGTTCTTTTTCACACTTAATTTCTTAATCCAACTGGAATTAATATTTGTGTATTGTGTAAATTAGGACTCTAATTTTAATTTTATCTTATTTTATTTTATTACGTGTGTGTGGCTCCACTGTACCCCTTCCAATTTTGTTTATTCCTTCACCAATACCATGTGGTTGAGCCACATACTTTTATAACATGTCTTCATATCTGCGGTGACAGTTCCTCTGCCAGTTCTTATGCTTTGAAAGCATCTTAGGTATTTGTGCACCTTTAATTTTCCATATAAATTTTTGAATTTATTTGCAAGCTTTCACAAAAATATTACTGCTAGGATCTTGACTGACTTTATTTTAAATTTATAAGCAAATTTGGGGAGAGTTGACAGGTTGTCCAGGCCGGGTCTTCTTATCTATGAATAGGACAATTCTCTTCATTTATTAGGATCTTCTGTGTCTTTCATAATTTTTTTCATAGTTCATGGACCTGTACATTTTTATTAGATTTATTTTAATCTCATGATGCAGTTTTGGTTTTTGTTTGTGTCTTTCCTCTCATGAACAGTGTCTTTTTTATATTACACTTATTTTTAAACTTCTTTATTCCTGGTGTAAAGGAAATATTAATCTTTAAATGTTAACTGGTGTCCGTCAGTCTTATGCAATTTGTATTGTTTCTAAAAGTCTGCGCATTTCTTTCCTCAATTTTTCTGTGTAGACAACCATACGCTCTTCTTACAACAATATTATTTCCTTCTTTCTCATTGGTTTTAAATGTTTTTTCATATTGTTTTCCACTAGAACAACGAAGTACCATCTTAAATACTGGTGTAAGATTGGCAGCCTGGTAGTATTTCTGATTTAAATAGAACACTTCTAATATTTCACCACAAAGTATCATGTCTGCTGTAGGTTTTTAACAGATACTCTTTACCATGCCAAAGAAGAGCCCTTTCCTTCCTGGTATGTAAAGGATTTGTTTTTTTAATGATGAATGGCTATCTACAGGCCATGAAATCTTTTTCCTGTGTCTATTGAGATGACAGAGTACGTTGTTTCTCCTTTAATGTATTAACGTGGCAAATTACATTGAAATCTTACCTTTGTATATTTGTGTTAATTACTTTTTCCTCTTCTTTACCAAAATATTAAATGCATGTATGTCAAGAATTGAATAGTAAAAACAACAATAACAGCTTATAGCAATATACAGCACCTTCTTGCTACTCCCTTTTCCATTCCTGTCCTGTTCTATGGAAACAATCACTTCTCAAGTGGTTAATTTCAGCACAGTCGCATCAGCAATAGAAGATACAGTCTCCACTTTCCTTCCCTCTGTGGCTCCCAGAAAACTGATTCCACTATGGTCATAGCAAAGAACAGTTATTATATCTCTATTTGCTCAGTGTTCTCAGTTTTAAAATTTGGTGTTGGCTGAAAGTTGACTATTATTATGCAAATGTTACACTTTATTTGCATATTATAGTCCTACTGGATGAAAGCCAATCTCTTTTTCAGGGAACTCAGTCACAGGAAATATTTTTTCCTAAACTGTTTTATCATTTTGGATCAGATTACAATTTATTTTTTAATCCTTCTGTTTCTTTTGGAGTTAGATCTGTGTTTTGTTTTAATAATGTTGTAGTTGTTATGCACAAATTGTAAGCACTTTAAAAATGTAATTGATCCTCACAAGAGCCCTGCAAACCAAATTGCTTCTGGTACAAAGTTTTTTCAATGACTTTTTAAAAAAATTGTATTAAAAAATACAGCAAGTTCATTATTGAACTTTTGCATATGAATATATAAAGAAAAAAATTAAAATCATTTTTTCTTCTATCTGGAGATAACTAATTTTAATAATTTCATGTATAACTTTACCTTTTTTATTATATGCATATACTTTTATAACATTTAGACTATGCTGTACTTTGAATACTGCTTTGCTTTCTTCATTACTTCTTAAATAATTAGCATTTGCTATGTCATGAATATCGTTTTAAAATTATAGTTTAAATGACAGCAGAATATTTCTTCCTATAAACAGAACAAATTTGATTTTAACATTCTCTTTTGCTTGGATATTTGTCTTATATCCAACTGATCAATATAATAGGTAATAATATGCATTTTGCAAGTTTTTGTTTACTTATTTATTAATTATATTTTCTAATTATTTCTTGGAGAACAACCTTTGAGAGGAAATTACTAGATCTTGTGCTGACACCTGTCTGTTCTGCTGTATTTGCTTCCCCTGAATCTATTACGTTTCATGATATATAATAAGTTCACAAAATATCTGTCTGATGAATATGTTGAATGTATAAATGAATAAATGAATGTGAATGTATGAAGCAGCCAACCCAGATTTGGATGCTTTAAAATCGTGTTATGTGCTGCCAAGTTCCCTCCAAGAAAGACATCTCCCACCATACCCCCCCATGGCTGTTAGCACCCAGGCAGGCTAGTCTATGCTACAGTAACAAATGCTGCTGTCTCAGGGGCTCACCACAAAAAACACGTTCTTTTCTTGTTCATGTCACATGTCCCCCGAAGGTTGGCAGGGTTTCTCTGTTCTTCATTGTCCCAGAGATCCCAGGGTGAAGGAGGCTGCTTCTGACCCTGGCTGGAAAGGGGATGTGGCCATATGTTTAGGGGCTCTTACAGCTCTGACCACATGGGACGTGCATCTCTTTCACCTACACTCCCTTGTTCAGAGTGCGCCACGTGGCCACCCTACCTTCAAGAACAAAAGAAGTGCCCTGAAAGATTTAAAAAAAAAAAAAAGGAAAACATTTGGTAAACAGTATTAATTATTACTACACGGTGAATGGCCTTCATTGATACTGATATTTACTTTAAAATCTTAGTAGACAAAACTTTATATGTTAAGAATTTAGAGTGCACTAATAACAAGTGAGGTTGACAGTGTTTTATGTGATTCACCCTTATTCTTATGACCTTTGGACTTTCTGTTTTCCATCTATATTTTAAGAATAATATTAACAATAACACAAACAGTAAAGGGCTAATATTGTTGTAGAGCACTTCAAATGCTGGGCACTGGTCCACAGAGGGGTTAGTGCATTTTTGATCAATATGTATGAGTTTCTTGCATATTTTGAGGCACAAGTTCTTTATCCAACATTGCACATTTTCACCCAGGGTTTTTGGTTCTTCAACTTTACCTAAAATGTAGCCTATAAGATGAAATAACATATCTAATCAAATCAATTGATTTCACTATTGTAGTATCTTCTTTTACTATTTTACTGACAAATCCGCTTCCATGCTTAGATTAAATATAAATTCATTAAAAAATTAATTGAAATATTTTCTCATTTATAAAGAAATTCACATTTAAGTCAGAATTTAACTTTTTAATTTGCTAGGATTATATTAAATATATGGTGGTGAGTTGGCAATCCATTGAGAGTCTTCTAAACCGGCTAAAAAATACATACAAATGTTATAAGATATATACAAAAATATATACCAAATGATCTTTGTTTTCTCCATGATTTGTGGTGAGCCCTTTCTTGTGCACGATAGTCTCCCATCCAGTAGAACCTCCTAGTGTACTGGTTTGTTGTCTATGCACTATTATCAGAATGATGTGTTTCGCTTCTAGGGTGAGGTTAGTGACAGGGAAGAATGAATCCATGCCAGCCTTTGCCAAGCACGCAAAATGGTTCATCTTCATCCCAAAGGCAACAGCCCATCACAGGGGCTCTTGAGGTAGGCAGGTGGGGGTTGCAAGAGGGGAAGGGATGGAATGGATTGGATGAACAAATGAATAAATGAATTCTGTTGCAGAGATGTACGAAACGTTTTGGTGGCAGATTGTATGGTCTTAAAGCATGAGAAAGCATTTTACAGGCAGTGAAACGCTAGGGAGGGTGTTGTAAGTGGAGGAGACATCTAGGGCTGCTCTCTCTCTCTCTCTCTCTCTCTCTCATGCACACACACACACACACACACATAGAATATTCACATCAGGACGATCGTTGGTGGTCATTTGATGAATAAAGTCCTTATGTTTGAGACGGAGAGAGGGAGAGAATGTGTGTTGAGGGTGGTGGACGTGGGGGTTATGAACTGAAATCTCCTGACCCTTCTCCGACTCTCCCGACTGCTCTTCTGCTTCAGAGCTCAGTCTGCTGTGTGAGGGGACCACCCTCTCCTGAGGGTCACAGCCGACCTGATGGGACTTCACGTTGTCACGGCTGAATTGATTTTGTCACAATTTGGGTCTTTACCTTAGATTTTGAGTAAGAAGCGAGGTCAAGTTTACATTCTAAAAAACATCATTTACTGTGTTTGGGGAAAGAGTTAAGGAATTTAGAAAGAAAAAGCAAAGTTGAAGAACAAATTGGTACAAAATTATTTTGTTTCCGGCATGGGAGTCTGAGGACTGTGAACAGAGGAAGCCCAGGGCAGGAGAAGGGACAGGCCGGTCAGATTGCGAGGGCATTTGTGTGCCTTGTTGGCTGATTTAATTTTGCCATTGAACGGCACTGAGTTACAGGGTGCTACAATGAGGTGCGAGCAGAAATATCATGCTACCAGCACTACGGAGAGTGACTCTGAAAGTCAAGATAGGCGTGCCAGAGACACCCGTGGGGAAGACGTCTGCAGTGGTAGTGCAGAGAGGGCGGTCCCCAGACCAGGGTGCCCTGTGGGGATGCGGAAAGTGAGTCTGATCCAAGGATGCTGAGGAAGTGGGATTGTCGTGAGTGGACTGGCGACGGCTACGGGTGTGAACAAGAGGGAGCACTCAGGGACGACACGTGGGTGTGCCGAGGGTGGGTGGTGATGTCAATCCCAGAGTCAGAGGAAACAAAATGAGAACAGCAACAGAGCGCATGAGAGAGTGCAGGTGTCCTGCTCACTGTGGAGTTCCTGAGTTTGAGGAGCTTGGCCGCTGTAAGGGCAAATGTTGTGTTCCTGTGCCCGTCTCTCCTCCCCTGTGAAGATCTCAGAGGGAAGTACGTGCAGCTTAACTGGTCAGATTCCACCAAGCGACCGTGCAAATTGCCGGGGAATCTGTCTTGTCTCTTGGTTCAGAGAGAAGGGAGCAGGAAAGATGAAGAAACAGCTGAATGGTGAATTCCCAGGGCAGCAGCCTGCTGCCCTCTGCCCAGGGTGGCTGAGGCAGGGCCGTATGGGAGCACCTTCTGCAGGTGCGTCCCAACTAGCCAAGTTTGCCAAAGCACCTGGAGAGCCACAGGCCACTCACCTGGAGGATGAGTTGGGAGAAAACCCAACCCCCAGCCAACACCACTGCTGCTGCGGTCCCTAAGCAGAGCGCACTGGGATAATGTGGGAAGTGGAGAAAGGAAGTTGAGAAGTCTGCCAGCTGATGCTGACAGCTGAGCAAAGTGACAACACCTATACTTAACCAGGAAACCCAGGATGGGGACTGAACAAAAGGCTTCTAATCTTTCCTACATGCCTCTGACCTCGTATTGGTTCCACCCTCTGTAAAACTAAGGACACTGAGGTAGATGATGATGTCACCAGGCAGGATCTCTGCGAGTTAGAAAGCTCCACCCAAAGGGTCTGACTAAAGAGAGCCTTACAAGGGACTACTCCTGAGTGTGCACACTGAGGTAAGGTCACCTGCTAGGGATATGGAGCCACTACCTGCCACAAGCCTGAAGAGGCAGGGGAGGAGGAAGTGTCAAGTGTGACTGGCCAGAGGGCTGGGGCCATAACAGGGCCATCCAACAGGAGTTCCACCCTTAGAGGGACAAGGCTGTGCCAGACAACTGGCTCTGCAGCCGAGAGGGTGACAGGAGAAGGAGCCCCACCCACCCCTCACCAGTCCCCTCTCTCCTGCCAGCATCTCCCAGGACAAAACCAAACAGGAAGCCAGGGGGCTGGGGAGCTGGGGGATGGCAGGGCTCAGTGCCCTGGGAGCCCCCGGCAGGATGCAGGAGGAGATCGGATTTGCAAGGCCAAGTAAAGTGGGGCCTGCACAGGGCCACCTGCAGGGAGTGTCCTTTTCAGACCCGAGATGCTGACTGAGGACCGTCTCAGCCCTGTTCTGCCTCCTGTTGCTTCCCAGAGCCCACTTGTCCCTCTCTGCAAAGAAGGATGGGAGGGAGGAAGCATGAAGCCAAGGGACCGGGGGAGCAGGGCAAACATGGAGCTTGAAAAGGGGAAGTGCTGTGGGAAAGGAGACCTGAACACTCAACGCCCTTCCTACTGAAGGAAGCGCTTTTATTTCTCAGGCCACGGGATTCTCCTAACGCAGGGCCTCTGGTGTTCACTGAAACCGCCCTAAGCCTCTGCAGGGCCCACGCAGGAGCAGGCTTAAGTCTTTATTCTCCACTTCCAAAGCATTATTGCACAGACATCCACATCAAGACGGGCTGTTTGTCACACTGATCTGCTGTCATGGGAAGGCGCGTCTGCATCCTCTCTAAAGAGAGTGAAACAACTATTTATGATTCTTAAAGTAACAAGAGTCACATTCCAGCAGGGTGGTGGAGAAGGTGTTCAAAGGTGTCCCCAACCCTTGCCTGGCCACAGGCCCCCCTGCCCTGCCCACCCATGTCTTCAGACTGCCATTCCTGGGAGGTGGCAGCAGACAGGCCATGCTTCATGCCTCACGTCCTAGGCCTTTTCTTGCCACTCCCCTCCCTACCTGTTACTGAATATGTGTGTGTTGTGGGTCCCCTCGGGCCTCAGTGTTAGCTGAGGACCAGCTGATACCTGGCTCCACCCTGACAGTCTGAGATTTTCAACCCACCTAAGAAACACACAGACCTGCCCACCCACACACACAATGGAAAACACCTGGAATGACTCACTTGGTTACACTACTCAGGAGCCACCTACCATTCCACATCGAATTTTAAGCTGGAGGACTATTAGAATTCTGTGCATCTTTTTCAGCCCCTCACCCTCCCTCGTGCAAAGACCCATCAGGCAGGCAGCTGCACTTTGTCACATACACATAATTTCTTGTGCCACATTAACCAATCTGATGCTTGTGACAAAGATACCTCAAGCTCAGTCTTTGAGTTAAATTTAAAAGCACCTTGGTGACTTATGTGTTTTATGGAAGTAGTCTACAGTACTGGGTACTAAGATGTCACTGACTGAGAAGCAAACCAGAGCTGTTTAGTGGATTTGTGTAGGCGAGGATGAGTCACAATTCACAGTGAAGACAGAATGATGAAGGCTTGTGTTCCTGTAGTAAATGTCTTCAAATAGCAGGAGAGGGGCTATCCCACACAGACGCTAATGAAACAGGCTTCACCACCTTCTTGGCAACTCACATTGCATTAGCTAGTCAGTGAAATGCTGTATTATTCCTCTCTCTGTCTTCTTTTTTTATTTTAAGGGAAATCACATTTTTAAGGAAAAAAGATGCTGAATACATACATTTATGTTGTCATTCCTTCCAAGTAAGAGTGTGCCAGTAAAGTGTGGAAGCTGAATATGATGTCTTTAGTTGTTTAAGTAAGCATTTAAAAAATTTATGGTTTCTCTCTAAATATAAAAGTACATATTTGTTTTAGAGAAACTGAATAATACTCAAAAGCACACACACACCCAGTCAATTCTTCCATAATCTATGTCACTCAGTGATGACCATCGTTAACACTTTGAATGTTTAATTTTATTCTTTATCTCGATAGATAGATTAATGGATAGATCATAGATAGGTCAGACAAATAGATGCTTGATTGATAAGTGGTAGATGGCTAGATAGACGGGCAGATACAGAGGGAAACTGGAACACTTGTAAAGAAAAGAATGGAGTAGATAGGAATTTTGATGAAAATGATGAATACCTCCCTTGTTTAGTTAAGTACCTGTTTTAGTTTGGGTTCTCTCAGAAGCTGACCTTGAGATCAGGATTCGGGTGTGAGTGGTTAATTTGGGAGTTGAGTCCAGGAAGCACCAGTCAGAGAGTGGGCAAGTGAGGGAAGGAAGGGAGAAGGGCGATGCAGGGCATGATGCTGAGCAGGTGCAGCTGTGGACAGCAGAGACTCCCTCCCCCAGGGGGGGACCAAGTGCACGACGGGGAAACAGGAACACTCACCGTCCACTCTCACCCTTCATGATCTGGAAGCTGATCCCAGCAACATTGACTAGCTGGCATGCTGGGTCGGCCTCGTGTGCACATGTAACCAGAGAAAACCACCAGAGAGGGAGTCAGAGGTTGCAAGAGGAGGGAACTGGTGTGAACCAGAAGGAAGGGGTGTCCAGAGATACGATGTGGGCAGGGCCCTGACAGCTGACAGATCCACCGTGTTTGAATTCCTCTCTCCCCTACCACATGAGATGTCCTGCAGTCAACTCCTCTGAAGCAGTCAACCCCGCTGAAGCAGCCCTGAGACATGTTACCTGTACTCCTTCCAACCCTCAGAGCCTAGGTTAGACCTTTACCATGCTTATACATTTCCCAAAGTGTTTACACAGAATACAAGATTCCCTGAGAAAAAGGAGTTCTGAAGGTCAAACAACTTTTCTAAATTATGCCTTATATTTCCCCTTGGAGATTCATAACCACAACTTTAAAAAAATGTTTAATTTTGTTTATCCTTATTACTTGTAATGTCTTCATTATAATTGATATAACAACCCATGCATTTTACTATCCTGTGGATCTCAATTTAGGAAGTGCTAGATTACTGCAGTAGCTTAATTTGTGTGTCTGCTATTGCTCCCCTTCCAATTTCCATCATCATAATTTTGGGGCCAATGTTCATGCTTCTCCAAGCCTGCCGTTTTATCTTATAATTCCCTAATGTCCCTTCTTTTAGGAAGTACTTTTGCTAAGTTATATTCAACCCAATTTACCTTTTGTTGCCTATGATTTTCTGAATTCTTTTATGTTTTATTATTTCTTCATCTATACATTTAACAAATATGTTCTGGCACATAATTATTTAGACTTTAATAGAAGTGGATTAAAATAATTGACTCACCCTTTGCTTACATGTCTTTGTGCTCCAGCAAAATTAACCAATACTCGTGGAGACATCTACTTGCTTGGACAGTCACTTTTCTTCATTGATTCAACTGATAGAATAGAGCACAAAAAAATTATCTGTCATATTTTTATTTGAAAGTTTCATATATCTAGGTCTTTATTCTCTATTAAATCAACCTCTTGAGGGCACTGTATATTTTTGCCACTCTTGTGGAGCCAGAAGGATGCCAAAGTCAACTGCACTGGGCACCTCTGCACAATGTCTAGCGACCTGATAGACCAAGACCTTCAAAGGCAGGAGAATGGGCCAGTGGCATTGAATCCCACATCTCCAGAGGGAAGAAAAAAGGGTCTGATTATCACTTACTGTAGAAACTGCCTGTCCATGTCATGTTGATGAGCTGCTGGTTGGCATTCCATGAAATATACAGCTTTTAAAATTTGGGGCCTGAAAGAAACTTTTAAGGGATTCATTAGTCTTGTGAGAAGCGCCCAGGATCTGTCATGAGTAGGAGGAGGGAGAAGAGAGAAAAATTACACAAAGGTCTCATTTCCATTTCTCATACTCAGTTGGAAATAGAAAGAATAAAATATCATATACCCTAAATTTCAAGAGAAAGAAAGAGAGAGAGAGAGACTTGCTGAATCACTAAAACAGCTTTCTAACAGACACACACTGCTGCCGTGTATATGGTGAGACAGATGATTACAAGTGGGGCATCCTCTCCTTCCATGACACAGCAGTCACCTTCCACCCATATGTTTCTGATGCTGTATTCAGCTTCACCTACCTCTCTCTTTAATCTGTGGGTTGATATGAATCAACTAGGGATGCATGAATCAGCTTGGGAGCATCTGTAAGCCTGTAAGCTCAGAAGAGCATATTGCTAGAGAAATAAAAGAAAGTCTACAAACACACAAAGAGCGCACGCTGGAGCAAGCTGAGTGCAGATGTAAATGCATGTTGAGCAGTGCCTTGTCACAGCTTGGCATTATGTCATCTAAGAAGTCACACAAGTCCTTTGTTCAGCATCCATAGGTAAACATGCACTTTGACAATTTTCCCAGTTGGGTCTGCCTGCAAGGAATGCCTCTGCTGAATTCAATTTTGGGGAGTTTGCCCATCATGATTTGTTGGAAATGTTCCAAACTCAAATACCTCAAGCAAAACGCCTGTTCAAGGAAATTAATTGTAACCAACATCTCATAAGGAGACAGCACCTTGTGCTGCTGATGTATTATGAGACTTCAGACTTTGGAATATTCTCCAGGATAATTGAGAAGCTGGACTTATTCCCTCACGAGATTGTGACAAATTATCAATCTGGCTACTATTCTATTTATGTCTCTCCCATCCCTCTCTCAAAAGATAAGGAATATGGCTCTTAAGAAATGGATGACTGCTACAGGCTCGTAATGAGAAAGCTAATAAAGGAGGAATTTTTAGCAGGATAAGTGGCTTCTTGAATAAAGGATTCCTTTATTACTTCATGAATCACAGTTAAAAGCTGATGTCATGGGGCTGAGGAATTATCTGAAGTTCAAAATAAATGAAGAAGAAATAGAAAAAAACCTAGGAAACTTCTCAGAATGTTGGCTTGGTGGTGCACTTTGCCAGAAATGAACCTTGCTAACATTTCCACTTTATCTCAGGGAATGAGGATCCCAAAGGTCCCGTGTGTGTCACCGACATTGGTACTCAGCCAGGTTTCGGGTGCCGTAAGTTTGGTGTTGGTAGTGTAGTTATTTGTAAGAATAGAGACAAAACAACACTTGGGTCACATTATTCACAATTCAGCATTACGATCCAATTACCAGGGACATAAAGACGTGGGAAAAACTCAAAACAAAACACAGGCAACGCAGGGACCTGGGTAAGGAGGAGCAAGGGTTATTGGAGGTGACCGGGTGGGTGGAAGGTGCCCCGCCAGCTTCCATTTGGACTCGCGGGTTTCCGGCGTTTCCAGTGCCCTGCACGAAGCAGCAGGGAGAGCGCACTGCCCGCGTTTTGAGGAGCGTGATGCCTGGGCGGTCCACCCCGGTGTACAGGGACGCTGTCTCGGCGGCAGGTGGGAGGATTCAGGGCTGCAGGTGTGGCTGCGGCACCCCCTTGGGAATGCCTATGAAGTCGGAGCGGTGGGCAGGAAGCCAGCGCCGCGCTCAGCTCGCTAACCAGTGGTGCTGGGAAGGAGAGGCGCAGGCCGACGGGGGGCACGGAGAGCCCCAGGGCGCAGGGCCGATGGGCGGGAGCCACGCGCATTTCTGACGCCAAAGGGTGGCAGGTGCCGCCGGCAGGTGGCGGAGACGAGACCTGCGTCCCCGGGTCCCCGGGTCCGAGCACAGAGCCCAGGGCGCCGGGACCTCCGAGGCTGAGCGCAGTGGAGTGCAGTGTGGCTGAAATACAGCACGCCTTCTCCAGGACAGCGTCAGCCGTGGAAAAACAAGGCCGTCAAATCATCTCAAAACCAGACACGCTGCGTGAACGCGACCGAGCCCCGTTTAGACAAAGGGTACGGGCTCCCGTCCTGCCCTCGGGACGTTCCCCACGAATTCCATGTCCGCGCAGAGGGCGCAGGAGAGGAGCGCGTCCCGAGTGGCATCTCCTCAGGGGCCGTGTCTCCAGTGGCCCCGCAGACGTGGACAACACGCCTTCCGTGGCCTCCTCGCCGCTTGGCGCCGTCCGCGTGTCCAGAGCGCAGCCCGGAGCGCGGCGCCTGCTCTCCCGGCTGCACCGCGGCGGCACAGGCGCGGGACTGCGGCTTCTCGGCCCGCCAGCCCACGCAGCCAGCAGTCTCCAGCTGTACTGTACTGTTTGGAGAATAAGTAAATAAAGGAACAAATGAGTGAGACCACCTCTGAGGGGAATGTGATTCGCCTCTCCCACAAATCCTGCTGGGAATCCTTCCAGGGTCGGATGGGTCTTGAAACGGATCACTTTGTTCCGATGCAACCTTCACCTTGGTTTTAAAACCTTATCTTTTCAAGAAGACATCAGAATCATCCCCTTAGCCAGCTCCACCATTGGTGAGTAGGGAGGAAAACTGAACCCCTAAATCACGTGAACACAGCAGCACAGCCCAGATGATGTGCCAGCTCCATGGCCACCCGGGGAGCCAGCGATGCCCAGGTCCATAAGGTGAGAGCAAGGAGGAGGACACCCCATGTGACCAGAGCCTCTCTGCAGAATCCCACCATCTAAGGAGTCTCCCCTGGGAAACAGCTGGCCTGCTGCAGCTGCTGTCAGCCTCTGGGCTCCTACAACGTTGTGGCTATGGCCTACGAGGTGGACAGGCAGATAAGGAGGGGACAGGTGCACAGAGGGATGAGGACCCCCCCAAAACCCCTCCAGAAGCTCCCAAGGCCTCGCAGTCACAGGCCCCCAGGCCCCGCTCCCTCTGTCTCTGCTGCTGTCCCTTCCACACCAAAGGAAGGAAAAGTCCACACCAATTGGCACTCCCCTTATACCCCAACCCTGGCCTCAGCACCACCATGCCCCCCTTCCAGTAAGCCCTCCTGCTTACCAAACCCAGCCCCAGCCCTCCAGACACAGGGGCACCCATCTTGCCATAGGACGGCCCCTCTGGCTGTTTACGGGGCCTGAGGCCGACCTGCTCCTCTAGGACTGTTCAGGGCGCTGGCACTCCTCTGCCAGGGCTGTTCCTTGGTATCTTATTCATTCCCCACAGATGGCAGAAACCTGGAAGACAGGATCAATAACTAATTCTTTTTCCCTTTCATAGTGCTAAATACTTAAAATAATAAAACACAATGATTTTTAAATGAATAAATAATTTATACAAAGGCCAGTTGACACAACTTTACTGGAGGGATCCAGAATTTCTTTTTCTCTCCATAGAATATTAAAATAAAACTTATTTGTAGATTAGGGGTCTAGATTTGAATGGTTGGGGAGAGTGAGCTGAGGGGGGAGAGGGAACAAGAGAGAAATGGGGGGAGAGAGGGACTGGCACAGACACTTCCGCATTCAGGAGACGAGCAGCCAGTGTTATGAGGGAGAAGGGAGAGGGAGCTTGTCCGTCAGATGCCCCAATTGTCTAGAAAATGCCTCCTAGGGGATCCAGGTGAGGACAGAGATTCCAGCAAGCACCCAAAAGAGATTTAGCAAACCATTTCTGTTTAACCTGCCAAATCTTTGTGCCATATTTTAACTCACCAGGCATGCAGCAGGTGCAGAAGCTCCCCATCCTTTCTGTTTCCAGGTTGTGGGTGCCAGAGCAGCCCAGCCCTGCAGGGACAAGCAGGTGCTCAACAGGTGGGCAGCCTGGCACTTGGGAAATCACCCGGGAAAACCACCTGACTCCTGATCCCTTCCCGCACTAGCCCAGGAGCATGAAGCCACCTGGCGAGCTCTGTTAGCCTTCCCTGGGAGCAGGCTTCAGGCCATGCTGAGAGCCCTGCTGGGGCCAACTGGGCATATATTGCAGCCAACACAGCCCATTTCTGAAGCTCCAGGTACAGCAGAAATCAGCTGCTATCTGCACCCAGCTCTTGAAAGATGATATCTTTGCAGCCTTTCCTGCTACAGAAAAAGGTCATCTAAAATCTATATTGGAGAGACTAAGAACACACTACTTAATTCGAATAAGAATTTTTCTTATACATCTTGGAAAAATCATTACATTATTATGTTTAAGGTAGAAAAGTAGAGTCTACATAATATGAAAATCAAAGCAAAATGTACAACTGATTTTCTCCCAGTCCTAACTTAGACCCTTTTGACAATCAATTCTCACAGAAGCAGAAGGAAAGTCAATCCAATGCAATGTGGTGAGAATGACTGACTTTTCATGGGCCTCTAGGCATTTTTAGAAGCAACAGTATCAGTGTCTTTCTCAACCGCACAGGTCTGATTTTTCTTACTGATCTTCTCCGTCAATAAAGATGATGCTATCAACCCACTTCAGAAGGGCATGTGCTTGGGTCAGTTTCCAAGAGGACCTGCTGGATTTGGGTACATTCACCTGCATCCTTAGGGCCAGTTTTGCCTGTGTAGAGTAGGGAAGTTGTCATTTCCTGAAGAGATGGATGGAGTCAGTTTTATCTTTTGTGCTGTACAACGGAGCAAAACTGGATGCATTGGGCAGGGGCAGTGGCAAATGCTGATCTGATGCATGCATGTTGGAGAAGAGTTGGCTCCTCACAGACCCCAGCAGCCCCCACTTTCTTCTCAAGGGTGTCACAGTTTAGTTGGAGACTCCTGGCACATGGTATAGATGGGAATAAGTGAGCAGACTGCTGGAAAAGAAGTTCCAAGTTGAGCTGTCTTCCAGCTCCAACCCGGTAACAAAACCCCGGACACAAGGGGAGCCCCACCTTCCAAGCACCTGTCAGTTGCCCCGTCTGGACTTTTTCTTCAGTACCTACTTACATAACCAAAGACTTGTGGGAGCTCGTTGGCTGTTGCCCATTCTCTTGGCTGAGACTTGGTGCTGTTGGAGGTGGGACCAGAGGAGGTCCCAGCCCAGAAGGTCCCTGTGTTTCCTGAGCCACCTGCAGAAAGGCCCATCTTTATGTGCTTTACCAAAGAGTAGATGGAGATTTAGCAGAGCATAAAAAAATAGCAGAAAACTTGATTTGAAAGGGCACATTGTCTGTGATTTTCAGCCTCCAATAGGTAGCAGAAATTACTTTTCTGCTGAGCTCAGTGCCAAGATCATAGCATTTGTTAGATATCTGCAGGGTGGATGCTGTGGAGTTCACAGAACAACCAGGCCATTGAACTGTTTGTCTAGAACCCTTCCAAACTAGCAGAGAATCACATGTAGGCTTAGAGAGCTTATTATTCAAACGGAACGCTGATTCCCTGAATAATCTCATTTATAGGCTTGGGCCAATTGCCATGTGTCCTGTACTGATTATTTTCTATTTCTAGCCACTGCTGAGGTAGCTTCCTGTCTTTATAAGTCAAACATATTGGAAGCAATGTCTAATCCAATTACTTACTACAAAAAATTCAATATCTTGCAAGCTTTTCTTGCATTATTTTGGATAATTACTATAGAATTAACTATTGCTTCTTACAGCAACCCAAATTGTCAGATCTATAAAGACTAGATAACCCAGTCGTCTTTTTGACATGTTATATCAATGCCAAGATGTTGGTATGTTTCACAAATCAAATCTAAACTCTCAACTGGTGTCTAATACCCACTGCAGAGTGGCCAAACCTGTCCTCATAGCTTCCACATGACACTCTCTAGTGTCAACTTCCCCAGGGTGCTCACCTCTCCCTAGGTACACCCCTCTTATAACGTGGGGGCCAGATCTTCCCATTCCGCCTGAGAGCATAGTGTGTGTTTCGAGCTGGGGAGCTGGCAGGGAGAGGGTTAATGGTGGTTGTCCCCAGATTTCTCAAGGACGGGGAGCCTATTGCACTTGTCCTCTATAATATGTGGTACAGCACCTTGCACATAATAGGCCCTCACTAAATATCCATTGACTGATAGACACTTGCTGCCTGAGTGAATGAATGAGTGAATAAGTGAACGGCTGTCTTGAGGACGGTAAGCCAGGTGAGTAAATGAATGCCTGGGGCTCACAGTAATAGACATCTTAATTGATACGTCCTCAGCCACATTTGCAGAAAGATCTAAAGCTTTATCAGACAATTGTTTATAAGGAAATTTATAACACGACTTTTTACAGCTGTGATTTTAATTTCTTTTCATGAAAGGCAAATCCCATTAGATTTGAGATATACAAAGATTTCTACCTTTGAAGAAAACTACTAGATACATTCTTATTTTGCAAAATGATTTATCCCAACATTTTTTTTATCAACAGTCACCTTTATGTAGTCAAAATATGATTGATTTTCAAGATAATTTGTGCCTTTCTAATCAAGAAGCCTCCAATTGTAAAAATTGAGTTTTCTCTATTAGCTTCTTGCTGTTTAAGCATTATCTACAGCTTCTAAATAAAATGTACACGTGCATCATGTGCACTTAAACACACACACACGCATCAATCCAATGCATTAATCTGGAAGACATTTAGTGATTTTGATTTTATTGTTAATTATCTGAGCTTTTCCATGTTTAGACCAAATTTTGATCCTCCTTAGTAGGAGGTTGCTCTTGGTTCAATTTGGATATTTAAAATCTTTGTAATTTCTATCTTTTCATTTATGCAATTGATCCATATTTACTACTATGCACCAGGTACCATTCCAGGCACCAGGATATCCCTGCGAATTAAATACACATAGCCCTCATGTTGAAGAAACATGATAAATAAAGTAAATGAGTGAAACCTACAGTAATTTAGATAACATATTTTGGAGAAAATCTTGGAGTGAGGGCCAGGCATGTGGGGAAGGTGGTTGAAAGTTAAATCCGTGGGTCAAGGATGGTCTCCCTGGGAAGCCGGGATTTGCGTACAGACCTGAAGGAGGTGAGGGAGTGAACACAGGCCTGTGGGTGCTGTGAAGAGCGTCCCGGCTGAGGGCCCCTTGACACGACATGGTCAGAGTTCTCCGGCTGACCTTGGCCTCACTTCCCCGCACCCCCAGCCTCACAGCCATCAGTCCCCTGCGCTGCATCAGTGTCCCGACTCAGCCCTGCTGACGTGGGCTGCCGGCCAGCGGGACTTTGCTGGGGGGCCTGGGGCTCAGATCCAGGGCCCAGGCTGGCTCTTCCTTCGCAAGTGCTGCCATCCTCTCTGACGCGCACGGGGGCAGCTCCACGGGCGGTGTTGAGAGACCAGAGGTCCTTGCACGGATGACAGTGCTTCCCGTTTGTGGGGATCAAAATGTAGATTTTATTTAATTTCTTAAATGAGATGGCCTTACTTTTCTTCTACATAACTCAATATTTAGATCAGTGCAGACATTTAAAATGATCCAGAATTGTATTCACGCTGAGATATGAATGTGCAGAATGTTGAGCACAGCTTATGTAACCACCAAGGTGATGCCTTCAAAATCTGTTACTACTCCATGAAAAGGAAATTGAACTTATAATTTCATTCTAGTGTCTCCCTTACTAAAAAAGAAAAAAGAAAGAAAAAAACAGCACCAAGGAGAAAGATTGTAGACGCCATTTCTATAACCTAAGTCTTTGTCACGACCTGCATTGTTAGAGGCGTTAAATAATTACTGAACATTCCTCCCACCCCTTCCACACTCTAGTTTAACACAATTTTCTTGTGTTCTTTTGTCAATGGTTATATCTTCTCCATAAAATAATCTTTAATCTTTTGTACCTGTGACCTTTTCATCTCTTCCCTGTTACCTAAAACCAAATTGTATATTCACAGCCAACCTCATGCAAAATTGTCAAATAGGTCTTTCTCCCTTTTCCAGAGTCTCTTTGTCCTACTTTTAGGCTTTCTCAACCAAAGCTCAGGCCCTCGTGGAACAGGAAAGGTTCTGAGAGAAGAAAATAACTGTCACTAAGAATGTCTGAGTTAAAGAAGAATCACTATTCAAACATTTAATGCAGTCTGTTTAGTTGCTAATGTTACAGTGTTTGCAATAAATTTTGGAGGTGACATTCCCTGCCCCCTGGGGTGTCTGCAGCACATGTGGTCTCCTGCATGGGAGGCCACAAGAGCTCTGCTGCTGACAACCTTCACACACTGGGTTTTCTCTGCATGCCTTTGAAAACCCTGTTTGTCTTCTCTTAAGTTTTTCAAGCTCTTTGTGAGGCTCTCAGGAATTAGGCTAACAGAAATCTGATAGCTAAGCAGGGATCCTTTTGCTCCACTAAAATGCTCAGTTTTCTGGTAGGGGCAGGTTTTTCCCTTCTGCAGTGGCATGTAACATGGCTGTCTCATGTGGACACTGCACAAGTTCACTGCCTTCTGCAAAATGCAGTGTTACTTAGCTGCCATGCCTTATTTAGTACAATGAGAGCAGCATTCCTTTAGTGGGGTCCAGGTAAGTGAATCATGCAATATTTATGGCCCACATCACCTCTGCTGTCTGTCTACATATCACCCACAAGAAGAGCATGTTCCAGCTCCACATGCACTGGGATCTGGCCCAGAGTGACTGCATAAAGCCAGGAGAGCATCCCAGACACATGGCTGCGTGGTTCCCAGCGCTCCTAGTACAGACACATGGATTCAAGATCAGGAAGGGATCCTAGATGTCACCTCACCAGATCCATACAATTTATAGATACATAAACTGGGGCCCCCAGAAGGGAAGGGCCTTGCCCTAAATGTCAGACCCAGAATTAAAATCCAGGTTTTTGGAATGAGACTTCAGTGTCATGCGTTTTAAAAGAAAGTAACATTAGTAACACTGAGAAAAATAAAGACATGGTCATGATGTTGGAAGACTGGGAACACCTGTCGATGCAGTGGGAGGGGACAGTTGTAAGGGAGGTGCCAGGAGAGAGAGAAGGGGGCGGCAGAAGCACATGATGGGTTTGCATCAGGCCGGACCAATTCAGTCTGCATTCTCAGAGCAGGGTTTCTGGCTCACGTAACTACGCAGCGCTACGTCTGTATTTACCCCTGGTCTGTGGGGCTACACCTGCACTGGGGAGATGTGAACGAGCAGGAAGGATGCCAGGACCCCAGCGGGGGCACCCACTCACCTTTTATCACACGGTAGTTATTTCAGCTCTGGCGGGGGCCGGGGAGTGGGGAGCCACACCTTGGTAACTGTTGGCTTCCCCGGGACAGAAGATGCGGCGCCCGCGGAACCTGCCCCGCCTCGTCCTGTGACGCTGAGTCTATCCCACGTTCATCAGGGTCGATCGCGTCTTAAGGGCGTCATTCCCAGCTGCATCCCGTGAGAACCAGTGTGTCTTTGCAGCAAAATCTCTACCATAAAACAATACATGAAGAAGAAGTAAAAGATGGAATAAACAAGAAGAAAGAAGGAAAAATAAAACAAAACGCAAGCAGTAGGGCAGAAAGTGAGAAGACAGGAATAACGCAAGAAACAATAAAAATAAAGGGAGGCGGGAAACGAAAGAAAGGAAAGGGGAAAAGGAAGAAAAAAGAAAACAGGATTGAAAGATCAGAAGAAATAGGAAAGAAAGCAGACATTCGACCCTGGCGGCCCAGAGTCGTCCCTTACTCGCCAGCTTCTCGGGCAGGTGCACCGTGAGTCCGGGGGGAGGGGAGCCCGTCCCACCCAAGCTGCCTTGGTCACGGTGCGGAAGCGGTGACCGGAAGCAAAGCGTTTACAGGGCCTGGCAGGGCCTCCTGACGCCGTCACCTTTGCCAGCCTCGGTTTCCTCATCTGTTCAGTGTTGAGACAACACAGGCCCCCAGGGTGTCAGATGTCAAATGCAGATGTGGAGACGTAACTTAATAAACGTCGGTTTACCACCCTTCCCTGATGGCATAAATACTTGGTATCTTTGTTCGATTTAAAAAAAAAAACATCATGATGCAGGCACAAATGAATAACGGATGCCTGCACACCAAGATAACAAAAAGAAAAATTTTGAGTAGCCATTACATGGATACCGTTTTAATTTTAGCCAAAAACCCAATTTTTTCAAGGCGCTCTCATGGAAGTTATGTACTATTTCCAACTGCCAAACATCAAAGTTTGGAGTCCCACCTGAAGCTTGAAGAGAGTAGCTGACATAGGGTCGTCCCAAACCCCTTGCATTTTTTGGTGTGAAATGCCAAAACTTAGGGAAGATGCACTAGGAAGCAGAGATTTCAAGGTCCTTTCTTAGACATCTATTTGTGAATCAGTAACTACCTGGAATGACAAAGGGAGACAAACAGAATGAAGAATTTTAGGGTTGCTTAATAGAATTTATGCTTCTGAAAGCTCAGGGTACACAAAGGAAGAAGCAGTCACATCCTTATCACCACTCACCCATCCAAAGCCATTTCCCTGCATGCTGCAGAGCTGAGGGGGCTCCAGCAGGCTCCAGGTGAGTGACAGCCACCACCAGGGCACCCATGGCAGAAAACAGGACCCTTAGCCCTAGTCCTGTCCTCTCCCAGTCCCGACAACATCCAATACTGCCTTGGGTTTTTGTGAAAGAAAAAGAAAAACAAAACAAGAGAGAAGAAACCAAGAGGAGTTACAGAAGAGAAAGAAGAAGGACCGAGGATATGCATTTGTTCAGTGTGTCCCAGTTCTGTGACAAGCAGGTGGCAGGAAGGAATACATCAAGGGTGCATCTCAATTCCATGCAACGTGTTAACGGAGCTATGCAATAGGCTGGGCCAAACGAAATGGCCCTAATGAAGGTCAACGTTTCCTAAGGTCCAATCTGACACAGAGAGCTTCTCTGGCCTCTGAGGTCACACGTGAATGAATCCTAAAGGTTAGCCTGGCATTTTCTAGGTGGACTGGAAGAGAAAGTGGGTTCCAAACGAGAGGGAGAAATAACCATAGGTCAAGGCAGGGAGATGAGAGGCGTTGCCGGGCTCAGGGAGGGCCGTGGGGTCCACATGGTTGAGGGAAAGTGGGGGCTGGGACACGTGGTAGGAGTAGCTGAGAGACAAGCACAGCGTTTGCAGGCTGCAGTGAGGTTGTATTTGTCATTGGTGGGCAACAGAGAGCCATCAAATGGTTCAAAATACAAAAATGGGTCATTCAGTGTGAAGGTTGATTTGAGTGTCAACTTGACTGGATTAAGGGATGGGTACCTAGATAACTGGACAAGCATGACACCTGGGCATCTGTGAGGGTGGTGTTTTTGGGGAAAAAACCCTGGCATTTCAATCGGTGGACTGAGTAAAGAAGATCCACCCTCACCCAATGGAAGTGGGCACTGTCCAATTGGATGAGGGCTTGGATAGAACAGAAAGGCGGAGGAATGGTAAATTTGTGCATTCTCTCTCTCTCTCTCCCCTCTCCTCCCCCAATCTTTTGTAGGTGGGACACTCTTCTTCTCCTTCCCTAAGACGTCGTAACTCCAGGTTCCCCAGCCTTTGGACTCTGGGACTTGCACCAGAACCACTGTGCAGAGAATCTTCACTTCAGCAATTGCAAATTACCTCACTCATGCACTCATGCAGTGACTCATTGATTTAATAGTTCAAACTACGTTAGGTGCCTACACTGTGTCAGGAACTGTGATGACTGCTGGAAATTGATTATCAAAGAAATACCCTGACTGCCTTCCACAAGCTTTTAACATAGTTAAAATTTTTAAAAACAAATAGGCAGATAATC
Organism: Daubentonia madagascariensis; assembly: GCA_023783475.1. Classification (NCBI taxonomy): domain Eukaryota; kingdom Metazoa; phylum Chordata; class Mammalia; order Primates; family Daubentoniidae; genus Daubentonia; species Daubentonia madagascariensis. The sequence continues at coordinate 4,651,544 of JAKFHU010001369.1, read as the reverse complement.
AATAATGGCAAATATGGGGGACTATGAGAGTTTGCATGAGTTTTCCTTCATATGACTGAATGAAAAGCATTTGCACAAGACTCAAGAAACAGAATGGGACATTCAGACAAAGGAGTTGTATCAATATGGCAATAGAGAATTAAAGAAAAGCCTGGGAGTGTGTGTGGAAGAGGGATAGGGAGAAAGAGAGAGAGAGAGAGAGAGAGAGAGAGAGAGAGAGAGAGAGAGAGAGAATGAAGGGTTCAGAGATCTGCCCAAGCCCTAGATTCTAGTGAAATATTCATGCACTCCAATATGTAAAGAAGGTAGACATCCTAAGACAAATTCATTCTCTTTGGGGCAGGTGCTCTGACCACAGGGTGCCCAGCAGTCTTGAGGTCAGGCATATGACTACAGGTCACTGCTGGGAGGAAGGAAGACCCCAGGAAATTCACAATATACCATCCACATTCGTCTGAAATTTAACATCAGGCTGCCTACATTAGTGTTCTGCCTTCAGTCTTCCATGTTGTTGTGACAGATGATTAGCAAAGAAGTGCTTGGGGAATTGTACCCACCACTTATTATGAATTCATATAAACCATATTGAATCAAACATCTGTCAGCAAATAAGAAAGCCACCCAAACCCAGCTTCCTATGTCATCTATATGTTTGCCTTTGTGATATGATGAAAATTTAGTGGTAAAATAAAAATATGCTTTGTGCAGAGTTGCATATTAGTTTTGGAATATAGTTTTCAAAATTCACATAATTTGAGTAGTGGTATGGACTTTTAATGCTTTTTTCTTTAATGTACACATTCATGTCAGTGTTTGCTTGGCATTACCTTTCACAATAGCACCAAAGAAAATTAAATATTTGGGAACATATCTAACTAAGGAGGTGAAAGACCTATATAGAGAAAATTACGAAACACTGAGAAAAGAAATTGCAGAGGATGTAAACAGATGGAAACCCCTACCATGCTCTTGGATAGGTAGAATCAACATTGTTAAAATGTCTTTACTACCTAAAGTGATTTACAGAATCAATGCAGTCCCTATTAAAATACCAACATCATTTTTTGCCAATCTAGAAAAAATAATTCTATACTTTGTGTGATACCGGAGAAGATCCCGTCTAGCCAAAGCAATCTTAAGCAAAAAGCACAAATAGGGAGGCATCAATCTACCAGACTTCAAACTATACTACAAGGCTATAGTAACCAAAACAGCATTGTACTGACACAAGAACAGAGACATAGACCAATGGAACAGCATTGAGAACCCAGATATAAAACCATCCTCATACTGTCATCTGATCTTTGACAATGAACACAAAAACATACACTAGGGAAAAGATTCCCTATTCAATAAATGGTGCTGGGAAAACTGGATGGCCACATGAGGAAGACTGAAACTAGATCCACACCTCTCACCTCTCACAAAAATTAACTCACGATGGATAAGAGACTTAAACCTATGACAAGAAACCATAAGAATTCTCAAAGAAAATGTTGGAAAAACTCTTATAGACATTGGCCTAGGCAAAGAATTTATGAAGAAGACCCCCAAAGCAATCAGAGCAGCAATAAAAATAAATAAATGGGACCTGATCAAATTAAAAAGCTTCTCACAGCCAAGGAAACTATCACTAGAATGAACAGAAAACCTACAGAATGGGAGAAAATATTTGCATGCTACACATCTGATAAAGGGCTGATAACCAGAATCTATACAGAACTTAGGCAAATCAACAAGAAAAAAACAAACAACCCTATTAAAAAGTGGGCAAAGGCCATGAACAGAAACTTTTCAAAAGAAGACAGAATAATGGCCAGCAAACATATAAAAAATTGCTCAATTTTTCTAATCATCAGGGAAACGCAAATCAAAACCACAATGAGATATCACTTAACTCCAGTGAGCTTATATCAAAAAGTCCCAAAACAACAAATGTTGGCGAGAATGCAGACAGATAGGAACACTCATACACTGCTGGTGGGACTGCAAATTAGTACAACCTCTATGGAAAGTAATATGGAGATACCTCAAAGAATTAAAAGTAGAAGTACCATTTGATCCAGCAATCCCACTACTGGGTATTTACCCAAAGGAAAAAAAGACATTCTGTAACAAAGACATCTGCACATGAATGTTTATAGCAGCACGATTCACAATTGCAAAGATGTGGAAACAACCCAGGTACCCATCAATACGTGAGTGGATTAACAAAATGTGGTATATGTATACCATGGAGTACTACTGAGCCAGAAAAAAACAATGGTGAATTAACACATCTGGTGTTATCCTGGATGGAGCTAGAGCCCATTCTTCGAAGCAAAGTGTCACAAGAATGCAAAAACAAGCACCACTGGTACTCACCATCAAATTGGTACTAACTGATCAATACTTATGTCACACATGGAAATAATATTCATCAGGGGGCAGGCAGGCGGGAGGTGGGTGTAGGGGATGGGAAAACTCTCACCAAATGGGTGCAGGGCACACAGTTTGGGGGCTGTCCACGATTGTAGCTCTGACTTGGGCAGTGCATAAGTAATATATATAACCAAAGTGCTGTACCCCCATAATATTCTGAAATAAAAGGAAAAAAGATTAAAAAAAAGAGTGAAAATGTAGGATTTATAATGAAGTAATAGGAATCTAAACTTAGATGCTGAGGCCTATTTAAAAAAAACTCAGTGTTTAGATGTCAAATTTGTTTTACAAAATAAAATGTGAAAAGGAGATTTGGAAAGAAAAATATTGCAAATACGGTCTTGCTTCTCTGTCCATGAAGGCAAAATCTGAACTTAGATATTTCAATTGTATCTATTAATTAGCAAATCACTAATCAGTTATTGGTTAAATGTGCCAAAACCATTTAAAAATTGTTTTAATAATAACAAACTGAATAATTTGGATAGTTGATCTCATTGAGAACAACTAGAAAAGCTAGAAATATATTTTTCTTGAAGACGTTGAAGAGCTACCAAGGCACTGAAGTATTATAGGGCAAGACAAGTGAGAAGAAGAAAACCCCAGTAGGTGAGCTCAGCATTTGGGCCTTCCTTTGCTCTAGGAGCATCTGCTGATCCTGGCTAGTCTCGAGACTAAGAAACCAAACAAAGCTTTTGGCATTCTTGCAGGTCTGGGGGGATAAAAATTGGAGTCCAAGGCCAGCTTTGTGGGGGGATCACTGATAAGTCCCCTATATATTGAGTTGAAAACCTGAAGAGCTACACCAAAAGAGAATGAGTACCCTCGAAATAGGCTGGATTACACAGATGAAACCCCAGGTTTGAATAATCACAGCCCCTAGAACTGAATTTTAAAAATCTTGGATTACTGATGCCCATGGGCACCTGCCAGAGGCAAATGGAAATATTCTTTGAAAGATGACATTAACTCAGGGATCAAACTATTCCTGGATTATTCATTATCAATTTCCAATACTCAATCACAGACAACCATGCAAATAATGAGAAAAGAACACATTTTAAAAAGTAACAATGGAGACAGACTCAGGGGATTTAGATAATAGAGTTGTCTGACTCAAAATTTAAAATAAATATGCTTAACGTATTTAGTAATATAAAGACAAGACTAAAAATTTTGGTTAAAAATGGAAACTATAAAACAGAACTAAGTGGAATTGCTGAATCTAAAAAAAATTAATGAAAATAAGAACACAACAGGTTTAATATCAGAATACACACAGCTGAATAGAGAATTCTGTGAATCAGAACACAGAAAAAAAGAAAATATCCAGAATGAAGCATACAACAACAAGAGGATAGGTGACGGAGAGCACAGCAGGGAGGGTAAGAAGAGAGAGTAAGGGCTGCAGGAGACACAGTGAGTGGCGCAATGTACATGCAGCGTGAGCCCCAGAAGGAGGAGAGGAGAGAAAGGACAGGAGGTGCTGTGAGAAGAGATAACGGCCAACAAGTTCCCGGAGCTGATGAAAAACAACAGGGAATAAATTCAAGAAGCGCCACAACCCCCCACAAAATAAACACACTCGGAAACAAGTACACACTGCTAAAAAAATCAAAAAGAATAAGACGTGTTTAAAAGTAGCCAGAGGAAAAATTACAGAGCATATTCAAAAGAGCAACAGTTAAACTATCAGTGGATTTCTCCATAGAAACTGAGGAAGACGGAAGACCATGGGATGATCTCGGCAAAGGCTCAATTAAAAAAACACAAACTGTCTAGAATTCTGTTTTCTGCAAAACTATTAAGGATGGAGGAGAAATATTGAATATAATACTGAAGGATGTCCTACAAATAGAAAAGAAATTATTCCAGATGTTAACGCAGAAGCAGGGAAAATAGATGATAGAAAAATGGTAAACATTTTTTATGTGAACATTTTTTGAATAAAATAGTCATAATAATTTACTGTGGGATTTCAAATGTATACAAAATTAAATACAAATAACAATAATATATAAAATAGGAGAAAGGTAAATGAGGTAACATACACCAAGATTCTCATTGTCTTGGAAATGAGCTTAAAAATAAAACAGAAAACAGATTTTGAAAAGTTAAGAGCATCTACTGTAATCTCTAAGGTAAACACTAAAAGAGCAAAGGAGTATTAATAGACAGAAAAAATAAAATAAAATGCTTTCAATAAATCCAAAAGAAAAGAAAAAGAGACTAAAAGCAAGACAACTAGAAAACAAAGAGTCAGGAGATTTAAAAAGCAGAAGTATCAATAATTATATTAAATATAAATGGAATAATATATCAATTAAAAAATAAAACAGAGCTCCTCATTCTGGAAAACAAGTAAAAATACACACTGCTTATAAGAAACACATTAAAACTACATGAATAGAAAAAGTTAGGGGCAAAAATGATGCACAAATTTACACTGTGCAATTATTAACAAAAAAGTGCCACTGCACAATATTTATCTTGTAGCAAATGGACTTTAAAGCAAAAAGCGTTACTGGAGAAGGAAAGTGACCTTTCACAATGATAAAAGAGTCTCAATTCATCAGGAACACGTAACAAATTAACCTTAGTGTATAATTAATAACACTCAGCCTCAAAATATATAAAGCACAAATTTACAGTAGTAAAAGAAGAAATAGACAAACCTACTATCACATTGGAAAATTTCAACAAACTTCTCTACACAAAGGATAGAAGAAATAGGCAAAACCTGTTAGAAAAGATATAAGAGATGTCAACAAAATGATAACACACGTAGATCATTACACCCAATAATTCACAAATCGTATGTTCTTCAGGTGCACATAAAAAATATTTTTTAAATGATGATATTTTGGGCCATGTAACAAGTTTCAACTAATTTCAAAGGATTGAAATTATGCATGTTTTATTCTCTGAACACATTATACTTAAAGCTAAGAAACTGTTAATAAAAAGATAACTGGAAAACTCTGTGGTTTTGAAAATTATGCAATAAACTTCTAAATAACTAATTGAATTTTAAAAGGTTTTGAACTGAATTATAATGAAAATAATACATGTAAAAGATAGGTAGAATTTTGAAGAAAAATGTGGAGATAAAAATATGTAATTTATGAAAATAAAAAGGCTGAAAAGTATTGTTGTAAGCATCCATCTCAAGTAGTTAGAAAGAAAAACAACAGCAAGTTAAACCTCCATAAATAAAAAAAATAATAAATAAGAGAAGAAATTAATGAAACACAACACCAACATACACAAAATTTAGATGAAATGGACACATTTCCAGAAACACGCAATTTACCAAATCTTAAAAGAATAGTCAATCAGAATATTCCTATAACAATCAAAGAAATTGAACTCAAAACCATATAAAAACACTACAGTCTCTAATATTTTACCTGTGATTCTATCAAACATCTAATGGAAATTAAGAAAAAAAACAGCATCAATATTGTCTAAATTCTTCCAAACCTGATTCTAGATATACAACATCCCCTTGAGTTGTTGAAATTGAAACTAGTCCAACCCCTGTCTAGAAACAGGGGAGTGTTTTATAAATAAAGATATGATAGAAGTGGAATATGGCAGGTGATCCCACATGAGGTCTCTCCTTGTGTTATGAAGCTATTTGTGTCCTGTTTGCCTGTCTGTAGAGTTATCTCCAGCCTGTGAAACAGTTAAATTCACACCTGTTAAACCTACATCAGACCTCAAGTAAGGAACTTCTTCAAGGAATAAACTGTTGCGCAGCAGCCACAGAATTTGTTGGCTTCCCAAATGCCTGTGGTCCTGGCCTTCAGATGGGCTTGAAGAATACATCACATTCATTGGCCATCTTTCCTCAACCCTTGTTAGTGGACTGCCACTCACATATTTCAGTCAATAAATAATACATTTGTGGTATTCTTTACTGGCAAGTTAAATATTAAAATAGTTCATACTGAGAGCTTGGGTTCAGCTTTATGTAAGAGGAGCAAATGCCCAGTTAAGTATGGACAACTAGGTGTGTGCCTATCTGTCTCATGGAAATTCAGTCTGTAAAGCATGGAAGGGCTCCAAGTCCTTTAATAACTGGGTGAAATGGTTTAACATATATAGTTAGCTAAAGAAAGTAGATACCGTTTGGATAACTTCAAAGGTTCTAGAATACCAGCTAATAGGCTAACACAGCAATTCTGGTGCAAAGTGTTGCAAGGTTAGAAATCAGATGAAATGACGATGAGGAAGGGGCAGATATGATAAGTGATTCGAGGTAGAACGGTCAGTGATATTAGTGAGGCCAAGATGGAAAAATGAGGAGAACAAAATTTCCACCCAGGGAGCAGACATGCTGTCTCTCAACACAGTGACCTTGGCCCTGGCATGTTTTAGGGCACTGGTACAGCCCAGCGAAGCACCCATGAGCAGGGGACATTGAGGCTAACATTGGCATGCCCAGCTGTCTTCTGTACAGGAGAGAGGGCACCACCAGCAGTGGACTTAAAACGTCATGTTCCCATCAGCAAGGCAGTCCCTTTTTATTCCAAGTGAATAATTGTCTCCCTGATTTTGTGAACTCAGCGTGTAAGATGGTGCCTTCAAGCCCCTTAGCCTGTTGACACAAACGTTTGAGTTTTCCTCGAGTTCTGATTGAAGGTTTAGTGAGCTCACTCGCTAATGAACCGTCTGACCCGGTTTCCTATGTGGGTCTACTCACAGGGAGAAAACGTGCTGGCTCTGCTAATGGGAATGTTTCATTCTGCACGGCAATCACATTGTCGTGTTGTAGAATTAACCTTCTGGTCTTCAGGTTTGACATGTCAGCCTCAGGGGCTTGTTTTATAAGAGTGTGACCCTGAAGGAATGGACCTTTTCGGTGTGATAAGAAGTCATATTTCTGAGGCTGTAATGCTGAGGTCAGACCTTAACCTGAGGTACCGTTCCAAGGCCATCCATGCCAGGCTTTGGGACACAAGTGCACATCAGTTCTCTGTCTTTGGCCATGTTCTAACTTCTCCAATTTGAAACTTCCACAATATCACAGGCAGGAACGAGGGTGGGAGTAACCACCCCTGGGAGGCATTAAACAGTAGAATGAAGAAAAGAAACAGACAAAGTGTTTCATATTGAGCATATCATTGATAAAAGATCAGTCTAGAAGCATTTTATAGGCCAGGAGAAATAAAAAGTTTTGAATATTTTCTATGAAGCAAAGTGTAGTGAAAACATAGAACACACAGTCACCCTTGTTAATTAGGTACGTACAATGTCATGGGCTAGTCTTTATTCAGTGTCTGTGACATATTGTTTTATTTCAGTGAAAATAAACACATTTAGAAGACTTTTCAAAGCTCATTTACACAAAACGTCAGGCTGCCCACCTGATTTCTCCTCTAAGGTCATGGGCTTTTCAATTGTGAAGTCTCCTACATGGGATTTTCAGCCTACCCATTGGATGAGGAACATTGAAGACCAATTGGATTCTTAACCAGATGTGTTTCTTTGCCCAAATGAGCAGACTCCCTCCATGTAAATCCAGTCTATACATTTTTAAAAAAGACTTTAAAAATGCAAGGTGAGAATCAAGGTCAAGTGATAACACAGTGAAACATCTGGAAAACCTCGACCTTTCTTTTATTCCAAGTAAATAATTGTCTCTCTGATTTTATGAACTCAATATATAAGTAGATGGAGGCTTAAAATTCTTGTCCCAGGAGTGGGGCAGGCAGACTCAAGGGTGCCAATTGTTTGAGGAAGGAACAGGAAACTAACATGAGTTGGTATTTAGCTTTGACCTCTTTTAGAGTGAAGAAATAAAACCTTGCAAAACACCTCTGTGTGAAGAACTGACCTGGAAAGTGATTTGGCCCACGTATCATGAGCTTTGCGATGCCCTTACCCTTAGAGTTGGCCCTCCCGTATCTCAAGCCACATCCTAAAGACTGACCAAGTCAATAACTTCAACTCACTGTTCATTTAGCATCTTATGCCAGACACCTTTCATAATACTGAATTTCTAAGAATGTCAGGGCTCCCTTCTTGCCTTTAGTGTTTACACTTTGGGAGACAAAGATAAGAAACAAATAACGATACTCAAATATGGTCCACACTGCAACAGCTTTAAAATTGGATACACTTTGCTAATTGGAGGCATGTGTCCATACTGACAAGTGAGTCAGATGTGACAAAAGATTAGGCAGGAATTAAAATCCATAAAACAGTATTTTTAGTCTTTGGTGGTGTTTCTCTTGTCCTCTAAAGAACTGAAGGGTCTGCATGAAATAGGCTGGGCCCATCTGGTCGCCCCCTCCTTCCCCCCATCTAGTTACTCAACCCAATGAGAGGTACACACCTCGGAGGAAGACAGAGCCACGGAGGGAGAGGGAGAGGCAGAAAGGTGCACCTGAGGCCAAGCTCTGGCAATAGAACAGAACCAAAAAGGCTGTTAGCTAAATTCCTGTCCCTCAAACTCACATCGCTGACTTATCCTCAGTCTTGCCATTACCATCCTGAGTACTTGTTCTGGTTCCTGTACCATGTTTCTCACCTCAGTTACTCTGTTTTCAGAGTGCCTGATTGAGAGGCACCTGTTTTCACAGCCACCACGCTGATATGGGACCCCATGGCTTTGTGCATGGACTCCATTAGGACCCCCACACTGGGCTAACCCTAAGGTTAACCCTAACCCTAACCCTAACCGGCCTCTCCCTCTCCTGGTCTCCTTTGTACGTCTCCATGATGTTCTTAGATTTCCTGTGCAATTCAGCAGGGAGGCTGTACTTTCTATATCAATACTGAGTTTTTCATATAGTCAGACCACACATCCCATCTGGGTTTTCATACCCTGGAGGGCAGGATGACAGCTTATAGTTTATTTCCCCATAATTCTTCACCAATGACATTTCAAATAAAGACGTTTTTGATCATGATGATGCAGTTGGTCGAGCAGCAGGCAGAATCAGAATCAGAATGCTCAAAGCACGGATGCGTTGGCTCCATGGTTAAGTCTGCCGAGTATTAGTGATGTGACTGAATGGGCTGGATGGGGCTCTCAAAAAGAGAGGTTCATATCCTAATACCTAGACCCTGTGCATGTGAACGTATTTGGAAAATGGTCTTTGCAGGTGTAATTAAGGTTCTTGAAATGTGACCATCCTGGATTATCCAGGGGGTCCTGAATATAATGACAACTGTGCCATATAAGGGACGGAAGAAGAGAAGACAAGAAGACACAGATACAGACAGCCGTGTGATGTGCGAGGCAAAGCTTAGGGTGATGTAGCCACAAGCCGTGGAATAGCTGGAAGAAGGAAAGAAGAATTCTCTCCTAGAGCCATCAGAGGGATTGTAGCTCTGCCAACATCTTGATTTTGGGCTTCTAGCCTCAAGAATTGTGAGAGAACAACTTTCGGTTGTTTTAAGCCACTCAGTTTGTGGTGCTTTGTTATGGAAGCCCCAGGAAACTAATGCAGTGGCTTTGGGTAAATCACTTAACTCCCACAGTCATGCTATTCCACAGAAGGGCAAAATAAGGCTCAGAGAGATGCAATGAGACATTTGACACGAAGTGGTTCACATGTGCCTGGCATGAAGTGAATATTTCATACAGACTAAGATATTTGTCTTTGGCAAATAGACTGGCTTATATGAATATCTGGACCTAGGCCTAGGGCTGTGAAGTATTTTGTAGGACCTGCACTCAAAAAATAAATTCTTGTTTTACACAAACAATTTTCGGGTTAACACTTTCTACTTGTATGGTGAAAATACTTCCTAGGAGGGTTGAACATGTTGGTAATTCATAGAATTCATAAAATTACATAATCTCCTAAGTTGTCAGTACCCAGCTGAGGATAAGGAGAGAAAGGGGTAGTTTTATGATAAGGTGTCTATTGGTGGCAAGGAAAGGTAGAAGACACAACACTCAACATCTGCCTAAGGAGACAAGCTCAGAGGCAAACTTACCCCTCTCCAGGTTTTCCGAAAACACCCACAGACAGTGAAAGGAATGACCAGTGCCGTCTGTCTTTGATGTGGGTGGCCTGGGGTGGCATCAGATTTGTAGCCGTCTTCCTTCTGGGCATAGGATAGGGCTGCATTCTCCTGCTGCCTTATAGCCAGGTGCAGCCAACCACACACTTTGACAAAGAAAAAGTGAGAAGTGACCTGTGACAGTTGCAGACGGAAGTCTCTAAGGACACCATGTGATCAGCCCTATTCCCTTCTCCCTGCTGTAGGAGGTAGAGGCTACAGCAGTCCAGGCAGAGGAACCACAGTGATCAGACTTCTCTGGACATGAAGTCTGAACAAAGAATCAACCTTTGTGGTTATACACCAGTCGTAGTCTGCTCGGGTTGCTTTAACAAAATGCTGTAAACTGGGTGACTTATAAACAACAGAAATTTATTTCCCACAGTTCTGGAGGCTGGGAGGTCCAAGATTAAGGCACTGGTGGATTCCTGGTTGGTCAACGAAGGCTTTTCACTATAACCTCACACAGCGAAGAGGGCAAAGGATTTTTCTGGGGCCCCTTTTAAAATGGCTCTAATCCCGTTCATGAGGCCCCACCCTCATGACCTCATCACCTCCCAAAGGCCCCACCTCCAAACACCATCACGTTGGGCGTTGGGTTTCATAATATGAATTTTTTGAGGGGGATACAAACATTCAGTCTACAGCAAAGCCCCTGTGGAGTGGGCTGTTTCTATAGAATAATACAACTCTGCTGTCTGATACAGCAGCTACAGCTGTTTGCTTCAGTTGCTTGTGGATGGATTAAAGATTCCCTGCATGAATCTTTCAGATGATACTTGTTTTCACAACTGAAAGATGAGGCCAAACTACTTTTCCAGGAAAGCAGCACACAGATTAATTCATTAGCTGAACCGAGGGGACTTTTGATCCTCTTGGATTTAATTTTATACTCTGCATAAAATTGGGCTCTTGATTTGCATTTCTCTGATGATCAGTGATGTTGAGCATTTTTTCATATACCTGTTGGCCATTTGTATGTCTTCTTTTGAGAAATGTTTGTTCAGATCTTTTGCCCATTTTTTAATCAAATTATTTTGGGTTTTTTGCTATTGAGTTGTTTGAGCTCCTTATGTATTCTGGTTATTAATCCCTTGCCAAATGGATAGTTTGCAAATATTCTCTGCCATTCTCAGGGATGTCTCTTCACTTGGTTGATTTGTCCTTTGCTATGCAGAAGCAGATCCAATTGTCTGTTTTTGCTTTGGTTGCCTGTGCTTTTGAGGTCTTAGACGAAATGTCTTTGCCTAGGCCAATGTCCTGGAGCATTTCCCTATGTTTTCTTCTAGTAGTTTCAGGGTTTAGATTTAAGTCTTTAATCCACTGTGATTTGATTTTTGTGTATGGTGAGAGATAGGGTTCTAGTTTCCTTCTTCTGCATATAGTTATCCAGTTTTCCCAGCCCTATTTATTGAAAAGACTGGGTTTTTCCCCCCTAGTGTATGCTTTTGGTGCCTTTGTTGAAGATGAGTTGGTTGTAAATGCATGGATTTATATCTGGGTATTTGATTTTATGCCTTTGGTCTATGTGTCTGTTTTTATGCCAGTACTATGCTGCTTTGGTTACTACAGCTTTGAAGTAAATTTTGAAATCAGATAATGTGATGCCTTCAGCTTTCTTCTTTTTGCTTAAGATTGTGTTGGCTATTTGGGATCTTTTGTGGTTCTGTATAAATTTTAGGATTTTTTTTTAATGTAGAGAAAGGGGAACCCTCATGTACTGCTGGTGGGAATTTAAATTAGTACAGCCAGTCTGGAGGTTCCTCAAAAAAGCTAAAAATAGAACTACCATATGATCCAGCAATTCTACTACTGAGCATATATATTAAAAAAAAGGAAATCAATATATCAAACAGATATCTGCACTCCCATGTTTATTGCAGCACTGTTCACAACAGCCAAGATATGAAACCCACCTAAGTGTTCATCAACGGATGAATAGATAAAGAAAGTGTGGTGTGTCTACAAAATGGAATATTATTCAGCCATAAAAAAGAATGAAATCCTGTCATTTGCAGCGGCATGGGTGGAACTGGAGGCCATTACATCAAGTGAAACGAGCCGAGCACCAAAAGACAAATCTCCCGTGTCCTCACTCATGGGGGAGCTAAAGGGCAACTCGTGAAGATCGCGGGTCTGGGGGGGTGACGGAGAGGAAGGGGAAAGGAAGAATTAAACGTATTTATTACCCCTGAACTGTACACTTAAAAATGGCCAAGATGGTAAGTTATATATGTTTATTTTATCTCAATAAAAATAATTTAAAAAAAACAAAAAAATAAGCTCCTACAAAATTTGAACCGTGAAAATTCACTTAAAATAGGGAGTACTGTATGTGGCTATTTCATCCATAGAAGGCGAGGAACACAATTGTTGTTGTTGTTCTGTGAAAGTGAACTAAACAAACTGGGCGTCTATGTTCTATCTGCAAGAACAGGACCACATCGTGCAGTATTAGCAAACACCCAAGCAAATACCCAAGCAAATACCCTCTGTACTCAGAGAAGAGACAGTGCAAAGCAGGGTCCCCTGTGCAGGCACCGGCCTCCCCTGGCAGGGTGTGTTTTCCCGTGAGAGACCGTATCCACCCTGCAGCCCGCCCAGCACAGTGAGGAATACATGGCAGGCAGACAATAAGCCCTTTGTGAATAATTGCTGTTTCTAAATTTATATTCTCCTGTCATTTATTTTTAAATATAAAATGGCGTGTGGTAAGCACTGAAATAGATAGAAAATATCTTTTGGGTGGACAGACAGACAGATAGGAAGATAGATACATCAGTCTAAACCTACCTCATCCCAGGAGAAACGCTGGCAAGCTTTAGTGGGTTTCCTATTTTTCACAGTGGCTATTACAACAGATGGTGATACAGATGTATTAAACAGGACCAATTTTTCTGCTGGGAAATTTGGCATGCAAATTATATTAACATACAGCATAAGCATTTTTTAACCAGAAGGAGTAATACAAGCTACCTAACATTAAATGTCTGAAATAGGGCAGAACTCTGAACATATACATATATACATATATTAGTTTATTGCAGAAGACTGGTTCTGAGATAAGAGATTCCAAATTATTTTTAAGATTGCAAAGTCAAAAACAGAAACGTCTGGAACGTGGAAGGCCAGTGCTGTGTACAAGGAATTTCTTGCATATTTTGAATGACTGGGTCGCATAGAATAATTTCAGGAAAAGGATTTAAAGCATTTCTTTGTGACATCAGCTATGGTTTCAAAATTTATTATTGTCTATTTGTTGTGAGTTTCATAGCATTGTTTTATAAGCTGTTTCAGTGAAATATATACCTTACGGGAAAAAGGGCCTTTTTGGCTGCATGTTAAAGAACACCCAACCAACAATGAGGGAAATTTGATATCTCTCACACACCTGAAGTTGGGCGGTAAGCTGCCTCGGGGTAGGTTAGCTCAGTGATGCATATATGTCATCATGGGCCCAGCTGGTTTCCATCCTACTATTATTTAGTCTATTGGCTTTTACCCTGGATTGAGCTGTTAGGATTATAAGAGGAAACCCTAATTCCAGACGTCACATCCTTCTCCGGAAGAGATAGGAGAGTTTATTCTCAAACATCTTTTATCAGGGTATTAGATTTTTCCCAGAAGTCTAACAGCAGCCTTACCCCTACATTTCAAAGTCAAAAAATGGTAGGTGAGGTAACAGGTATGTTAATTAGATTGATTTGATCATTCCACATGGCACGCACGTATCAAAACATTACATTGTACCTGTACATGTATACAATTATAATGTTGCAACAAAACTAATATTAATATTAATAAAAAAGCAAATTAAAATGTGCTAGTTATTGTCAATTAACACTCAGCCAGCATTGCCACCCTTAGTACATCTCTCCTCCATGTATTGAAGGGGCTGGACATCTAAAAGCTACATTTCTAATGCTCCCTTCCAGCCAGAGTTCTAGATGACAAACTGTCAGTGAGATAACTTGCATGAGGTGTTATAGGCAGAGCTCAGACGGGAGCCATCCTCCTGACGCTGTGGTTGCCAGTGGAGCGACGTGGGTTATATTCAGTGACAGGAATCCACATTTCAGTGTTTGGACGGCAGCTCTGTGAGGTGGGTGGTAATGGTCGAAACAGCAGTGGCAGCTCCTGGGACTCTTCATGGCTCGATCCTGTGCCGTGGTGACAGTCCGGGGACCTCCTGACCACTGCTCCTCCAGCACATCCAATACCGGTAAACAGCACCCAGCTCCTGCACTAGGTGACCTTCTGCTTGGAATGTCTGTGTGCATCCTGTCTCCTGCCTGGGACCCTGACTGATACACAGCTCCTGGTATTGTCATGACTACTCATGCCCAGAGTGTGAGCAAGGGACCCGCACTGCATGAGCTTACTGTTACCAATATCTAGAATTAAACAGCTGGCATTCTCTTGGCAAAAGATACAGTGGGGAGGAGGATGGCTGTGGGTGGGCCACTAGCAGTGACCACCTCCCGTGCCAGGTCTCTAACAGGTTCATCTGAGCTATCAGTGACTCAAATCTGCATGACTAAATTATATGTCTGAAACGTCCATGGTATTAACTAATCCCTTTTTAAAAATGAGGTGTTCCTGTTCATGCTCCTCAGCAATTTTGTTGCCACTTTGTTCTTCCATGGAGGTGATACAGAAAATCTTGGCCTTAAATTTATTATGCAAATTTGAAGTGATTAAATTTAAGGATGTGGCAATTTGCTAATTCCTGCCTCTGATAGGTTTGTACCTTGTAACAGTCTTCATGTTCTACACACACTTTTAAACCCTTGCTCAGACCTAAATATGGTTCTGCTCATTTAAGTTGGAGTTACTCTTTAAAATCTACTCTGAAAACCTTTCATTTTAAAACATATTACTTAGTTTGACAATTAGTTATCTCCTCATATTAAATATATTTAAGCAGGTTTAAAGAACATATACAAATACCCTTCATATCATGTTATATTTTATAGGACAA
The DNA here is from genome assembly GCA_023783475.1 of Daubentonia madagascariensis. Lineage (NCBI taxonomy): Eukaryota > Metazoa > Chordata > Mammalia > Primates > Daubentoniidae > Daubentonia > Daubentonia madagascariensis. Next base: position 4,636,120 of record JAKFHU010001369.1, on the reverse strand, counting down.
ATTACAAACTCTAACTTGTTCCCTTTATTTACTTGCCAAGACAATGGAGCCCAAGACCTGGCCCTGGGCGAGTAGACGGAAGTGTCTCAGTCCCCCCTTGGAGGGTGGTGGTGGTGGCAGCGGCACATCACTGGGCTTTGACTCTTTGCCAGTGGGTCCAATCCTCCTTCTTCCCCCTGCTCTAAACTGCAGCGTTGGGGTCTGCAGTCCGCAGCCTGCATGCCCCAGCCCCGTAACAGCTGATTCTTCCTGGGCATGGACAGGGGACTGGAGGGTTTCTGAAGGTGGGAGGAGGGAGAAGACAAGGTATTTCTGCCCCCTTTTTGACTACCTTGGGCAGCTTCTCTGTAATCTCATGTTCCCGCTGACTCACGCTCTTCCACTGTGGTTTCCTCTTCTGCCTCCTGACCTCAGGCCCTGGCCCTGGCAGCTTATCAATTCTCACCCTTTATCCTTGAGAAGTGACGTATTTATTCATCTCTGTTAAATTACTGTTCCCCTGCAGCTTCTTGGCTCTTCCACTGCTGTGCACACAGGCCCTTAGATTCACTTTCTGTACTTTAAACTCTAGGGTGTGTTCTATTTTTGTGGTCAGACCTGACCAATACCCACATCTTATCTGCAGACATGGACAGACAACATTGAAGCTTCTTGGAAGGAGATGTTCTGACAGAGGAGCTGAAGTCAATAAAATGGAGACACTCTATTTGAAGACCAACAATAGACTGCACAAGCAAAGAAAATTTGTAATGAGGAACAAAACCTGAAGTTTGAAGCCAAGAAAGACTTTTCACACAGCCAGGGAAGACAAAATCAAGAAACATCAGTCCAATAGACAAATGAGAAATTGTGTGTATGTTGGAATATGAAAGGCTTGCCATTTGCTAGAACCCCAGATACTCCAACCAAACATGGTGCAATGATGCCTCCACTTTTAGTGCATCCTGGACAGAATCATCCAATATATTCTGAATAGGGAAAGTGGATACCAGCTCAGATGGTGTGACATGAGCATCATCAGAGAGCAGCTCCTGCCTGGTGTATTGTCATCATGCTCGAAATATCACTCTTTTGGAATCACAAGATTTCTGAGTTTACCCCCAGAAATCAGTTCCATGATAAAAGTGAGGTTAAAAATGAATATTTTGGTGTTACCAATTAGACAAAGAAGATGGCACCACATCAATACTTAGACTAGTTCTCATTGTTTCTTTAATCAATTTTCTTTTCTTGAAAACACTACCATAATATAATTATTATCCATTTAATAATTGCTGGCAGTTGGAAATACATATATAGTGTATATATAATGTATATACAGAGTGTGTATACATACATTATACATACATTATAGGTTTTTAGTTCCATGAAAACCTTTTCTGTTATTACCTTGACAAGGCTTAGAAAGCCGTTTTGAGTTAAAAGATACAGAATAAAGCTAAGAATGAGCTGGTCCCATAGAGGATCCAGGAATCAGGTGGAAAAGATGATGTAGCTGATAGGACATGGTCACCTGAGAACAGAAATGGGGGGGAAATTTACATATGAAGGTAAAAAAACAGATACAAAATATGCCTGTTTCATGATGTTGCCCGTGGCCAATGAGCTATGTAGGGGACTCCTAAGTGAACTCCCACATTGAATTGCCAGGGGAAAGAAGAGTAATTTAATGAAAAGTTGCACTAACTATTCTCTTCCTTTACTTTTTTTCTTTAAGTAGGCATAGACATTCTAAAACTGCTAGGCTGGACATTTATTTTTTGAAATAGAAGAATTCTTTTGACATTAAACTGCCGATAACTAACATTCAGTTCCCTAATAAAAGTGAGGTCAAAAATGGATATTTTGGTGTTACCAGTTAGACAAAGAGGATGGCACCACACCAATACTTACACTAGTTCTCATTGTTTCTTTAATCAATTTTCTTTTCTTGAAAACACTATCATAATATAATTATTATCCATTTAATAACGGATAGCGATTGGAAATATATATATAGTATATATATAATGTATAAACAGAGTGTGTGTATATATACATTATATTTTTACAATTTTAACTACTCCTAAGTAACTTAATAAGATAGAGAGGCAATGTGGAATTTAATCAGATTTCCTGAGCCCCTTTCCTTCATCTAAAAACACAGCTAATAAAATCTACTTCTTAATGTTGATAGGAGGACTGTGGTTTCCCTATGTGCTGGTTACTCTTCCTTTTCTCAGTAGAGAGAGCATCTGGCACATACAATTATCATCCTTCCTTATGTGCTTATAATCTTTATTTTCATCCTCTGTAAAACCAAAAGAAAGTCAGATTTCATTGCAAACTTTCACTGTTGAAATGCTGGGGAAATTTAGATTGTGCACTTTGTCATTATACAGAACAGTTGTAAATCTTAAACGAACATGTCAATTATTCATGAGTCCGAGGTTGTGAATGCCAACTATAAATTATTAATCAGCTGATGTAAATATTTAAAAACCCTGGCGAGAAACACACTCTGTGAAAGCATTTCTGTAGCAGAGTGGATAAACACCAGTTTTTATAGCAAAGGGTGATGGTCACATAACAACATTTATTCAAAACTGTGCAAAATAGGGTTAAACAAGTGATTCCTAGGTCCCTTTCACTTTGCCCTTATCATGTGGGGAAATGCATTTTAAATGCCACAGCCATTAATTCAACATACTTAACCTTTGCGGTAACCAAATATATATCCAGTTCTTTTATTCCCTTTATCTTCTCTGCTAACCTTTTTAATTTTCATCTTGGATGCAACAGAATACGAGTGTGTCTCAAGCTTGCCCTTAGCAAGTTATTTAATGAAGGAGACCAGTAACATTAAAAATATCTCTATCTTAGGTGACTTAAAGAGGTGTTTCTATTCTATCCAAAGTCTTATTACCTGAGTAATTTTCTCCTATTTCTATGCCTTCCCTTCTGACCACACTGCCCTCTTCCCTTTCTCTGCCAGTCTCAGTTAAGTTTCCATTTTTTTGATTTGTCCTCTGGGAATAGTTTCCTGCACATCTCACTGGGAATGAACCACTCCTCCTATTTATAGTTTCCCCAAACGGAGTGCTAACTCCATGAGGACTGCATCGTCTTCACTTCCACAGAACTACAATCTGTAGCACACACTGAACACAAAAGTTGTTCAATTAATGTTTGCTGAATCTTGCAAAATGAACATTTGGACAAATTGATGCACATTCCAAACATCCTTAATTTGCCGGTACCCACATTTGATCTGAAATTAGGTTTTGTTCTTCTTTTTATCTAGGGAGCAAAGTGTCCTAAAGATCAAGAGCCTTGGTGCTGAAGCCAGAATATGGATAGTGTGTGGCTGTCCTTCGTTGGGCTGTTGTGAGGTTCACATGAAATAATATAAGAGGCACCCTCTACACAGTACCTGATCCGTAGTACGTGCTTGAGAAGTTATAGTGATTGTTGGTTTATGCATTGCTATTTTCATTTCTGTGAAATCCCATTTACAGTGGTAAAAATAATAACAGGTATCTGTTGAGTCACCGAAATCCCAGCCACCCTGGAGGCCCAGTAGTATTCTTGCTAAACCCTTCACTTGAATTAAGTTTCTCTATACAGCAGTGTCATACGAGTTCAAGTCTAATTTATCTGTGTTATAGAAAAACAAAACCCCAACCGGATTCCTTAAATTACAACCTACACTCAATCTAGCAATACAAATCCAAGGGATTTTAAATTCTGCTGGTTAGCTCTGGAATTTCCCTGACAATTTTTTCATTGTTAAAATAGAGGCATGGGTTTCCTAATCAAATATCTTACATGAGAAAAACACACACTGACTTTATTAGCATTTTTCATTGTTTCATCAAAATTTAAAAGGTTAAGTACAAATCTAGTTTTTAAAAGTTTGTGGTTAGACAGAGAACATAGCCCAGCAGCTGAGAATGCAGACCCTGGGTTTGAAGCCAATCTACCACTTACCAGTCACGCAACCTTAGAAGGTTTCTTAACTTTTTGGTGACTCCATTTCATCATTGTTAAAAATGGAAGCTACTGACATGAAAACGCTCGGAGAATGAATTGAGTAAATTGATTACAACAGATCCTGGTGGTGTGCTGCAGAAATATTAGCTTTTGTGATTATTAATAACTCTCAAATTCAGACTGAAACTGTTTATGAACCAAGTTGTATGACAGCAGTACAGATCCAAGGATTTTTAAATTACCTTTGAATCTTTACCAAAATGTTACCAAGAAATCTTAAAAAGTGGAAAGAGCCTTCTGACAGGACAAATTCCCCGTACAAACAGGGTAATTGAGTTTTTTTAGAACACCCCCTCGTTGCAACCTGTATGCAAATGCTTTGATAGTGCCTTCCACAGGATCCTTTATCAGGAAACTAGTGTAAATTTTGTACTCTGTCTCATAACACATTTGGCCTAATTTAATATAAAATAATATTTTCTAATATTTAATCTTTTACTTAATATTTCCCATAAAACTTCAAGTAAAATTGAAGGTGCAGGGGTACCCCATCAACAAAGCTACATGAACAAACCACCCACCTACTTCCCAGCAGAACAGTCTTTATCAGAGCCACCATGACCTTGAACTTGTCTTTCCTCAAAGGGATAAACAAGAAACAATTCTGTGGGAACACTCTCTGAATTTTACATGAAACTGTTAGCTGCTTGATTCTTCACACTGCTCAGGAATCCAATGAGTATTCCCTACAAATTTGTCTCAGAGAGTAATGCCAAGAAAAGATTTAAAAAATGTTTTGATACACTGGTATGCTTCCTAAAACTAGTTAGTGAGGACTATACCATAGCTCATTTGATGGAGGTATGTTTTGTGTTCTCACTATCTTTTAGTATGCATTAAATTTCCCCTGTACTTGTTGATTTCTTGGCTTTGATATTATTTTCCTTGTTGGTCTTGCACTACTTCAATTTATATTGATTAATTAATCTCAACATATAATTCTCAAAGCAAGTGCCATTAGGTCATGTTTTAATTATTTAAGTTTTTCAAATAGTCCAAGCCTTTTGACCAATATACTTTGGGGTAAGCATGTTCGAGACTCTGCGTGATCCATAGAGAATGTTCTTGTGGAGAATAACACAAAGGAAGGATTTAGGGCCACATGACACGGAACGCTGGAGCTCTGCGCCTGGTTCCATGTGCCAGCAACAGAAGAGGACCAGAATTATAGTAAATGCCCCTGTGCTTGCTTAATATAGAGATTCTTGATTTAAGGATATTGATCCTGGGCTACCCCTGAGACTAAATAGCAAATAACATCTGATATATTAAGCTCCTGCCTCTTGACGTGGCTAAATAGCAGGTGGCAGCTTTGAATCAATAGCCTCTGTTCACATTGAAACTGTTATATTGGACTTGGCTGGAATGTCTTATGTGAGATGCAATAGGTTTCTATGACCCTGTTCCTCATCCTCACCTCTGCTACCACTGACGACATTGGTTCCCAGAAACACATGATAATTCACAACATGGTTAATACAGGATTAGTTCCTTAAACCAATAGGACACATTGTCACAGTTCTTTTTGGGATAAAGGAAAACATGATCCTTATGAAGCTAGAGCAATTTAGCCTCTCTACGTGCAAACACACATAGTGCATTCCCATGTGTCCCCAGAGCTGAGTCAGCGATGACATCTCTTCAGTAAAGAGACTGAAAAGCAGCATTAGAGTCCCCAGTAGCTTCTCCCACCCATCTCTGCACGTGGACACGTTGCTCTGCCCATTGTCCAGGTGAAAGTATCAGGCTAGTCCCCTCCCTTCCTCCCACCCCATGTCCAGTCCACCTGCAAATGCCACTGTCTCCACGGTCACAGCACACCTGGGCGTGACAGGCCGTCACTGCCCCTGCTGCCTTTGCTCAAGTCTCCACATAGGCTGCACCTGCAGGCCACAGGGTGTCTACACAGTAGTCGGAGGGAGCTCCCCCTAAAACGTGGTCAGATCACGCCACTCTTCTCGAATCCCGTCTGGCAGCTCCTCACCTCACTCAGGGGAAAACCAAGGTCTGAAGACGGCCAACAGGTCCCCGTGTGATCTGGCCCTACTGCCGACACCTCGGCAGCCTGTCACTCTCGGTCACTCCCCTCCAGGCACGAGGGCCCCCTTCTCTGCCCAGCATACTCCCCTGCCTCCAGGCTCTTTACTGAAAACTTTACTTCAATAGATTGAGGGGGCACAAGTGGTTTTTTTGCTACATGGATGAATTGCATAGTGGTGAAGTCAGAGCTTTTAGAGTATCCGTCACCCAAATAGTGTACGTTGTACCCGATAGGTAATTTTTGATCCCTCACCTCCCTCCTTCTGAGTCTCTAATGTCCACTCTGCCACTCTGTGTGGCCACGTACAGCCATAGTTTAGCTTCCACGTGTAAGTGAGTACACACGGTATTGGTGTTTCCCTTCCTGAGACACTTCACTTAGCTCTTACACCTGCTACAGTCAGTACCTGGTGCGCCCGCTGTAGCTCTGCAGGGCTCCTTCTCCGTTAGAGTGTTGCTGCCTCCCCAAGGCCTTCCCTGACCGTCCACATAAATGCGCAGCTCCCTATGCTCACCTGATCTCTTTTTACTGTTTTGTTCCCTAGCAGCTGTTAACACCTGGTGTCTGCATATTATTGTTTTTTGTTGTTATTGACTGATATATTCCCAATGTAGACAAGAGTGCCTGATACATAGCAGGTACTTAGGAAATATGGGTTCAGTCAATAAATAGAGGCAGATGTTTTTCTTAACAGCCTACAAGCCATTTACAGAAATGGTCATTCCATAAAAAGCACTGCAATGTGGCAAAATAAAGTGGTGTTTGTGAGCATGTATATACATATGTATGTGTACATGTGTATATATGCTTACATATATATACATGTATATGTTTACGTGTGCATGTATACATACATAACTTCATGATGATAAATACCTGAAACAATTATCATTTTATAATTCTCCTGCTCCACACTTCAGTTTAAATCATAATGTATTACAGGTAATCCTTCAAGAATGTTTTATAATAGATTTTTAACAATTCTTAAAATCTTTTTTAGTTTTATCTGGTTTATTTCTGCTTGAGCCATGCATCTACTTTGGATAAACATTCTCGCTTACATGTGAGGTACAAAGACCAGCATAGATATATTAATAGAATTTCACCTTTGTTTTTGCTGAATGCTATACTGTGACTTCTGAATGTCTTGTTATAAATTGAGGTAAAACACAATGGAAACAACTGCTTCTCCTTTTCTGATGGCCTATCCTATGCCATGTCCCTCTAACATCCAGATGTTACTCACCCCATGACAGCAATGAGCACAGGAGTGACTGTACCATATGGGCTCCTGGCCTGTGAGCTAGAGGAAGAAGACAGCTTACAACAAGTCGTGACAAGCGCTAAGTAGGAAACAAGAACCTGAGTTAGGAAGGAAGACACTTCAGAGAGAGGGGCTGGGAGGACTTTTTTGAGAAAGTTACATTCTGGGATCTGAGGAATAATAGTAAGACAGCAATTCAAAGGATGGGGGCAAGAGGTGGATATTCTTTCGGTAGAGAAAACAGTACATCCTGAATCAGAAAAGATCCTGGTGAGAGCTTGGAACTGAGGAAAAAGCAATAGGACTTGAGACAATCGGGTGAGGAAGAAAGTAGAACGACATGGAGAGGGTAGGGAGAGATCAAATCCCCCAATTTGCTACCGGGAGTTCCGATTTTATTCCAAGCACAGTGTGAACCCTTTGAAAAGTTTTAAGCAGACAAGTGACACGACCTAATTTATATTTCAGGAAGACTGTGTGCTGTGTGGAGAACAGACTTAAGGACGCAAAAGAACAAAGACGACCCAGTGTTAGGCGTCTGGCGACAGGCCAAGGGAGAACGGCTGCGGCAGAAGATTCGGCGAAGCGGGAGGATTTAAAACATACTTTGAGAGCAGATGTGACCGAATGGGGACCGCCGAGCACGGGCCGTGAGAGGAGAGGGAGCCAGAAGCAAACCACGTTGGCGGCTACAGGACTTGGAGAAACGAGGACGCTCGGGGAGGAAGCGCGTCGGGGCGAGGGACAACTTCAGTGAGTGGCAGACTGAGACGAGACGCCTGGCGGTGACCAAGCGGACGGGCCCAGACGGCGCCGGAGCCGGAGGGAAAGGCCAGCGGGAGAGTTGCCTGGAAAGTCATCTGCCGACAGAGGATGTTTAAACCCCCGAGAACAAGCCACAGAGCCCGGAGCGAGACCGGACAGGAGCGTCGAAGAAGGCGCGGGGCGCGCAGCGGGTGGGGACCGGGCGGCCACCGGCGGCAGGACCCTGGCGTGGCCTTGCTGAGGGCCAGAGAGGGGAGAATTTCACATCGAGCCATGGTCAGCCTCTGCAAATGACGCCGAAGCGCACTGCGGTGAGGACGAGGGAGGGTATCTGTGGGTTTGACGAAAGAGAACTGTTCCCGGAAACTGCAGCTTTGGTGGCGTGGGACAAGGGGAAGCCAGACGGGATGCAGAATGAAAGAGGCTTAATTTAAGTAAGTGGGGACCGGGAGAAGACACCTTTACTAGGCACCTCAACCCTTTTTAAAAGTTTAGGCATGAAAAGAAGCACAGATGTGGGAGAACAGTTCAAAACAGATACACGGTCAAGGGAGATTTTTTTTCATGATGGAAGAGAAGAGAATCATATAGATAATCCTTGACTTATGAGTGGTTACATCCTGATAAACTACTCATAAGTTGAAAAAATTAGTTTGAAAGTACATTTAATACACCTAACCTTCCAAACGTCATAGCTGAGCCTAGCCGGCCTTAAACGTGTGCTGAACACTTACATTAGCCTACAGTTGGGCAAAGTTATCCAATCCAAAGCCTAATCTATAATAGAGTGTTGAATATCTTGGGTAACTTACTGAATACTTTACTGAAAGTGAAAAACAGAACGCTTGTATAGGTACCAAACGTATGGTTTCTACTGAATGCATATCATTTTCGCATCGTCGTAACATCAAAAAATTACAAGTTGAACCATCTTAAGTCCAGGACTGTCTGTACTGTATAATGATAGGAATAATTAGAAGGAGGGTTGATGACACACGGGAGGGTGAGTCTACAATTGAAGGAGCAATGGCTTTAAGAAATCAGGATGGAAGGGGCTCTGTTAACACACGAAGGGGCCAGCCTTGAAAGAGGAGGATGACAAGATGGAGCAAATGCAGGTGGAACAGGGCGATGGGGAGTAGCTGAGTCTGTGGACAGGAATATCTATTTCCCAGCGAAATGCTGGGCTAAGTTATCAGGTGAGGGGGTGAAAGTGTGCATGGGGTGGGTGGAGAGGGCTTTAGGAGAGAGGGAAATACAAGGGATGGCTCAAAGAACAGGAAATCAAGCCCAGCTAAGCAGCACAGTGAAGACTCAGGGCCACCTTGGGGACCTATTCAAGGTTTGTGACTGTGGAGTTAGGCAGTCACCTGAGTTTTGGGATCTCTTAGCAAAGTTTTGCTGCCCAGGTGCAGGGATAGGGAGAGAAGAAAACACAGTTTAAGTGGTTGGCATTTTGTGCAGTTTTGACAATGAGAAAAGGGGCAAGACAGCTGACAGCATTTGCAGCAGGAGGCCTGATTGTGCCGCACACGGATCACACCCCCTGAAGAGAACTTATCTCCCCCAAGGTCCCGCCCCTGCCTGAGGGGCCCACGTTCAATGACTGACCCACCGGCCTTCCCGCCCAGCTCAGGACAGCGCTGCAGGGCGAAGCGCCCCGCAGGAAAGTAAGGCTTTTGCTGAGACGGAATCACACGTCGGCCTGTCCCTCTGCCCCATGCTGCTCCCTTGCCGGTAGCGATGTCACCGCTTGCTCCTGTCCAGCTCAGAGGCTGCCTCCTGCGAAACCAAACCTACACGCAAACGACCCTCACGCGGACGTCGGCAGCCGTCACTTCTCTCTTCAGCTCCAGACTCGCCTACTCTCCTTTCAGCATTTTTGTGGAGGACTATTACATCCCCAACTTAATATTTTCAATAGGAAACTCTTCCTCTCACCACCCTAAACCCCAGTCCTCCCCAGCCTGCCTCGGCTCGGTGACCAGCAGCGCTTATGCAGTTGCTCAGGCCACAGTTCTCGCGGCCTCGCAGCTGCTCTCAGTACCCCCATCTGCTCCCCTTCCCGTCCGTTGATTGAACCTACAAACTATCTGCAAACTCTCAGGCGCGTGTCACTGCCGATTCTTTCCTCTTCTGCCCCCACCCTTCACGCCTCACAGACGTCTGCCTGGACTCCGTCTACACCTGCAGTCACTCTCTGGATGCTGCTCCATTTGTTCTACAGCATCCAGAATCCGGCTGCAAAATCAAATCAAATAAAAATCAGGATCCATGGTTCCTGAGCTGCCAAACCATGCAATGGCTTCCCAGCGCCCCAACCCTGGCTCGAAGGCCTGAGGGGTCCAGGTTCCCACCGCACCCTGGGCCTCTCCCGCCATTTGCTGCTTCCTCCCTGAGCTCCAGCCACATGGGCTTCTGATTCTTTTTGAATGTCCTCTCCATGCGTGTTACAATCTCAGGGACTGCACATGTGCTTTTTCCGTTTGGAATGCTCTGCTGCCGGACCTGTCAGGACGCACTCTTTCGACACGTCTGCTTCAATGGGGTCCTTCTGCGAAAGCCGCCTGAGCGCACCCTGTGCAAAACAGCCCCGCTCCGTCTGCCAGCCCCTCCCTGGCTTTGTTCTGCATTGTAGAATGCAGTCACTACCTCAAATTATGTTCTTGATTTTCTTGATTATCGCTTGTCTTCCCACCAGACTCTAAGCACCGTGACAACAGATGAGGACAGACACATCGCGTGTCATGTTTATCACGGTATCCTCCACATCTGTAGCAATTCCCAGAGCAAAAGGCACAGTCATCGATATTTACTGATGCATGTGTGAACGAACAAGTTAGTAGGTCCCTCATCAAAATTCTGCTATAGCAGAGATGAGAATTTGTTAAACTCAACCTAGAAATTTTCCCAGGACATGCTGTAGAACTTTGAGCAATGAATTAATTCCATATTTTAAAAAAGCTTGAAGAGGGGTATACTTGCCTTTTGACAAAAACTTCTGGCCTTGCAAAGGGTGGCCTTGTAAACCAACTGCATAGAGTGGTGAGATGTAGGATTACTAGACTTAAAAACCAGAATGCCCAGTTAAATTTGTATTTCATATAAACAGAGAATGTTTTAGTATAAGTATGTCCCGTGGAATATTTGGGATATATTTACATTAAAAAGATTCATTGTTTATTTGGAAATTCAAATTTAACTGAGCAATCTTTTATTTTTATTTGCTATTAAATAAACCTGGAAACCTAATGAAGCAGCCACCCAGCAAAACAAATACACTCCATTTCTCACAATGAGACATTATCTTGGCCACTTAAAACCCTGGTGTTTGTTGTGTAGCATTTCTTCAGTAACAGCATGGAATACTTAGCCTTTAATTTCTTGCTCTAAATCTCAGTTGCAAATTTTCAGCTATGCAATTTCTATCAAAACCCCATTAGGACAATTAATACCATAAAGGACGATTTAGAGGATATGCTAATGATTTATTTTTTCAAGACAATTTTTGTTTGTTCACTATATTAAACACACCACTAAAAATTGTTATCCTGGAGTTCTTTTACTTTGGTTCCCCACAGAATTACCTTTAAAGGATAAATTATTTTTCATACAATACTGTTGGTGATCAGTAGAGACTTACACAGGCCGGGTATCTTTTACCTTCCCCACCAGACCTGCTACTCTGCTGGCCTTGTTTCCTATTCCAGGAGGTGGTCTTCTGTGGACTGCATTCAGGGTCCCTTGTCACCAGACTTCCTGTTGGGCTTAGCCAAGGGGGAGCCCCGGCAAGAGTCTGAGGGCAGGAGGAGCATGAGAGGTAATGCTCCGATCTCCTGGCATTCCTCCCATGGGGCCGGCTTGTGCTGCCTGCATCCCTCAACCAAGGGACACATCACCTCCCAAGATGGCCATTTCTGTGTGACTCTCTGCTTCCAAGCTCCAGTAACCACTGCCTCCCTTATCCCTGCATGGCAACAGTGCTGAGGGACAGCCCCAGTCATGGTATCAGACCCAGGGCACTATACTATCCTGTGGCTTCCACCTACCCACATCCTTTGTCAATATAGTCCTGGGCCACATAATGACACTCTGGTCAATGAAGACCACCTATACAATGGTCATCCCATAAGATTACGACAGAGCTGAAAAATTCTTCCAGCCTAGTGGCATCATAGCTGTCATAACAGTGTAGCACAATTACTTTATATTTTTTATAAATTTAGTGCAACCTAAGTGTACAGTGTTTATAAAGTCTAAAGTAGTATCTAGTAATGCCCAAGGCCTTCACATTCACTCACCATTCCCTCACTGACGCACCCAGAGCAACTTCCTCTCCTGCAAGCCCCATTCATCTAAGTGCCCTATACATGTGTAATTTTTTTTAATCTTTCATACCATATTTTTTACTGTGCTTTTCCTCTGTTTAGATATACAAGTACTCGCCATCACGTTGCAATTGCCTGCAGTATTCAGTACAGTATTAGACTGTGCAAATGTAGCCTAGGAACAATAGGTTGTACCACACTGCCTGGGCGAGTAGTAGGCTACCTCATCTAGGTTTGTGCAAGTACACTCTGCGATGTTCACAGGATGATGAAATCACCTAACATTGCATTTCTCAGAACATGTCTGTCATTAAGCAACACATGGCTGTATCTTAATTTAAATGGAGGAGGGGAGCCCATCAATACACCAGTGGATCAATAAAATGTGGTATATGTATACCATGGAGTATTACTCAGCAATAAGGAACAACAGTGAATTAACACATCTGGTATTATCCTGGTTGGAGCTAGAACCCATTCTTCGAAGCAAAGTGTCACAGGATTGGAAAAACAAGCACCACTGGTACTCACCATCAAACTGGTACAACTGGTCAACAATTACATCACACAGGGCAAGAACATTCATCTGAAGGCAGGCGGGCGGGAGGGGGGTGGTAGGGATGGGAAAAACTCTCACTGAATGGATGTGGGGAGCACAGTTTGGGAGACGACCACGATTGTGGCTCTGACACGGGCAGAACAGGGGCAATGTGTATGGCCAAAGTGTTGTACCCCCATGATATTCTGAAATTAAAAAAATAAAAAAAATAAAAAAACAAAAAAATGGAGGAGGGGATATCAGCAAAGAGACTAGCTTGGACGAGCCATCTGCTTCCTGCTACGTGTCTCACTAATACAGCTCTCCAAGCACCAGACATGTGTGGGACACCTTTTAATTTTTTCAGGCAATTGACACTGAGGACATCATGTGTCATATTCTTGCATGTCGCTCTCAGAAAATGTTTCTCTCTCATAATGGAATAGAGAGATATCCCAGTCTCACTTTTCTATTCAGTTTCTTCGTCTTCTCTTGTCCTTATACCATATTATGTTTGTCTGCACTTCTAGTGGGAGAGGACACAGGGAGAAGAAAAACCATCAGGGAATGATTGGGTCTGTCCCTGGAGCTCTTCTGTTAATCAGGGTGGGGAAGGCGAAGGGCTGTCCAGCTGGGATCTGAACGAGCGGTGATTGGACAGGTAGCTGCGTAGTAGAAGATGAAATCTATGTGGTCCTCACTTTGCCCTCTTTGCCTTGACTGTTAAAAATCTAAGAAGTGGCCTTTCTTAGGTTGGGATATTAAAATGTGATTTCTCTTCTTTTTCTTTTACTTCTTGTACGATGTGTGTGTGTGTGTGTGTGTGTGTGTGTTCGTAACATAGGTTTTACTGTATTTTTACTTTCAGCATCAGCTGTCCGGGTATCTCTTTTGGAGTTAGGATGGTGTCTATACTAAGGAAGACACTAAGTTGCTAAATCCTTTCCTTACATTCAGACAGCAGAGTTCCTGGGATGACACCATTTTATTCTGTGCTGTTTTTTCTCCCTTCTTCCACCAGGTGATGTAATATTTTTGCAAGGGCCCTTTCCCAGCAAAGTTCAACAGGGGTGTTTATTTCATGCTTCTACCCCCTATAAACTTTCTCTAGGGTTGAGGGGTACTGGGTGATGTTTGCTGAGGATGGACAAGGAGTATAATTTTTCCCAAGACCAAACATACCTGGGTTTTCCTTCCCTGCACGGGCTGACCATGATGAACATTCAAAATCCTCTCAAAAGAAATATTTCATCCCCTGCATTTTCTCTAAAGACTCCCATTTTTCAGAGAGTGTACCATAGCCCTCTCCATCCCTTAACTCGTGCTGGGTCAAGGAAGTGATGGCCTTGGCATCAGACGCTGCTTCCTGCAGTGCTGGTCTGAAAGGGGAGTCCAGCAGCGGGCACCTCCATTCCCGCCAGGGCTGCACCGTAGACTGGGACACGAGCTTCATCCACCTCATAGAGCCACAGGTCTGTGTTTGGATTTCTGTACGCTTGCTTCCTGGGTTTGTGTGAACCTGCTCTATGTTTATTTTTACTTCAATTTGACAGTCCCTTTATAAACCCTATATTCCACGGATTATTCTTGATATTCTCATTTATAACACCTTGAAAAATAGCATGCACAATTACGTTTGTAAAACACTTTTCAGGAAGGTGAGGATGAGGAGGTTTCATGAGAAATAAGATTATTACTTTGCTATTTTAAAAGAGCAAAATAGCTAATGTTTATACTAAGCATTTATTTTTATGGTTTAGGTGCTTTAAAAATTTGAGATGATAAATTTCAATATCACTTATAATTATATCAAATGGCTTGCATTTTTTTTCTCTGAGACCTCCATTAATTCTGTTTTTACTTATGTAGAATAAATAACTGGCTAAAACCCAGAGCTAAATCCTTCCTTCTGATTTCTGGGCTGTGACTTTCTTCTGTATCTTTTGGCACCGCATTTCTGCTGGGGACTGTGACCTCTGCAGCAGTGTCCCTGGAGCTGTGCTCATTGGGAGTTGCTAGTCTGAACACTTAAAGACTGACATACAGCTTCTAGTAGATTAAAGGAAAACAGTTCAATGGTGTGCTTGTTTACCACGAAACAGGAGACCTTGTGATAGCCAAAGTTCTAAGGGTATTTACTTAAATTTTAGATTTTTTGAAGTTATGTGTTCTTTCAGAAATATTCAGTATTTTTGACAAATTTCCTGAAAGCTAACTCATCTTGCTCCTTGTATATAAAATTCCTTTTGTCTACATTTAAGTTAATTTATTTTTTAAAAATTATCTTTTTATTTTATTTAGAAAGTCATCATTCATTACTATTTTACTATTTTACTATTTATTATCACTAATTTAATATTTAAATGTTGGCTTTGCCTTTCACATAGGGTCACTAAAAGGGTATTAATAAATCCCTAATGAGTGTTTTTGGTCTTTCATTTGCTATTATTCTATAATTCCTACATTGCAGTCAGACCAGACATGCATAACCCATTTTGTGAAAGTGTTGATTTTCTTTCAGGGTTTGAAGAGAATAAGTTTATAATTGCTGTATGTTACTATATCTGTTGATTTCTGGTAAGTATGATAAAAAAAATCTCCTATGATAACCATGGATTTGTTTATGTATCTTTATTTTTTTCCATCAGATTGTGCCTTATTTACATGAAGATGAAATCACTAGTTAT
The DNA here is from genome assembly GCA_023783475.1 of Daubentonia madagascariensis. Taxonomy (NCBI): domain Eukaryota; kingdom Metazoa; phylum Chordata; class Mammalia; order Primates; family Daubentoniidae; genus Daubentonia; species Daubentonia madagascariensis. The sequence continues at coordinate 4,620,465 of JAKFHU010001369.1, read as the reverse complement.
ATAAAATTCTGAGGGCTGACATTGGCTAAGGATGATTGGCAATTATGTTGATCCAAATGCAGGCGTTTATTGACCCATTACGCTATTCTAAGGGGTTACCTGTGTTAGCTATTTAATCCTCACAGAACTATGGGGAAGGTAATTTTGTCATCTCTATTTTTCACTTGAGGAAATAAGGCTGTGCAGGCTTAAGAGGCTGATCCTTGATAACACATGCAGTGGCCCTGGACTGTCACTTGCTGCACACACACACACACACACACACACACACATACACGAGGAGATTTATCATGGGAATGACTCGCACAATTACAGAGGCCTGGAAGTTCTACACCATCTTCCGTCTGCAAGTTGGAGAACAGGAAAGGCAAGTCTGAGGCCTGAGAACCAGAGGTGAGATGTCCAATGGCAGAGGAAAACATATATCCCCAGCTCAGGGAGAGACAGAAAATTTGCCCATTCTCCACTCTCTGTTCTATTTGGGCCCTCAGGGATTGTGCCACATTGGTGAGGGTGCATCATCTATACTTAGTCTCCTGATTCAAATGCTAATGTTTTCTGGAAACATCCTCACAGACACACCCAAAGATAGTGTTCAAGCAGATATCTGGGCATCCCTTAGGCCAGGCAGGTTGACACATAAACTCAACCATCACAAACTCTTAATCATTAATGCACTCATTAATGGCTGCAACCATATAGTTTTTATATGAAATATTATGCTTATGTATCCATCATACACATTTTTGATGCTACAGCCCACTCAGGTGAGAAATACTCATTTATTTAAATGAATTCTATAGTGCCAGCCACACACACGCATGCATACACAGCATTGGACAGTAGCACCATTATATATATATTCTGAGATATATAGATATAGATATAGGTATAAATATATACACACATATACAGATGGGTATAGATTAGCTATAGACATAGAGTAGATGGATACATGTAGATGGGTGGATGGATGGACGGACGGGTAAACAGATGAATGGGTAGGTGATAGACAGACAGACACTGGACGTGTCCCTGTCAGGGAGCCAGTGGGCGTTCCCAGTCTCTGCCAGGATTTTTGATGCTGAAGAAAGGTCCACATGGTAAAGGAAGGTCTGAACCTCAAAAGTGATACCAAAATTGACAGTTAAGGCAGTCACAAAACACAGAAACATATCTTCATGGTTGTATCAGATCTAAAAATGCCACACAATTAAAATACACAATTAAAATTTGCACATTCATTCACTTATTTATTCATGAATTTGAGCGGACCAACCAGTGTTTGCCAAGCCATTCGAGCTGGGAACGCAAAGGATAATGTGCCAGACTCACCGTCTTGTGGGGGTGCTGAGCTGTGTGCAGAGTGACAAGGAAGAGGGAGAATCCAGCTGGAGAAGGGAAGAACTTCCAAGGGAGGTGGCATCTGAGAGGAGTCCTGAAGGGTGAAGAGAGATGCAGGAGGCAGACAGCTGGGAGAAGCCACCGCAGAAAAAGAGCCATCAAGAGCCACAAACAGGACAGTCATCACTCAAATGTGCCCTTTGTTGTGTTCAGTGGGTCCCTTCAATGCTCTCTCAGACTGCATCTTCCTCAAAGGAGGATGTTTTAAAAAGCAGTTAATGCCCCTTAGGGGAATAGCAGAGCCTGGGGTGGGCTGTGGGCAGCGGAGGCCACTGCCAGGGGGATAATTTTCTTGGCTCTGATATAAGGACTGGAAGCTGCACCACATAAAATGCTCTCGTGAGTAATGGGTCTTTTAAAGTTTGGATAAGTGCTACAAAAACAGACCTCTCAGCAAGTTATATATTCTGCCTTAGGAGCATTTTAATTGTATTATTTTTAAAAAGTAATAATCACTTCGGGTTCTAGGTATCATAAAATCAAACATCACTGAGATAATGCCAATGCCCTGACATATTTATTGACTGAGAAGAGGCTAACCAAGTCAAGCTCCGTTTGATGTTGCCATAAATGTATTTTAAAATCATGTATTTGCATATATATGGATCATAGAGGAGAAGCACATTTTGCAACTAAATTTTACAGTTACAGTAAAAGATCCTGGGTCTAAAATATATAGCTGTTATTTCTGCATTGAATGTTGCCTGTTTGTGCTGAATTTCATCTTCATTACTGAAGCATTTATATGCTGTGTACACAGCTACAAAGTGGGCTGAACTCTTCTCCCCCATGGGTAGAACTAGTTTTTTATATCACCACTAATAGCTTGAAGAGACCAATGGAATGACATCTGTTTTCAGGCTTGTACACATTTGACAAAGAGAGAAACAAAACATCATTTCCCTTTTCTTTGCAAAAGGCCTGATAAAAGCATGGCAGTGGCTTTTGAAATCGGTCTTTCTTTATCATTCAGCCAGGCTCATTTCTATCCATATCTGATCTTCCTAGCATCAAAGAAGAGAAAATATAACGTAACGTTGAGTGTAATTTAACTATGGAATAAATCTTTGCTTATTTATCATAATAATTAACCACTTACTATAATTGGACCAATATTGAGCTAAAAGATACTTCCTGTGATATATATTGCCAAGAACGAAAGTAGGTTTAACCTGAATCACAAGGATAAGGTTTCTATGGGTTCACCATGCACCATATTAAGCATAAGCAATTGGTTTTCAATTCATACTATTTCATCTATTTATGTATAGTCAGCAAGACCTATACTTCACAGATTTTTGTCAATTCTCTTGACAACTTATTCTACTTTTAAAAGAAACAAACTCTATTTTCTTAAGTAGATTTTTTATTGCAGTAAAATACATACAATGTAAAAGTTACCTTTTCAGTCATTGTGAAGTTCCCCAGTCGGTGGACTTAAGAGCGCTCACGGAGTTAAGCGGCCATCAGCACTTTCCAGCCAGGCCTTATGTATCACCCCAGACAGACACGCGGTCCCTATCAATCAGTACTCTCCTTCCCACCCTACTTCCAGCCCCAGGCAACCACAACTTTGTCTCTATATCTGTGGATTTACCTGCTCTGGACAATTTCATATAAATGGAATCACACAACATGTGGTTTTTTGTGTCTGGCTACTTTCACTTTGCATAGCAATTCCACACCTAGGTTACATCCAACAGGATTGAAAATAGGTGTTCAAACAAACACCGGCACACCAGTGTTCACAGCAGCACTATCCATAGCAGCCAAAAAGGTAGAAACCACCCTGACATCAGTGGATGAATAAGTAAACAAAATGTAGTATATAGAAAAAATACAATGAAATAATATTCAACCATAGGAATAAAGTACTCAGTGATGCCACAACATGTATGACCCTGAAAACATTCTTAAGTAAATTTTTATAGGTCAAATTTCTCACAAATTAAAGCTGCCCTTGTTGACTCAGGGTTACTGACTGTGGCTGTCACTGGGCAGAGGTATTGCCTGTTGGGTTTGGAGACTCTGTGGCTGAGCCTGTTGTGCTGTTGTTTGCTACCACCTGGGCATCCAGGGCCTCCTCAGGCTCTAACAACAGACCACCTGCAAGGGAGGATTAGTAGTAGGAAAGATAAGTTAAGACACCTTCCCCTACCTGGCTGTGGGGACTTTCCTGGGGTCAGCTTCATCCACGAAATGAAGGAGTTGAACCCAAAACAAATTATTTACAGCTTTGCCATTCTGAGACAGAAAGAAAAAGACAAAACAAAAAAGTAACCAGCCTGGATCTACGTACAGATCTGCTATGTCTGTGGAGAGTTAGAAAGAACAAGCGGGGCCAGCGCTGTGGCTCACGCCTGTAGTCCCAGCACTTTGGGAGGCTGAGGCGGGTGGATTGCTTGAAGCCAGGACTTCAAGACAAGGCTGGGCAAGAAATGAGACCCCTTCTCTACAAAAAATAAAAGTAGCCGGTGTGGTGATGCGCACCTGTAGTCCTAGCTACTCCAGAGGCTGAAGCAGGAGGATCGCTGGGGCTCAGTAGTTCAAGGTTGCAGTGAGCTGTGATCATGCAACTGCCCCCCAGCCTGGGTGACAGAGGGAGACCCTGTCTCTAAAAAAAAAAAAAAAGAAAGAAAAGAGAAAGAAAGAGCAAGTGAGCAAGTAGGTGGGCTTTGGCAGGGACTGACTTTGCAGGAGTCAGGATTTAGATCCCACCTGGTGGAGAAGCAGGTAGCAGGTGAGCAAGGAGGCCTGTGGAGGAAGGGGGACCCTGGGGCAACAGGCACAGACATAGGTGGGGATGGGAAGTGACCCCTGTATGCAGGTGGCAGGAGCAGGCACAGGAAAGACTTAAGGACATTTTGGCCCGTGGACCGAGGCAGGGAGCCCCTGTTGCTCAGAAAGCAGCCATCCTGGCTGGGATGAAGAAGGTGCCAAAGGGCTGTTTCCAGGACCGTGTGGTTATGTGACTGCGGATGTTCTGGGAGTGACGGGGTGGGAGCAAGGCAAAGATGAAGAAGACATGACCCTTCTGCAGAGCTCCCTGCCTCCTCCGGGACACTGACACACTGCATGGTGACTGTGCCCACCCGGTGGCCATGAGGACTGTATTCCAGAACAAAGCAAACAGCATGCAGAGGGGGCGGGGGTTCTGGCCAAGAGAAAGTGAGGGCAGTTCTTTGAGAAAATAAAGGCTCCCAGGACAGTAATTAGGAGGGGCCAGGCAGGGGGCTGGGGGGAGGAGGGGTAGGAATGTCTGCACTGAGAGTAGTTTGCAGGGAGGTTCTGATGCAGAAGACAGGCCTGGCGGGTGGTGGGTGGCAGATGGCGGCAGGGACAATGTGGCTGCCATAGGTGTCGGTTGGGGACAGGACTGGGCTGTGGGAGGAGAAGCCAGAAAGGCCCCAGGCCCCTCCCCAGCAGCTCTTCATGTGCAGATCAGACACGGAATCCTCCCTCAGGCTCTCTGGGCATTTGAAGGCCCAGGAGCCTCTGGGCCTCTCTATCTCTGACTTGGTGCAAAGCAGGGCCCCGCCCCTTCACAGTAGGCCCCTGCCGAGGACAATGTGGCACCCTCCTTCCTTGAGCCTTGGGACCATCCCCTGAAAGGGGACCCACAACCCTGTGCTGGGAAGGTATTTTAAACACCACTGCCCTGGGGGATTATTTCCCATTCCCTCCCTCTGGTTTCTGATTGACAAATAAATACCATATTCCAGATTAAAGGATTTCTTGCAATATGGCCTCAGGTATCTGTGGAGGAAGTAAAGGTTTGCTGAAAAATTGGGGATTAAAAACGCTTCACTTGTGGAGAAAATGAAAATATATAAAAACTGGCTTTTTTGAGGGGCAACACACTGCACCAGGAAAAAAAACACCAGGCGGCTACTTTAATGAAACTCTTCCAGACACACAGTTACACAAACACACAGAGACACACTCAAACTCACAGACACAGACACAGACACACAGATACTCATACACACACACTTATACAGATGCACACAAGTACATGCACAGGGCAGACACACACAGACACACAATATACATGCACAAACATATACACAACACACACATACTCTGTGACTAACACACACACGCACACACACTTTTAGCCAACATCAGCACTCAGTCTATACTCATCACAAACCTGAAACTGTGGTTACCTGCTAAACACTTGTCACCATATAAAATAACCCTGGGGAAAGTATCTGAATCCAACAAAAATCTATAGTACATAGTCCTCAATATAAACTTGACATTATCTAAGAAATGAAAAAATGAGGAAACCATCAAATGACATATTCTAAAGAGGACCAAGGAAATAACGACGTCATGATTTGGAAAAGAAAGAAAAGAATTCATCTATTTTTCACGCTCTCTACACAGCCCTCCCGCACCTGGCTGGCTGGTCCTGTCAGCGCGGGTGGCGGAAGTCCAGGGTCCACCTCGACCTGCAGCCCAGGTGCTCCATGGAGAAAAGGCACAGGAAACTCCAGCACAAGAGAGCGCAACGGTTTAAAATTCTCCCCGTGGCTATTTCTGGCCCAGGGGACAGAGCGTTTGCTATGGGTCGGCTCCGGGATCCCTGTGGACGGGCTGTGTGGCCCGGGCTGCTGGGCACAGAGGCGTTTGCAAATCTGCGGGTGACTCAGCCGAGGAGTGGCCCTCGTCCCCCTGCCCCCTCTTCTAAAGGGGCTCCCAGGGAATTTCCACTACCTTCCTGGCCTGGACGCCCGGTGCCGAGGGCGGGGCTGCACGTCCACACCGAATCTGCAGCAACCCAGACGCAGGCGCGGAGACGCGTCTGCTAGAGACGTGCATCTGCGGAGGAAAACAAACGGAAGCATCCAGGAAGGATGTGAGGCGGCGAAAGCCGCACCTGTCCTCAGGAAGGACCACCCAGCTCTAAGATCTAGAAGCTTCCCTCAGGAGAAGAAGCCAGTCCCTCTCCGGGCTGGCTGCTTTGCCCATTGTCGCGTGCGCAATTCAGCCCACAAACCTACACGCGGGCCCTCTTGCCAGCTCCAGACGCGCTTCCTTGCCGTCGGGGGATTCCTGGCGCTTTCCCAGTGAACAGACTGTGCGCCCGCCCTTCCGAGGTGAGGTCTCTGGTTTCCATCGGCTGCAGGCCTGGCCCGTCGGCCCTGGCTGCCTGCCAACGTGGGGGAACAGGGAACGGGCTCCCGGGGCTGGCGGGGCGGGCGACAGAGGTGTTCAGAGAAGCCGCAGGGGCCGCGCTCCCGTCTGCGCCCCGCGCCCTCCCTGTCCCGCCACCCCGCGTCCGGGCACACGCCTGCCTTCTGGAGGTGCTGGTCACCGAGGCTGAGCTTCAGGGCGAGGGCAGGTTCCCTACAGCTTAGAGGACGGGAGGCAGGTCTCCCCTCCCACACTGCATTGTCTTTTCTATGGGCGGCCCTGCGGACCCCACAGGCCTGCGGGAAGAACCGTCCTGTGGTCTCCTGGAGATGCTGGGATTCCCCGGAGAGAAAAGCCCTCTCCGTGGGAAGGTCTTTATGCAGCCTTGCCCCGGGGGGAGGGCAGGGACCGCTGCCCATCGAGCTGAGGGAGAAAGGAGACTTGGGAGGGGAGATTCTGCTTCCCCGACCCCAGCGGTGCTTCACAGTGAACCTCCTCTGAGCGCAGGCCACGCGGCCTCTCCCTGCCGCAGGGTGCTTGCGGAAACCAGGAAGCAAGGTGAATATATTTCATCATTAAAATGTTGCATTGATTCATTTTGCTATTAGTTTTCCTAATTATGAAAGTAAATATGTTCATTGTAAAACACTCAGGAAAGTTATAAAGATTTATAAATTATAAATATTCTTTATAAAATTATACAAAAAGCAAAAATCACCGTACTCTCATGTGATAAATTCATTTAATGAAGCAGACGGCTGCCTTCTAATTCAAGCTTACAGAGATACCTTCTTTTATTTAGGAGAAGCCAGGTCGGAGTCCTGGTGTCAAGGAGTCAGGAGGCAGCTCTCACCTATTCCGTACACACTTTCCATGAACACCCGGAGACCTTTGTGCCCAAACGGTTCCACTGCTGTGTCTTTACTGCTTTTTGAAAGGATATTCACCCAAGAATACCACGTGTGCCTGTGTACCCTTCTTGGTGGTTGCTGGTGAACATTTGCTTATTTGCCAACAAATCTGGTAACTTTAGGCTCAAAGTTATGCTCCTTAATTACTGGCTTTCCCATGGTTTACCAATACCCAATTGGTCATATCCGTTTGCTATTCACCTTGTATGCTCCATTCATTCACTGCTATTTCATTTATTCTCTCATAAATTAATTACTTTTTTTCCTTCAACAAATATGAATTAAGTACCCAGTCTTCTGGTGGCAGGAACTGCGCAGAAGAATAGATGAATCCCCGCGTCTGCAAGCAGGGACCTGAGAATGAAGAGCAAGAAGCAAAGGCAGCGTACTGTCCAGGAATCGCAGAGGAGCGAGCACGATGCTATCTTAGAAGGAAGGCATAGGGCTGTGGGGACACACAGGCAGGGGGACGAGCTGCTGAGTGAAGACAGCTGCCTGGGCAGGGTTGGTGATGTGGGTGTACACGCTGCTTAGATAGAGATGGAGAGGGAGGGGCTTCTAAGCAGAAGGCTTGGTTCCTCCAAGGCACAGAGACACCGGAGCAGTCAAGGCTTGTGAACAAGGAGGAGCTTCATGCTGTGGGCACACAGCTAGGGAGCAAGGGGGAGAGGGAGGGGCTGAGACTGGAAAAGTGAACGAGGTCAGATGCAGGAAAACACTTGACAGAAGGGGAAGGAGTTAAACTTTGTTACGCAAACAAAGGTTATGATGATTCCATCCTAGGTGCCCTAAGTTTGCTCTGATACAGCCTTTGTCCAGAGCCAGCATTTATTATTTTTTGGCCTTGGGCAAATAAATTTCTCATTATTATTTTTTTTATTTCAATAGATTGGGGGTATGAGTGGAGTGTTGTTACATGGATATGTTGTATAGTGGTAAAGTCTGGGCTTTAGGTGTACCCATCACCAAAGTGTACACTGTACCTCAGAGGTAATTCTTAATTCCTCATCCCCCCACGAGTCTCCAGCGTCCATTATACCACTCTGCGTGCCCCTGTGTACCCATAGCTTAGCTCCCACTTCTCAGTGAGAGCGTGCAGTATTTGGTTTTTGTTCCTGAGTTACCTCACTCTGGATAATGGCCTCCAGTTCCATCCAAGTTGCTGCAAAAGACATCATTTCATTATTTTTTATGGCTGAGTAGTACTCCCTGGAAAAAGAAATAGACCACATTTTCTTTATTCAATCCCTGGCTGATGGGCACTGGGTTTGACTCCATTTCTTTGTGATTGTGAATTGTGCTGCAATAAACACACAAGTGTAGGTGCCTTTTTGATATAATGATTTCTTTTCCTTTGGGTAGATCCCCAGTAGTAGGATTGATGGATTGAACAGTAGATCCACTTTTAGTTCTTTGAGAAATCTCCATATTGATTTCTATAGAGGTTGTACTAATTTGCATTCCCACCAACAGTGTGTAAATTGCTCCCTTTTCACTGCATCTGCACCAACATTTATTGTTTTTTGGCTTTTTAATAACGGCCATTTTGATTGTAAGATGGTATTTCATTGTGGTTTCAATTTGCATTTCTCTGATGATTAGTGATGTTGAACATTTTTTCATATGTTTGTTGGCCATTTGTATATCTTCTTTTGAAAAACTTCTGTTCATGTCTTTTGCCTGCTTTTTATTAGGGTTGTTTGTTTTTTTCTTGTTGAGTTGTTTGAGTTCCTTATAGATTCTGGATATTAGTACTCTGTCAGATGCATAGTTTGCAAAAATGTCCTCCCATTCTGTAGGTTGTCTGTTTACTCTTTTGATTATTTCTTTTGCTATGCAGAAGCCTTTTAGTTTAATTAAGTCAAATTTGTTTATTTTTTTGTTTTTGTTGCATTTGCTTTTGGGGTCTTAGTCATAAATTCTTTGTCCAGGCCAATGTCCAGAGTTTTTCCTGGTTTTCTTCCAGAATTTTTATAGTTTCAGTTCTTACATTTAAGTCTTTAATCTAGCTTGAGTTGATTTTTGTATATAGTGAGAGACAGGGATCCAGTTTCATTCTTCTGCATATGGTTATCAAATTTTCCCAGAAGAAATAAAGCCATATACCTACAACCAACTGATCTTTGACAAAGTAGACAAAAACATACACTGGAGAAAGGATATCCTATTCAATAAATAGAGTCAGTATTAATAGCACCACCTTTCACTCCCTAAAGAGTCCCTGTTTGGATGATGAGTTATTTAGTCACTCAAATATGAATGCCTTCCATTTAAGTATTTTCAATAAAGCAATGACTTCATGAGGTCTGCATTTTGGAAAAGCCACTTTGGCAATAATATAAAAGAGGAATTGGAGTTGAATCATACCTTGCTATAGTCTGAATGTTTGTGTCCCCCCTCAAATTCATATTTTGAAACCTAACCCCCAATGTAATGGTGTTAAGATGTGGGGCCTTTGGGAGGTGATTAGGCTGTGAGGGCAGAGCACTGATGACTGGTATTAGTGTCCTTATAAAAGAGGTTAAGGGAGCTTCCTTGCCCTTTTCACCATGTGCAGAGGCAAGGAGAAGGTGCCATCTATGAGGAACAGGCCCTTATCAGACACCGAATCTGCTGATGCCTTGATCTTGGACTTCTCAGTCTCCAGAACTGTAGAAATAAACTTCTGTTGTTTATGTTGTTTATATATTACCCAGCCTAAGGTATGTTGTTATAGCAGCCTGAACAGAATAAGATAGACCTGAAGAAAAGAAGCAATTGGAGAAATCATTTCACCATTCCAGTACCAAAAAAAAAAAAAAAAATACTGAGGGCTTGAAACCATGCATTAAAAAGTGGGTAAAGAGGCAAGTGTAACTTCAAGAACTACTTAGAAGATACAACCAGCAGGCAGTTGTCTCAGGGAGAGAGTATAAGGCAGAGGGAAAGACAGATGATTGCTCCAGTATTTCTGGCTAAGATGGGGAACTCAGGAGCAGCATGGGCACTGAACATGGCATGATTTAGTGCGAGATTGGCCACAGAAGGGTTGTTGATGGAGGGCGGGGCTCATGGCAGTGCTGTGGTGACAGTGGGATTTGAAGTGTAGGTGGAACATCAGACAACTTTCCCACAGCCAGTTGGAAATGCAAGCAGGGAGCTCATAAGAGTGGTCGGGGCCACAGGTACAGATTTGGGAGCCAAGGTGGTTCAACCTACAGCCATGGGTGAGGTCTCCCTTGCAGGTGGAGTCTGGGGGGCCAGCAAGAGCCCTGGGAATCAGGACATGCACAGTCAGGCGGGACATCCCTGTCAGTGACATGGACTGGGGAGGGACCAGAGAAGCACAAACAGGAACTCAGAGCACAGGAGAGGAAAATACCCCCAAAAGAAGGAGTAGCCACTAGGGTTAATCATCACTAGAGAAAATAAGATGGAAATATATCTCTAGGTTCCATGGATGTTTCCATCAACATGAGATGTTTTCTATAAACCAGAAAGTGGGACCTCAGCAGACACCAAATCTGCTGGCACCTTGACTTTGGGCTTCCCCGCCTCTAGAACTACGAGAAACAAATTTTTGTTGTTTATAAGCTACCAGTTCATGGTATTTTGTTAGAGTAGCCTAGATGGACTAAGATAGCAATCCCAGATGGGAGGTGACCCCATTCCCTGTGTTTATGGACTTTCTCCCCAAAACACAATGGCAGCCTGAGTTTCAGAACAGAAGAAATGAATATTGACAAAAATCCTGGTGTGTGGATACCAGCAGACCCAGGTAAAAACAGGCCCATCCAAACACTATTCTGAACCCTTGCTGCTGATGCAGCTGTCAGAATAGTCATCGTCAGTGTGGAGTAGAAGGCACCCACTGCAGGTTTCTGAGAAGACACTTAACGACTTTAAAACATAAGAAGGGAAGTTGAGAATGATCAAACCTCCCTCTGTGGAATAAATTATCTCTACTTTACTAAACTGTTCACTTAGCATTGAGCAAGGACTAAAACAAATAATACACCGCCAAAGCTGGAGCAAGTGGAGCAGCCATTAGCAGCACAGAACTAGCAGAATCCTCACTGCCAACTCCTGTTCCTCTTGTTTTCTGGTTCCGATTTGAAAGCTTTGGTCCTCACGCGCCATGCCCCGTGTTGAGCCACATGTGATCCACTTGATGCATCACTTCTTTGCGCCGGTGAGTCGCACTGTGAAAATGAAGTGTCTATAACAACTCGAGGCATCGGCTTCGAGGCAGACAGTGTCAGCTTTATTTTGGTAGCTCTAGCAATTGTATTTCTCTAACTTCTAAACTGATATGGAGTTTCAGAGAGGATTTTTCCTAGAGTTCCGGAAAGATGCAGCCACACACCTGTGACCTCTTCCTGCAGTGAAGATGGGACCCATTTGCCTGCAGCTCAGACTGATGGACAATCCATCTGGGCTGGTGAAGGATGACCAAAGTGACCCTTCACTGTTACTCTGTACCACTTCCATCTGGCTCCTCCTTTTTACATTGTCAGATGTTGTCTTGGGCAGCAGCTCTGCTGGGACTGGCCACACACCTCGCCACGGTGTGGGTCCCTGCAGGGTGTTCTACAATTACGGAAGCATGTTTGCGGTGGGTTGAGCTATCAGCGCTCTGCAATGGGACTACACAGCAAGGCGTCTCTGGGTGAGCATCTCAAACCAGAAGCAGGGCAAGCATCTGGGCTGGGAGTCTGGCACTGGCCTCAGAAACCACAGGAGCACACTCGGGGCTAGGCAGGGCCCTGGTCTCTGGGTGCAGCCTCCCAGATGGGAAAGAATCGTGACAGCCAGGCAGCTAGTGTCTACTTACATGTGCGGGTCACAAGACAGAACAAATTAAATAAGACAGCTAATAAAAGGGCCCGGAGGTGCCCCCAAAACTGGAATGAGATTTTAGTGTGTGATATGTCATTAGTTAAACGCTGGATTCTCACTCACATGACTACTTTTAGGAGGCTATATGTACTTAAAAAAAAAAAAAAAGGTTTGCGTTCAGAATAGCAATGAAAGCTCTTTTAATTAGACCTAAAGGGTAAGTGGGCTCTTGGAGGCTTCTCTCTCCCTGGTGCTCTCTAAATCTATTGATAGATAGAAACACAGGTAGAGATATAAATATTTAAATGGGTGGATAAATAGATTGATAGATCAATTGATCAATAGATAGATTGAGGGAGAGGGTGAACTGGTCAAATCCTCTTGTAAATAAGCTATGGACAGACCACCTGGCAAATGCATTAATGATATTTGAGTCCTTAGGGAGACCATATCCATGGATTGCTTTTAGCAGGATGTACCAGGTTGTCTGGGATTCCTTATGGAAAACAGACTTAAAACTAAGGATTTATGGGGCATGGCTCCCTGGAAAATGTCATGGGAGTTATAAAACTATCTGAGTATAAAATGGGTATGTTTCGTGACCAACTGCCTCCCATTCTGTGCAAGAAATGTAGCTTCACATATTATTGAAGACTTTGTATGTTAATCTGGGCTACAATGAGTCTATGTGACAGGAAATACTAGGGACCCAATCCTCTGCTGCTTGCTATGCCTTGTGATTACCCGTATCCCTAAAATCATTAGTAAAGCTTGATATGGGGTAACACTGCTGATTCATGGGGGTCGTTTAAAAAACCAATCCTTTGTGTTCCTTCAAGTCATCAAAAGATAACAATTAACACAAGTGCTCATGTTAAATTCTCACACAATTGTGAAAGGTTGGTAAAAGAGGTTAATCCCCCAAATGAAAACATGGCCCAATATTATTTTTATAACATTAAAGAAGCATTTCAAATATCATGGTCTGGGCATTCCCAGTAACAGATGTGGTAAAGTTAAATGTCCCCAGTGAGTATCTCATGCTATTGCCGTTTTCTGTGTAAAACATACATTTAACCAAGTCTCTTCCTAGTGGTGCCTAAGGACTGAGCAAATGCAGTTGTCTTCATGCAACATATTGAGATGCGTTTAATTTCATCTGATTAATTGCTATATGGCTAGTTTAAATTTTTAATTGGAATATTATCATCTTAATAAAAGAAAGGTTTTTTCCCCCTTCATTCAAAATGATTAACACTTAAATTAAGCTAATTATAAATGATACCATGAAATTCTGATCTGAGAAGAGTGGTAATAAAGGTGCAATTAGCCAATGTCTCCTGTGTACAGAAAGTAGAAACACAAAAGAGATACATGATGTCTCCCTGCTCCTGGCCTGACCCCGTCTCCCCAGCAGCTGGGCACAGTTGATGCTCTAGAGCTGATGCATCAGGATGTTTGTCCAAATGTGAGACACCGGAGGAGGCTGGGTAAAGAGGAAGTCACAGAAAATGGAGCCTGAGACTCACAGACAGAGCCAGTCACCATGGTGGCTTGTGGCTGGGCCTGTCCGTCTACACACGTGGGTGTGGGGCCATGTGGGACCTCGCAGGCAGCTGGGAGGTACAACGGGAAAGTCAGCCCTTCCTCCACCGTGCCCTGGGGACTCAGAGCCAGGCCCTTGGGGTCACCCAGGTCGGGACCCGCCAGTCATCTGTTGACACCATCAGTGCTGGGGGGTGGGGGTCTCAGTCAAGGGCACTTGCTCAGCACAGTTTTCCCAAGTTGTCCCACGAGATGGTTCCCTGCTCTGCCCACGTCCTGCTACAACCGCAGTTCCCTGCAGGGTTATGTAGGGTGGGTTGCACCTCGCAGGAAATTGCAAAGCCCCATAGCCTGAACGTGGCCCAGGGGAGCTAGGATAAGGCTTTGCAGAGACACCTTCACCTTCCTGCTTCTACCTCGTTCACAGACTAAAACCTCAGGAGGCAAATGCAGCCAATATACGTAGAGGAACCAAGAAAGCCTTTTAACAAGCAAGGCACAGAAAACGACGGCGTGATGTGGCCTGAGTGTCAGTCACCCTCCACTGTTTCCCTCACCAGCAAAACTGGATCCACACGAGTCCCATCCTGCTGCACTGGGTCACAGTCCAGAGCACGCTGTTTGGTAATTTATGTGGTCTTCAAGCCGTCAGTTTGAATTAGCCAAGTTCTTCCATAAGTCTCATGTTAATTTAAGATTTTGGGAAGGTTCAAAAGGACCTGGGTTTGTTGACAAGTTAGAAATGAAGCAAAAATCCCAAGGATATGGCATGTGGGGTCTGCTTTGTTCCAGTGAATGGTCCTCTTCCCTCTTCTCTCTCACATTTTGTGTGTTAATTTCCAATCCCATCAGAGTACTCCAAGATCAGATGGGTCCAAACATGCTGTAATTTCCTGTTCCAGTGTCTGCCTGCCCACACAGAGCAAAGAATCCCCAGGACAGAACTGCGTGTTTCCTTCACTACAGCATCACACTAGCCGGGGCTGGCACATGCTAGGAGCTCGCGGATCTCTGTCGAGTGGATGAATGAATGAATGTCACTGGAGAGCACAGTGGTTTTGCAGGGCATGGACACATTCCAAAGGCCTCTGCCACCAATCCTTAGCCTTCACTGTTGGGTTTTGTGGATGTTCGAGTACATGACCATGCCCCTGTATTCAGTAATACTTTGCAAAATGACAAAGAGACCACTTGACCTAAAATTTCACTGAAGAACTATGTCATGATCGTGATACAAGAAGCACAGGCTAGGAAGATTCACTCAAAAGGGGATAAATGCCCTTAAATAAAAGAATACTCAAGTACCAGTCAACTGTATGAACAGTGGGTAGATCACCTCATGTATTTGTTTTGTTTGGTTTTGTTTTTACCATTTTCTGCTTATATCTCTCCCAAATAACTTCCCTTTAGCTGAAAAGGATGCCACTGTAGTCTGGCGTGAGAACATAAATGCTTAGATTAAAATTGAAAGGCTATCTCAAGCATCCATTATTGAAAAAGCTCTGCTTCAGGTTCATCAGGGTAGTTGTCTGAAATCTATTGCCAGAAATTTTGAGGCTATTGGTTTTAATTTTTTATAATCATTGCAACATATTGCTTTATTCTTCATTGCAATTAATTGAGTCCATCTGGAACTATGTAGGCTGTCACTGCAGGGGTTCCTTGGCGATAATCTCCTTCAACCTTCTTGTCTTACTGTGACTTTCTCGCAGCCCCTCAGCTGATGGTGACAAGGTGAACCCTGCACTCTCTCCATACTGCACATGGTCCTAGCTAATTTTAGTCCTGAGCTGTACTGTGAGCCAGTAAGAGAGCTGTGTGGTTTTGCTTCTCACATCAACTTCCTTATAACACTGTAAGATTTTTGTTCATTTTGGTAATAAATCTGCATCGATAATAGAGAGATCTAGAAACACATTGATTAAAAGATTACCACATGCAATTTGCTATAAATGTCTTCTATAACTTATACGGAATTATGTTACATGCGTAATTTGTAATCTTCTTTCATCAAATACTCCAGTAAGCTTGGGTGTTGCTGCTCCACTATTTAACAAGGAGGCCATGAAATTTCTTGCCGCCATATCCACTGGGAGTGCTTCATAAGATCCCATGCAGTGGAAACAGAAATAGGTAGGTTTTTATCTGCAGCACCATTACCAAGGATGTCTGCCTGACACACAAGTTAGAGGTGTGGCCACCCCAAGAGACAGATATCACAGGGCCTCCTCTGGCCTCTGTCTTGCAGCTTCCCACCTGAATTTATAGGAGACGCAGCAAAAATGGAATCAGGTTCCTGAAGCTGAGAAATTTTTATCCAGAAAAGTTACATGTGTGTACCCCTGATATGTTAAATCACTCCCATATTATGTGCTGCTACTGCTAAATGTTTCAGATTACACTTTGGATTAAAAACAAAGTTCTAAATATCCAAACTTTTGACTTTATTGTTTTGAAAGTGAGGTGTTCTCATCATTAAAATAATAATAATAATAAAAGTAACGTGGCTTCTTTTCCTTAAAGAGAATTGCAGGATCCCTTATTAGAGGTGACATAACTGTTTCCTGAAAATTGCTGAGGAAGAGCGTTAGAATCCGGGATGATGGCTACCAACATTTTATACCCTGTCCTGCAGCCAGAGAGAACCACAATTGGTCAGGAATCCATCACAGGCTAATATTAGCAAATCTTGGTTAAACAACCTAGGAGGTGCCAGGCACTGTATGTACATGATTTCATTTAACTTTTGTAACAAATGTATAAGGTCATTATTTGTAAACTCTTTTCACAAAAGAAGAAAATAGGCCCAGAGGAAGTTCAGTTGTCCATTAAGGCCTCAGGGGAAGGATACAGTTCTGCCTGGATCCAAGCCCAGATGGCTCTGAGCCCAGAGTCTGAGCTTTTGGCCAAGCATTATATTCTCTTGCCTTTGAAAATGAGGTAAGTATCTTTTTATGGAATTACTCTGCTTATGATCTTGGCAAGAGTTGCTAAGAAAGGGTGTGACTGAGGTTTGGTCATACAAGCAATTCAAAAACATTACCAGGCACCTGCTGTGAGCCAGGGGCTTTAACACCAGAGTTAGCATATAAGCTTCAAAACCCAAATAAGTGGAAGACAATGATGATGCATCTTGTAAAAGAGGTGTAAAGCACTGTGGGGCTGCCAGAAGGGAGCTGATTAGGGCAGAGAAGAAAGGTGCTGGCCATGGAGTGAGCTGAGGGAGGCTGGTGGGGGCTGGTAGGCATTTGTCATACAGGGAGAGTCAAAGACGAAGAATGTTCAAAGAGAAAATGGCTTGCAAAGAGGTACAAAGAAATCCAGCATATAGCATATATAAATATAAAATTAATTTAAAAATACACATATTTAAAAGAAAACACCCAAACTACTAAGATAATTGATTTCATTGTTAGTTTGATCATGATAGATAAACAACAGTTTTTACTGTGATCATCACATCCTCAAGGTTATGCTATATCTTCGGACATCAGTATTATAATAGTCATGGATAAAATTGTTTTCACTAAGGAGACAGTAACTTACAGGAAAGGCTCAAAGTATTATTTGTTTGGGAGACAAGTGCTACACAGAATGACCTTGTTATGTTTACTTCATCTCAGGGTACAGAGTGTTGTTGTCTTTGAATGTGGGTTGCTGGTGCTTATAGACAAGGAAGGCAGAAAAAGGTGCCCCTCATGTCTATGGTCCTACCTGTGGCCAATCACCCACCTCTGTCCCAGCAAGCTATTGCTGTGTAACAACCCCCCCCCAACTCCAATGCATTAGAATCACAGTGGTCTATCTACACTCATGTGTCTGCGGGTCTTCCAGGGTTCTGCTGATCCAGACTGGGCTGTTGGCAATGGCTCTGCTTCACACGGCAGATCTGGGGTCTGGGTTTACCCCACACATCTGACTCTGAAGCCAAGGCTAAGGGGACAGCAGCTACTTTCGGGAAGTCTTCCTCATGGCAATGGCAAAGACTCAAGATAGTAAAAGGCCTTCTAGGGCTTAGAATTGGCACACTGTCACTTATGCACGGCCAAGTCCAAAGTGAAGGGGCAGGGAAATGAGCTCTCTTCACGATGAGGCCACAGAAGGTGTGGATGCACAGAGCATAGTGCAGTCTGCCACAGGCTTTCAGGTGTGGATGTGAGCATGTGTTTAGTTATTTTCTGATTGTGTATGGTTAGTTTTATGGTTTGTTTTAGTTACTGCTGTTACTTACTTCAGTATTATAAGATGTATTATATACATCTTAGTATATGAGTATATAAATACTCCCTTATTACTTCCTACCTTAAGGGAGTATATAAATGCTCCCTTATTACTTACTATTAGTAATATTAGTATATAAATACTCCCTTATTATGTGACTTAAAAAGCTAGAAGTATACACCATTAATTTAAGATTAAGAATTAACTTCTTTCTTAAAGATTTGAAAACTCTAGAATTGTAACTTCTCTGTCAGAATTATTTTATTGCATCTATTAGTTAACTTACTGAAGTCAGACATGAAGAAGCATCTAATTCACTGCTATTATATTTTTCTTAAATATCTTTAAGTTTAAGAATATCTTATTTTTCTGAGATTATAAAATTTGTCAATGTTCCCACACTGCCAGGAAGTGATATTTGCTATCATAAGGCTAGGATTCTACAGGCCATAGACCAGGCACCAGCCATTGTTTCTGGGAAGTCTTTGCTGACATAATTTCTACATCTGAAGAAGAGACCTAGTTCTATAATCGTAGGCTTGTTATACTAATTAAATGACATTTCTGACATGGTCATGATTAAAATTACATTCTGATAGAAAGAAGAAAAGATTCTTATTGACCCCATATAAATAGCTACATAATGATGAAAAGAAAAGGTATTTAGTAAAAGTGGCTGCATAATATTTAAAAATTTTTTAAAAAGGTTTCTAAACAGAACCAATTAATACATGTTATTATTTTCTATTAGAGTCACTATACTTAAGTTTGCTGATGATTTATTAACTTATATTAAGTTCTTCCATTAGTTGGAGCAAGATATTATTTAAAGAATGTTTAATTTTAGTTTGTACAACGATTGTCTGTTAGATTGTTAGAGATAGATTAAGAAGAAAGAAGAGAGTTTCTCATATGCTCATCAAAAACAGAACTTTAATCAAAATTAAATCCATTCCTTTAGTTCATTTCATTCTTTGTAATCTTTTAATGATTTTGTTTTAAACAGATGGCTGTTACAATGTCAGCTTTCACTGTGAAATCTGCCTCCTTGAGTAGAGTTGCTGTAGCATTAATGGTTAGGAGGGCCTGGCTTAGTCATTTACCGTGGTCCTTTGATCCCTCTTCAGAAGACTCCGTGTCTGCTTGTTTACAGGTAGCCAAGGCCTTTAGGCAAAGGAAAGGGGGGTAATAAGAAAACATCAGTTGACAAGCTCGCAAGGTTGAGTAGCTCTGGTAAACTCATTATAACAAGCAATATCCAAATGGAGGAGGCCAGGTACATATGTGATCAAGTGGTAAGTACTCAGTAAAATGAATCTAAGATGGTGAATCTATTAAGGTTTGTGAGGACATTGACATATCTCCAGAATATTTTAATTTTTCCCATCAACTGTGCAGTCTGGCTGCCAACAAGGGACAAGTGTATTTGTGTATCCACACTGCAAACACACAATGGCTAAAATAGCCTCATGTTAATGACTGTGCTAGTTAATTTCAGGTGTCTGCTTGACTGGATTAAGGAATACTTAGAGAACTGGTAAAGCATTACTTCTGGGTGTGTCTGTGAGGGTGTTTCCAGAGGAGATTGGCTTGTAAGTCAGTGGACTGGGTGGGGAACATCCACCCTCAATGTGGGTGGCACCATCCAATTGGCTGGGGCCTGCATAGAACAAAAAAGTCAGAGAAAAGGTGATTTCCTCTCTCTCTCCTGGAGCTGGGCACTCTTCTTTTCCTGGCCTTGGACATGAGAACTCCAGGCTCTCTGGCCTTCAGACTCCAGGACTTGCAGCAGCCTCCTAGCCCGGGTTCTCAGGCTTTTGGCCTCATGTGGAGAATTACACCATCAGTTTCCCTCGTTCTGAGGCTTTAGGACTTGAACTGCGCCACACTTCTGCCATCCAGGGTCCCCAGCTTGCAGACGGCCTGCTGTAGACTTCTCAGCCTCCGTAATCACCTGAGCCAATTCCCCTAATAAACCCCTCTCATCCATGTATCCATACATACATACAGTACATATATCCTATTGGTTCTGTCTCTCTGGAGAACCCTGGCTAATACAACGATGTTTTTATTTATTTCTAATTGACCTAGAGAGTAAGCTTTACTTTTTGATTTGCCCGTTCTTGTATTGTTGGTTCAATAGGCAGTAGAGCTTCAACAATCAAGTGTAGCTGATTAAATCTCTGGAAAATGGCAAGCCAACCCAATTATTTCTAGCATTCCTTTTCTTACAAATTAAAGGAGTCTGTTTTTGGAGGGACTCAGTTACCATCAGGAAAGCCCGTAAGATAACTGAAGTAAAAAAGATATCTTAAAAGTTTTATTATTCTGAAATTATGGTATAAATTTAGAAGAGAAGACAATAAATAAACCTAAGTCATAAATACTTAAAGGCAAGAAATTATTATAGTCTGAGTCTGGTGTGAAAACATACAAATACACACAGTAGCAGCAGATAACAATCATTCTTAAAAATTTTAGTTTTTTTTTTTCAAATAACTTTTGTTCGGATAGTTCATGAGAATAACAGAGAGAGAATAACAAAATGCAAAAAAATTAACAGAGTAATTTGGGGATTATAAGAAACTCTGTTATATAGGTACAGAATAACTTTTACTATTTCTTCTTAGGATCAGAATGTATATTTATGCACCAAAAGGTCAGTTTGGAAAACCAAAACTTTAGTTTTTCTTTTTGATATCATTCATGCAATAATTTGCAGACAAGTTTTTACAAGTCTTTCTCTCATTGTTAAATTATGCTAATTAACATTGAGCAAACTTTGTCAAAATTTTAATACCTTTCACGGCTCCTTTCAAGTTATTATTTTGGAGTAATATAAAGCAAAACTCACTTCCTTTCATATTTTTCACAATTTTCACTCTCAAATGTGTTTTTTATTACTTTCTTTCTCATTGTGGCACAACCAGACATTTGTATTTTAAGACAAAATTACACTGATTTCCCCTTGATAGACAAATAAACACCAAAGTACTCAAGTCCCCTTTAAATACCCACTACAGTCTCTGTCGCTTTGTCTGTAGTTCAAAGAAACCACCTCTTTTAAAAAGACACCAGTTGTTACCATTCAATTCATTTTAACCAAATTTTCACAAATAATTTGAAATATTTTGTGGACAGAAAGATAACATGACTAACCTATAAAATATAATCTAAGAAATTTAGAAGTATAAATTAATTGGGATTTTAATGAGAAATAAACTAAACTTTGTATAAACCATATTATTTTGGTAACATTATATTTTATACTCTGATGAAATAGAAGGAAAGATTATGTAAAACAATATTTAAACTGAAATTTTCAAATCAGTCTAATTTATCCAAGAATTCATCTTGATTAAAAATATTACCTGATTTTTTCTACTTTGATACACCAAATGTTAAAAGTTCTTCAAATTTTGCTTACCTGTACTGAAGTTTCCTCAGAGTTACTTTTCCATGTTATCAATTTGCCTTTTTAAGAAAAAAATTGTCTCATCTTGCAACCTATTCAGCAACACCATTAACTTAAGTCTTGGTTAAACATTGTTTTTTTTTTTATAATTTCAGCAAATAATCTACAACTTTTGAAAACTGACAGTTTTGAGGCATTAGAAGTTCAACATTTTTTCTTTTACTTTCTGGAAATTCTTGAAATTACTTACATTTATGTAAATATTTAGAAGTTTAAACCAATCAAAACAGGAACATTGTTGAATTTAAGAAAGCTTATAATCCACTTTTTTTTTTCTGGAGCTAGGAAAAGATATCAATGTGTTTTCTCAGAAATATATTTCACACAAAATACAGTCAAAGAATCCAATCAAATCGTGGGCCAGCTAGGAAACATAGGAGGTATTTATAGATAAATGTATCATTTGTGACGTGCCATGTTTTTAAATACTTGTCTAGCTAGATTGTGGTTTAAGCTAAAGGTGCAAATTTAGAGTTTATTCATATCTCGTTGTCAGCCCGTGCAACTCTTCGCAGATTGACTTGCTCATTTGTGCATTTGCATGGGGTTTCCCTGTTTTCTTTTTAGGGAGGAGACAGATGGTCATTCACTCAGAACTCGCTGAATGCCTCAGGAAATCTCGAAGCTCCAGACATCCCAGAAGCTGTCTCCACGTTCCTCCACACATGCTCACCAATCTGATGGTTGTTAAACATGCTAAGGAAAACCCTCTTAGGTACCTACTCTTTGCTCTTTGAGCCTATAAGAAACAGTTCTAAAATGTT
This sequence comes from Daubentonia madagascariensis, assembly GCA_023783475.1. Lineage (NCBI taxonomy): Eukaryota > Metazoa > Chordata > Mammalia > Primates > Daubentoniidae > Daubentonia > Daubentonia madagascariensis. Next base: position 4,598,185 of record JAKFHU010001369.1, on the reverse strand, counting down.
TTCTTCCCTTTAGTGGTAAATATGCCTGTTTGAAGTGGGTATCCTTAGAGTGTGCACAAAATGATAGATTCAAATGATCAGTTTCTCTAAAATATTTGTGTGTGTGTGCGTGTGTGTGAGGCAGAAAGGGAGGGGGAGAGGGAGAGCGGGTGCACATGCTAGCTGGCCAAAGATGCAAAGTGGGTTACAACTATAAACACGTCATTGTAGCAAAAGAGGGTGTCTTAATCTGTTTGGGCTTCTATAAGAAAATACCATTATCTAGGTAGCTTATAAATAATAGAAACTTACTGTTCACAGTTCTGGAGGCTAGGAAGGCAGATTTGGTGTCTGATGAGGGCCAGTTCCTGGTTCATAGATGGCACCTTCTTGCTGTGTCCTCACATGTTGGAAGGGATGAGCTGACTCTCCGGGGTCCCTTTTATAAGGGCACCAATCCCATACGTGAGGGTTCTACCCCTATAACATAGTCACCTCCCAAAGGCTCCACCTCCTAATACTATCAACTTGGGGGTGAGGATTTATTTCAACACATGAACTTTGGGGGGACTTATACATTCAGACCATAGCAGAGAGAGAAAGGAATTTTTTTGATTCTTCTTTTTCCACTTACACAATTAAAAGGAGAATTAGAAGCCTCCATTGAATCACTGTAGCCTCAGGTCAAAAGGGAACACAGACTACAAATTCATTAGCTCATTACAGCTATAAAACTCACACAGCTATCCCCCCTTCCAGGTGGAATAAAGTTTTCTTTTTGGGTGATTTGAAATTATGCTGGCATGCTAAAAAGACAAACAACACAGAGGATTTTATCTATTGTCAGAAGAAAAGGTAATAAACCAGTGATGTGGGAAGTGCTGTGAAGGGCCTGGTTGGTCCTGTCTTTTAGAAAAAAAACCCTGTGATTCAGGGGCAAACGGACCCTTGTGTCAAATGCCAGAATCTACCAGAGTCCCCAGGACAATGAGCCAGTCAAATACACACGTGCATGTACACACACAAACACACACACACCCCACCACCAAATCTCACATCGCTGGCCACTCATTAGAAACTCTCAGACGGTCAGACCCTAAGATTTCCAGTTGTGCCACCAACAGAGATCATGAGTGGATGTGTCCAAATCAAAATCAGAACCAGCTTGGCAAGGACTTGATTTGGTCCAGAAGTGGAATAGGAGGGCCAAGGGAGGGGGAGAGAGAGAGAGAAAGTGGCAGCTCTTGAAACCACGCTCGACTCCAGTGCACACGCGAAAGGCAGAGGTGCAGTTCTGAGGAAATACAAGGCAGCGCACTGGGTTCCTTTAGGTGAGTCCACCTCAGCAAATCCTGGTAGAACCTCCATTCTACCAGAAAAGGAGGACTCAAAAAATTGCAGAAAAGCCACGACAAAAACATTTACCTGTAAAGAGGCATAAGCTTTAGAAGGCTTTGCTCATTCAACAGCAATAATAATAAATACTGACAGACATGTAAAGGAATGGAAACACACATACAATTACTGAGGCTACCAAGCCGACAGTGAATCTTTTCATGGTGGAGAAACAGCAGTTTTATCACCTGATTATCGTACCCACAAAGATCACAATGTATCTTTGCCACCACCAATACCAAAGCTAAGAATAGAGAGATAGCCACTGAGCAGTGAGTGGCTTCAGGAAATACTCATGGTTTCATTCACTCTGGGGACTAGAACTAGACAGGAGGACCCTGCATTTATTCCAGGGATGGTGTTTTTTGTTTTATTTCCTAAATGTAGGATGGGATGTGTCTACTTCATAATGGCAGTGTCAGCTATGGTGAGTCTGCAAACCTCATGGTGAGGTCGCCCTCACTGGGTGGGCTAGAAGAGGCTGTGAACAGGAGGGAAGCTGCCCATCCTAAAGGGCCAATCAACTGGGCGATGGTAAACTCTGACTCACCAGTTCACAGGCAGAGCCTGCTTGATTTCCTGAAAACCCTGAGTTTTATCCAATGAGACAGAGTCATAAAGTAAAGTGGCTAATTCAGAAGCTGCCAGCTGAGGCGGGAATTATCTCTTCCTATGGTCAAAGCCCAGGGTGAACAAACATAACCACAGCCACCATCATTTCACTTGGGTTACATCCTCCTGACCGGGAAGAGAAAAACTGACTCAACCAGTAGATGCCATCGCCCCAAAGGTCCCGTGGGACAATTCCTGGCAAAGGCCGGACTCCACACCTCACCGACATAGCGGTCCCTGTGTCAGATGTTATTTATTTATTTACTTTTATTGATACATAATAATTGTGCATATTTATGGGGTTCATGTGATTGTTTGATACATGCAGTGTGTGATGATCAAATCAGGGTGATGAGGATATCCATCGTGGCAAACGTTTATCATTTCTGTGTGTTGGGATGTTGTGGATATTGAGAATGCTCAGCAGATTGTGCCCTCTTCCTAAATCTGTGATGGTTTACATCAACCAAGCTGCCAATCAGAAGCTTGCTATTTGCCAATTCTTTTCCAAACCAATTAATCATGCTGTTAAATTTACCCCTTCCCCCACCTGATATTAACTTATCCATGTAGATATTCCATACTTTTCCATAGTTTAAAGTGGGGGTAGAAAAAGTGATTCTCCAACCTGTATGTTAAGACAGATTGTGTGGGCTTCAGTGCGTTTCTGTTTTGTATTTTCAAGATGTCAGGATATTTTCTGATGAAGTAAATCAAATGATTTGAAACCCTTTTATACTTTGTTATTAGCCAAATCTGAGGACTCGATTTATTTGGAAAACAGCATGTAGTCAGAGAAATCAGGAGTGATGATAGCATTGAGTCAATTCATTGTTTAGTTCAGTAAATATCCTCTTCAATGGAAAAGAAAAGATTCACTGTTTAAATTTAACCTCTATAATTTTGATTTATGATGCTTCCTTGGCCCTAAAGAAAAAGAATTCATGCCATTTCCAAATGGTAGTACCCACAGAATAAATAATTGTTGTGTGCATGTGGGGTATGCAGAGAAGTCTGAAGACTGATTTGCCATGTGTTTTTATGCAGACTAATATAGAAACAATTTAGTTATAAACAACAAATGATTTTGCTAAGTGCTTTACAGATCTACTAACTCATGGGAGATTTCAGTGCCCAGACCCTCCCTGTGTCTTTGTGGATCCAGGAGCTGCTGCCCTATTCCTTCAACTCCAGAATAGTGTTGTTACCAACAAATTAGAAGCAAAATCATAGCAGACGAGTTCATAAAGTGACTCAGCATATGAATGTATGTTCTCTCCAAGAGCCACCAGACCTCTGGGACACCCAATGATATTTTATTTATAAGCCTGTCACTTTCAGTATCAAAAAAGCCTAACCTAATGGGATGGCCACTTAATGCCACCACACGAGGGCGTGGCAGGCCCCCGGGCGCCCGTGCGCACCGCCCCCAAACCCCATTCACATCGATGAGCTCTGCTGAGTTTGCCACCAGGTCCAGCAGGGCAGTGTTCTGGGTCTGCAGACCAGCAAAGGGGGCCTCCACTTTCTCTGGAAAGAGAGCTGTGCCACTTGGGTGTCTGTGTGGGTTATTCCTTCTGCAAACATTAAGCCTCCCCCATTTTATGTCCAGAGAGTATAAAACAGGCCATCATATTCACTTTCCTATCACTCTTTAACATGGCTAGAAATTCCCACTTAGAACGTTAACTTGCAGAGCTGTGGGAGCCTTCCTCTTCATGACTGTGAGTCCTTTGTGTTAATGTTAATCTTTGCATTGACCGTGAGCTGAGGCAAAAGGGATTTCCAGGGAAGCATCTTGGCCTGTGTCTCTATCACAGCAGGGGCTGGCATGTTGCAAAGGGGTTAAAATCCATGAAGCGCCTTTGCCTGAGCCCAGGAGGCCTGTGGGGAAAGCGGCCCCCAGCTTCCCCAGCGCCCAGTTTCCGAAGCTCAGGAGAAGGGTGACAAGCAGAGGGCAGCCCTGTGGGAGGTGACCCTCCCTCCTACCCCATTCCTGTCCCTTTTTGATCCCCTCATTAAAGGTATCTTCAGCCCTCCTACCCCCACATTAAGTTGCCAGAGGCCAGGGCCTGTGTTTTCAGCCCTGAATGTTTAATGCATCATCAGCACACAGATAAGGCTATTGGTGACAGAGTGAAGCACTTTTAGCCTGAAGGTTTCCTGAGGTGAGATGAACTGGGTGAAGGGAGGGAGAGGCAGAGGGAGAGATGGGGGGAGAGAGGGGGAGAGAGGGGGAGTATGAGACAAAGAGGGAACGATTAAATGGAGAAGAGAAGTTCTAAGGCTGACGCTGACCTCACCATGGGACACTGAGGTAGTGAGTTGATCCTCTAGCCCCTGAACATGTCATGTCCCACTGTCTCCTTAGATTTCTAGAATACTGAGACTCTATACACATTTGAGGTCCTGTAGCAGACTGAGAATTAAAGGCAAGGGTCACAGCAGCTACAGTCACAAAAAATGCAAAAATCCTGAGGAGAACAAATCGAAGCTTCTGGAGCCCAGCTGCCTACGCACAGCGAGGTCGGGGAAAACGGACCCCAGTGGAGGAGGGTAAACTCACAGCAGGATGTTCTGCCTCCCTGCTCACTAAAGCCCCTGCCACTTTAATTAAAAACAGAGCAACTATGTTAGCCACTTTATTTATTTTAAAGATTGTGTAAATTCCAAAGTGTTTATATAAATTTTACTACTCAATACTAATCCATATAATTTAACTAGAAAATCTCTGGCTTGTGAACTTTGTAGCACATCCTGGGGCCTAAGGCAGCACCTCTCAGAATGTGATGCCCACGCAAATGTGCCACCGACCTGACAACACAGGCTCTGATTGATCAGGTGCCCCCGGGGTGATCGAGAGTCTGCGTTCATAACGCACCCCCTCAGGGGGTGTGTCTGTTGCCCATTTGAGCAGCTTCCTGACAGGGGGCTCTGCAGGGGTCCTGGGGTCCCCCCTGTGCACCAATCCTGGTTTCTCCACTTACCCGCTTGTGGATTGGGGCAAGGTACTTCACTCGTCTGTGCGCTGGGCGCTGTCCTTTGTGGGAAGAGACTGATACCGGAGGCTGCATCCTGGAGTTCATGAGAGAATGGAAGGGTGTGATTCATGCAGAATGTTCTGTGCAGTTCCTGGCACATAGAATGAATTCAGAATGTTGCACATTGGCCTTGTTCTTGCTGAAATACTTCTAGAACCCTTAAGAGTGACCTGGGCATCAGAAGGTGGCGTCACCAGCAAGTGCTCAGAGAGAGGGAGTTTGAAGCCACCAGCAGATCTCCCTGTGCAGCTCATGTCTCCTGGACTTGTGGCACAGGGTCCTGGACACCTTGGGCCTTCTCCCCACAGCAGAGGCTGGAGCACACGACCACGTCCGCATCCACTGCTCTCCTGTGTCTGACCACATAAACTATGACTATTTGTATAAAATCACATGGAAACTTTGGACAAGTGACTCCCCTATGAGGAAATTAAAGCTGCCTTCAAACTACTGACCATCCTCTTGGGTCTTCCTGAAGACACTTTCAAACTGACCAAGACACTCAAATCTCTTTGATACAACTCTGAGAATTGTGAGGGTCTCATCAGAAAGGCATCTATCAATCCGTTATATCTGAGACTAATTTCACAGGTGGCCAAGCTCATTATTTTATAATGATTTTTATCATAACTCCCAGAGAGTGATCTTTACTAGCCTTGTTCCTAAATTCTGGGGATATGTCTTTTTTGAAGCACGTATACCGACTGTCCCTGAACATACATAATGAAATTTTGAGTAGCTATTATGTTTCTGTATATTAAAATTATATCTATAAAGATGTCTTGGAAACTTTAATAACAAGCAAAATCTATAATTATGTAACAATTTCCAGGGATTGTTTTTATTCTGTTTCCAAGGCAGGTGTTTCATGGATTTAAAGATTTCTGTGCCCAGCAGTGGGAGAGAGGGAAGAGGCCCAAGGATCAAATAATTCACCTTCCTTCTTTCTACCACAGACAAAAAAATGGGAGCCCAGATAACTTAAATGACTTGTCTGAAGTTACTGGATTTAAGTCTCATTTTAATATATTTCAAAATATGTATTCAAATGTTTACCTGAGTAGAAATATGGCAATGAATGGGTCTAGATGAAATCATTAACCTTCAAGAAATGATCTCAACAAGCCGTCTACTTGTATGAATTGACGATTCCAACCAGGATAAAAAGAAGTGTGTTCTTTGCATGCAGATACTATGCGGCAGACGTAGACCATGCAGCTGCCCCTCACAATGTGCCTCGGGAACGGCTGTCCTGCACTCAGTAGGCACTGGGCGGGCAATGAGCACCGGAAGTGAAAGAGGGTACGTGGTTCAGCAAGGCTCGCAAGGAGCCATGAAGGAAATCTTCAAGTTCTTCCCTCTCAGCGGAAGACCCATTGCTTCATCAGAATGGTTTCTGATTTTCCTAGAAAAAAACAAAGTGCCGTGAAATAAAAAGCATGAGCTTCCCATCAACTCAGAACCACTAGGTTTTTGTCTGAGTCCCAAGCACGATTTAGTGAGCTAGTGAAGAGTGGACTCACTTTCCAGCGCCTGTCTCTTTTGAGCAAGGTGGTCACCTGCCATTTTAAAAAAGAAGAGTGTTTGTTGGCAGATAGTCCTCCAGTCTCTGCAACAGAGACATGCACAGTCCTCGTCAACCTTCCTGTTTACCCAGGATTAAATAAGCAACAAAGTAGCAATCTTTGAGTTGTGCTCACTCTTCAAGGAGAGTGTCTTTTCATATGGAAGAAATATCCAGTGGGAGAATTTTGTCCATTTTTTATTAGAAACCAGGGAAGAAATCTTAGCAAATGGTATATGGACAGGGAATTGTTTTGTTGCTGACTAAACAAGAGCAAACTCTCCTTCCAAGTTTCACTCATGCCATTAGCCTAAATATTTAATATATTTTAGAATTAGCTGAGAGAAATCAGAGGTTTTACTAATGTCTGGGGGATATTTTACAGTCTGCTGTAAATGAGTTCTAGAAGGTTTAATGTATAGCTGTTGATAATGAAAACCAATTGTAAGGAAACAACCAAGTTGGATTTCGGTAACATCAGTAATAAACAATAATAAAATACAAACAAACTTGGGGTGATGAGAAACTCAAACAAGTGTCTTGGGGTAAGTCAATTTAAAAGTGGGAGGACTCAAGGTGTATGTTATTTGAACATTTTAAATTAGTTCAAGAAAAAAGGCATGATCAGATTTTAAGTTTTCAGAGCAAATTATCACTGTTTCCAATGAAGATGAGATTCGACTGAACTCTCTCCTTGCCCATCAAAAGGGAAAAGGCCCCTTTCAGACACCACATGTATTAGTGTCCTGTGGCTGGTGTAACAAAGTACCACAAACTGGGTGGTTTAAATTTATTGTCTCACGGGTCTGGAGTCCAGAAGTCCAGCCAGGTGTCAGCAAGGCCGTGCCCCACAAGTGCTCCAAGGAAAGATCATTCTTGTCGCTTCTTAGTTCCTGGTCTTTGCTGTTGGTCTTTGATGTCCTCACTTTGGCTTGCAGCTGAATCACTCCAATCTCTGCCTTCATCTCACATGGCCTTCATCCCTCACATCCTCACTTCATCTTCTTATAAGGACAGACAGTCACATTGGATTAAGGCCTACTCTAATCCAGGATGACATCATCTTAACTAATTAAATATGCAGTGACCCTATTTCCAAATAAGGTCATGTTCTGAAGTGCTGCGGATCAGAGCTTCAACATGTCTTTTTGGGGAACACAATTCAAGCCATAATACAATCGATGGTGTTTGAACACATTCTCCTCCTTTGGGTTTAGCTGCTGTTGGCTTTGGTTTCATTTGTTCTATTTTCTCTCCTGGTAACTACTGAGCATCTGCACTCAAGGGAGGCCTAGTGAAGAACCTTTTCAATTGTCCATCCCAGCAGTTCCCAGGCCCCAGCAAGCATACAGGGCATCTCTTTGTTGGTGCACAACTGGGTCAAGAGAAAATTAGAAATTAGAAGGCTAGGACTAGCAAACTGCACCAGACTTCAAGTTGCTAGGAGGGATGACATCTACTTCCCAGCTCCTAGTGGGGGGGGTGTGTGCATACACACATGCTGGAGAGAGACAAGCAGAACACATTTGAATAAGTGACTTGAAATCTGAGCATACGGGGAAATCTGATTCACTGCAGGCTTACTCTGAAAATCAGTGACCCAGGGTATAAGGGGTAGGTATGCAAACACTTTTGATCATTTTCTCTTTTATATACCCAAATCTCTTTACCCTCCTTCACACAATGTTTTACTAAGTCCCAGTATAGGAAACTTTGAGAGAACAACAGCACTGGCTGCTGTGCATGGGGTGGAGCCCACCCATCGGAGCCCCACTGCACCTTCTGTCCTGTGGATTCCCCCCCAGCACGACTGTGGTTTCAGCCACAGCTGTGTGCATAGTTTGGTGCAATCCTAGACTCCTCTGAAGTTAGTGGGGTCCGACTGTGATGGTTAGTTTTACGTGTCAACTTGGTTAGGCTGTGGTACCCAGTTTTGGGATCAAACACCAGTCTAGATGTTGCTGTGAAGGTATTTTTTAGATGTGAACAAAGGGCAGAGCTAAGAGCCCGGGTGGTGGAGCCAATCCAAAAGGCTTGGAAAACATGAATTAACGAACTGTGTCTAAGGACCGGCACAGGATTCCAAGCAAGGAGCATGCCCTGTCTCAGGTCTAGGCGAACTGGTAGTGTAATCCTGGCTGTAGCTCAGAATTTCTTTGGTGAGTGACTGATGTGGGTCTCTTGTACTTCCCTCTGGGAATGCAAAAGTCTGAAGCTTTTATCATGTGCCTGCTTCACCATTATATGCCAGATGTGCTATTAGCAGATAGCGCATCTGTTGAATGCCAGTCTCTTGGTGGAAAAGAGCCACATGCACATGTAGCCCGGTGCAGATGGTGCTATACTGCCCTACAGAACCTGATGCTGAGGCTAAACAAGAATTGTTGGAGTCTTGAGGAGCAGGTGGATATACATTGCCTAGTAGAGGGGCAAGAATCACCATTGTCAGTGAGTGGGTGGGGGTGGGCAGAGGGATGCTCACCATTTGCTCTCATTCCTGTGTGCTCACAGCTGGGGTGGAGTCTTTGTCCCTTCCTCTTGGCCTTGGGCTGACCTGTGACATGGCTTGACCAAGAAGGCATGTCAGAAGTGACAACGGGCCAGTTCTGGACCTCCGTATAATGCTGTTTAATCCCTGTGCTACGGAGTGAATGTTTGTTTTCACCCAAAGTTCATATGTTGAAGCCCTAATCCCTAATGTTGTGGTATTTGAAGGTAGAGCTTTTGGTAGGTGGTTGGGTCATGGAGGTGGAACCCTCACAAATGGGATGCGTGCCCCTATAAGACGAGACACTGCCAAGAGGGTGACGATCTCTCTCGGCCATGTGAGGATACAGCAAGGAGGCTGCGGCTACCAGCCAGGAAGCGGGTCCTCAACAGTGTACTGCCGGCACCTGGAGCCTTTCAGCCTGCAGAACTATGAGAAATAAATGTTGAAGCATCCCAGTCTATGGTATTTTTGTGACAACAATCTAAACTGACTTAGCCTAGAACCTATAAAGTTTACCTTATATGGTAAAGACCTTGTAGCTATGGTTGATTGAAGGATCTTGAGATGGGGATCAACCTGGATCATCCTGGTGGGCCATAAATGTAATGCAATTGTCCTCATACAAGAGAGGCACAGGGAAATTGACATAGACCAAGGAAGTGTGACCACAGACACAGAGACTGGAATGATGTAGCCACAAGCCAGGGATTGCTGACAACTACAAAGGCAAGGCACGGACTCACCCCTAGAACTTCTGGAAGGGGTGCGTCCCTCCTGACACCTTTATTTCAGCCCAGTGAATCAGATTTTAGACTTCTGGCCTCCACATCTGTGAAAGAATAGACCTGTGTTATTTTAAGCCACCTAGTTTGTGGTGATTTGTTACAGCAGCCACAGGAAACTAACACAGAGAATGGGAGGGCAGGGCCACAGAAAGACAGATGGGCAAGCATGCAGGCATCTTCCAAAGTGCCCAGCTCTTGTGCTCCCCCTGCCATAATAAGACACCCCCACTGCCCAGCAGGCAGCTGCTCCCCACGGCTCTGCGCCCTCCTTGCCTGGGGCCCGCACAGCAGCAAGTTCCAAGCCCAGTGATCACACAGGCGGCTGCAGGCCCTGCCAGTGGATGCAGCTCACACTCCACCTCTGTGGGCATTGCAACACCTCTGTCCAGGGCTGTCCTTTAGCTGAGGAAACAAATGACAAGAGAACTGTGTCCTTATTTGTCCAAAAGGCGATGGTGGGTTTGATATCTCTGCCAGCTCTGCCAGCTCCAATATCCTTCCCTGTTCTTCTTAGATAAGAGGCTCAGAGCAGCCCAACTGAGTTCTCCCTTGTGTTCCGTGGTCCTTCTTGACAGATGTGTGCTCCAGTGCAAGTGCCCAGGATTGCATTTCTGTTACTGATCACCACTGTCCTAAAAGAAGAGCTCAGGGAGTGGAAACCTGATGAAGGCAAGGCCAGGAAGGGCCATCCATAGCCCATCTTGCCACGATTTGTAATCATGGCAAACCCAGAACAGCTGTGATGTTTACTGGTGAGCGAAAGATGCCACAGTCAGCTGGAATCCGTCCCTACACTGGGCACAAAGACAGCAGCATCCCCTCTGCTCTGTGATCACAGGCTGGCTGGGCCAGGACACCTAGCCACTGAGACAACTGACCCATGGGGTAAGGACGAGCGAGTGTGGGGATGAAGTGCCAGCTGAGGCAGCACGGAGCAGGGAGTGTCCCCATGTCAGGGCCTCCTCAGGTCCAGCTGGTCTGAGAATACTCTAAGCATCTTTTGACCATCAGGAAATGAGAAAGAGACACACCAGCCCTGGAAGGTCCCTGAACTAAAGGGACATACAAAGAGGCAAACGCAATAGCTGCTTATTCCACTTACCCTGACTCGAGCTCCTACCTCCTCTGGTCTGGGGGCTGGAGGGCTGTGCTGGCAGAAGGTCTGGGTCGTTCACCTGAGGCCCCCTCACTCTCTCCCCTCCCCGGCCCTCCCAGTGCCTAGAAGACTCCTGATCCAGGTGGTTCTTCCTGCCTTGAGTTCCTGGAGAGCCTTAAATGCAACACCAAGTGCTCTATCCCTTTAGAAGGGAACCTTTTAAAGAGCAGTGGCAGATCATCGGTGTGGAGAATGGTCTAGTCAGTGTTTTCCAGAAATCTATGGCTGGTGCACACAGCATACATCATGCATTGCCAGTTTGGGAAGTACATGATGATCTGTCACAGTGGGGGAAACCTCCTAGCCTGGAACCCTTTCCCTGTCTTTCTATTTATTTAATTTTAAGAGTAACCTCTTGATTCACTTTATGTTTTTTTTTTTTTCTATGTTCCTTTGTATTCCTATCTGTTGGATTGTTTTATCCTTAATGCCTGTGAATACATCGGGATGCCTATTTGATGAGGTTGCAGGCTCTCTTCCCCCGGGGGGGCAGGGAATGCATGAATCAAAATGAAAGCTCATACCAGGTGGCCAAGAACAGTCACACTGTCCAAGAAAGGGCACAATACCCCACTCAGAAGTCCAGGCTTTGCTCTACTCCATGGAGCAAGTATAGTGGATTTCACTGACACAGGGAATTATCTCCTTGCTCCATAATTAGATTCCCAGACAAAACTAATATACAGAACTGTAACCTGAAGCCACACAAGAACTACTTTATTTCATCACATAAATTATATTCACCTTAAATTTACATAATAATTTAAGAGCATTAAAAACTCATTCGGGGTCAACAAACTTTGAAATAATATTTCCACATTAGCAAGGTACCTAAAGAAAACCACCCACAGACTGAGAGGTATTTGTAGGACTGAATCCTTAAGGCAACCTTTCTAGCTCCTATTTAAAGTGGACTTGGATCATCCCTTTTGTTTGATCTGGAAGAAAGCTAATAGCAATGGTTCCAAATTACCTCCCAAATACAAGCTGCCAATAGATGTAATTTCCCTGGGGCATCTGTCTAGTGAGACCAGCTGTTTTGGAAGATTTCTGAGGCTCCATCAGGTTTGGGGGAGGAGCTGCAGGTTAATGATGTCCGCGGGGGTGTGGATAGGGGATCGGTGGGTGTCCTTCGGGCTCCATATTTGCCATACCCTACGGGTCCCTTCTTTCCCACCTATTTTTAGACTTGAACATGTATCTGCTCAGTGGCAGATGTCCCAAAAACCTTTCACAATTACCTAAATAAATATGAAAGGCAAGTTTATTTTTAACCTGTTTCAGAGGTAGCTCTCTCATCTCACCTGCTTATTATTTTTCAGTTTATTCACAAACTAAAGATTCAAAGGTACAAGTAATATATTTTTTTTAGCTTCTTAAGCCATATATGTTGCTATTTTGTTAGAATTCTGTAAACTCTATTTTTAAAGCAAATGAAAAACAATCTTAAGAGGAAAGAATACTGGATTTGGTTTTGAAAAATAATTCTGTGTAGTCTGCCATTGTCTGTGCAACTCAGTAGTAAATAATTGAAAGGCAAACAGAAAACCATCCAGAACAGCCATCATCAGGGCTCCGTGGCCACTGGTAAGCAAAGCGAATTAAAATTCCTCCTCATTTGAAGACTTACTACAGTCTAAAAAAATCCCACCTGGGCTTCCTGTTTTTCATTGAACTTTCACGCCTCAGTGTCTTTGCTTGTGCTGCTCTGCTGTCTGGAATCTCATTTTGTCTCCTGTTTAAACTGCACACATTACTCAAGGTCCAGTTCAAAAGATGTCTTTTTGGGGAAACCATCCACAGTATCCTCTCTGCCCTGTGCCCAGAGACCTCTGGTTGCATCATCACAGAACTATAGATCGCCCAGCGACCTGTCTCATGGCTGGGACTCTGTTTATAGACTTGATTAAAGGAGCCATGGGAAACTTTACAAAGTCTCCTGTGTTTTCTTTTGGAAGAAATAACATTAAATAATAAATGACTTTGTTGCTGTTATAAGATTCATTTCTCATATCTGTTTACCCCATTAGAATATGGCTTGTTGAGGTAGAGACTTGCCTTATTAATCTTTGCATTTTTTGTTCTTTCTCTTCCCCCACCAAATAGTCATCCTTGAATGTAATAGGTATTTAATAATTGTTGATTTTATTTAGCTTTTCTTAAGCCATATTACTCACAGGCTTGTCCTTAATACAGGGTATTATTTTCTGCCAGCCCATCTGTGGTAGGCATAATAATGCCCTCCTCCCCTTCCAAAGATGTCCGTGCCCTAATCCCTGGAACTTGTGAGCACGTGCCTCACCTTTCGTATAAAAGGAATTTTGTAGGTGTGATGAAGGTTACAACCTTGAGGTGGGGAGATTATCCTGGATTACTCAAGTGGGCTCAATCTTATTACATGAGTCTTTAAAATCAGAGAACCTTCCCCGGTTCTGGTCAGAGGCAGCCGATATGATGACAGAAGGTGGCCAGAGAGAGGCAACATCAGAAAGACTTGACCTGGCATTGCTGGTGTGAAGGTGGAGGAAGGGACGAGCACCTCGGAGTGCAACAGCCTCTAGGGACGGAAGAGATGAGAATGGGTCCTCCCTGCATTCATTTCCTGAGGGCCAGCACAAACTGACCACCACAGGAATGTATTAACTCAGAGTTCTGGAGGCCAGAAGCCCAAATTCAAAGTGTCAGTGGGGCCATGCTCTCTCCAAAGGCTCCTGGGGAAGATCCTTGCACCTCCTCTAGCTTTTTGTGTTTGCTGGCAGTTCTTGATGTTCCTTGACTTGCAGACGCATCACTCCGCCTCCTTAGTCATGTGGCCTCCTCCCTGTGTCTGTCTGTGTCTCCGTTTTATCTTCTTATGAAGGACACCAATCATTGTATTAGGGCTCACCCTGATCCGGTGCAACCTCATCTTACTGTCGCTAATTATATCCGCAAAGGCTCTGTTACAAAATGAGGTTACATTCTGGGATTTTGGGTGGACACAAATTTGAAGGGACACTGCTCAACCCAGTGCACCCCCTAAGAGCCTCCAGAAGGAGCACAGCCCTTCCAGCACCTTGACTTCAGCTCAGTATGAAGTTCTTTCCTCCAGAACTGTAAAATAGTGAATATGCATTGTTTAAGCCACTAGTTTTGTGGTAATTTGTCACAGCAATCGTGGAAACTACATATGCTGCTCAGGTTGGGATCACCAATTTTGTCTTATTCTAAACCACAAACTTTACGTGGATCTGGGGCTGTCTTCATTCACTGAAGACATAAATATATCAGGGGAACATAATTCACTGTCGATGATCTCTCTAATAAATTCCAGTAAAGGGCAGTGCAAAGTTCCGTAAAGTTTCCACTGGTGTTAAAGTATAAAGGCCCGTGTTGTTACCATGAGATGCTTTGCTTGGAGACCAAAAACCTGGCTGTAAACCTTCACCATCCTTGGAGCTTCCTGGCCCTAACCTGCTCAATTCCACTTTCCACACATGTGCTCTCTCGCACTCTATTACAACCCATCGAATCATGCTAAGCAGAGTGGCAGCCAATGGAGTGGTTTTCCTTTTTTTTACAGCCAAACATGAGAAATGCAGACAACTGTATGGACATCTTTCTGATTCACACATAAGACAACGTGGCTGGCAGCGTAGTGCTGCTGAGTAGCTTAGCTGCCCTGAACCATTGCTTTTGAGGAATAGACATGCATCGGACACACATTTAAAAGAAAGGTTCACTAACCTATAAACACTGCTGTGAAGATGACAGAAAATCCTACCCAGTCTTCCTCATTCAGGCCGTTCCTGCATCTTGGTCCAACCAGCAGACAGAAGATCCAGCAGACAAAGCCCCACTGCAGGCTGAGGAGGAGGGACCCTGGTACCTGGGCAGTTCTGATTTAAGGGGCACAGGCCCATCGTAATGGTTGTGCTGTTCTTATGGCCATGGTCAGACTACTGCCTGAGAGCACACAGAAGGTGCCCAAGTACCATAAATTAGCCTGTCTGTCTGATAACACGTCAAAACAATTGATGATGGGTCTTTACCATTCATTCCTCAATTTAGAATGTTTATGTCAGATTATTTGCCTAAAATTTGAAGATTATCAAATAGAATTATAAGACATTCTTTCAATATAAAAACATAGGACCTCTCTCTCTTGAGAATCAGGGGAAATAAATTAGGGGAATTTGGAAGGCATTATGCTGTGAGGTGCTAAAAGTGCATTGTGGTTTCAGAATTTCTGACTTGAATATGTATCTATTTAGGTATATTTATGTATATACATAAAAAGATGACAGCATACCTGTATATATTTTCTGGGAGATATCACAGAAAATGGCATTGACTAAATTCCACATTTCTGTGTGTTTGCTCATGTTCAAAGAATTTCTATATTAAGCCTGCAGATGAGATCAGAACTCTTCCCAAATTAGCAAATGCAGTGCAGTGGATACATTTCATCCTTGACATAGTCTCTGGGGAGACTTTGAGGCATTTTAATATGAAATGAGGAGCAAGATATTCTCCACAGTGAACCCAATTTGCCTTTGTGTCCCTACTAAAGCATGTAATAATATTCATTCACGGTAGATTAACGGTTTGGTTTGTTTTATTGTGCAGAAAAAAATGAGATAAATAATAGGCAATATCTCAGGCCACTGGAACACAATTCAGTCCATGTCACCATGGATGTTGCTGTCTGTTTTGGGGAGTTAATTTCATATGCCCAAAGGATTCCCAACCAATTAAATGAACAAGAGGATCATTGTTTTAATTGCAGCACCCAGAACATCCATGGCCCCAGAAGCCTTACAAGGATGATGCTTTTTCTGATGCAAGAACCATTGTAGAAATAAACTTTAGTGCCAACTGCAATGTACATTATCACCAGTATCTTAAGGCTGTGAGTTTAAAATCAGGTGACAAAAATCAGTGTCCCCATGCTTGCTTTTCTCAGACCTGGTTAGCGTGCTGGAAGATTGTCAGGTTTTTCCTTCAGGGTAAGACTCATGTAGTGCCAGCCGACTTCTCTTGCTAGGGCTGTCCTAATTTCCACTGTCAGGGGTGCCACATTATGGGAAATGATCCAGTGGAGATGTCAACTATGCATCTTTGTTGCAAAGCTCAGTGATCTTGTGGTTGGCTCAGAGCTCGGGGGTCTGATTGGGCCAGGGGATTTGCCACACTTACACATGGCCAGGGCCAGGGCCAGGGCCAGGGGGCTGAAGTGTTTGCTCTGTTGTGGGGGTCTTGTTCCTCCTCCCTAAAATAGGGATGGAAACTATTTGATAGGGTTTGAGGGATAATCACAGGAAAATATATTGACAACGGAAAATTTCTCTGCCAACGTGAAGTATTCCTGTCATAACATTGTATCTCAAAAATAAAAACAAAAAATTCCTTCCTCTTCTATCAGCAAGTCAGAATTTACAATCCCCACTCCCGAAATGAAAGACTCAGGCCACAGAGAAATTGATCAACCGACCCCAGATCTCGGAGCATAGAGATGGGAAGGGATGAATTATCCCCCTTCTACCTCATTCCTAATTGTGGCTGTTGTAGGAGTTTCACTGGGGGCAGGTAAACTTTTTGTCTACTTTTTTGACACCCCAGGATGTCTTCAATTACTTTAAAAGATACACTAAATTGTCAGATATATGTTTAGCCAAAATCGATTTCGATTTGCTCTTGGGAAAGGTTGGCAGGTCATGCTGCAAGTGTATCAATTTGACCGGCTCCTCAAGAACAAATGGTGGGGAGGCAGGTCTTTTAAACAACAATCACTAATATTAATCTCAGACCTTGTCTCAGGAGACTCACAGCAAGATCCAGGAATTGATCTTATTGATCTGCATAAAAACCCTGGGGAAGGAAGGAGGAAAACAGGTGCAACCTTTATTTTCTTACCAAAAGACAGAACCAAACCGGCGGGGGGAGCTGCTTGAGCAGGGGTGCTGGGGGGTTGCCTCTGGGGGTCCATCCACTAAAGTCCTGTCTGTGTTGTGAGCTCTCTCTTATTGCACTGTTGCATGAATATTCACAAGCTGCAGCCACTTACCCCCAGAGCAGCGAGCTTTATCCCATTTGGGCCACCACAGTCAACAGCATCCAGGATTTAAACTCACCTTTAACATGTACTGTCCTTTGATTTTTAATTTAAGGTAACACTATTTATAAAAGAGCCCTCATGCTTAAATAATTTCTTCATGAGAATGTGAAATTAGAAGACTGAATTTATGCTCGCAGAGTGGAAGACATCTGCTCTCCAGAGAACAAAGGGCCATAAATATCAATATTAGACAAGAATTCCAGTTTCCCCTCCCCCATGAGGGCATTTCAGACTCTGGGATTTAATGATCAGCAAAACCCAGCTCTGCTAATTAGTTCTACCCATGGAATATGGCAGCTTTATTATTGTCCTGCCTTTAGTGTCTAATTATTTACAGAACATTTATTCGGGGGCAGAGAGACCATGAAAGCTGCTCCTGACCTTCAGGACCTTGCGAAAGTGAACTTCCCCGCACGCGGGAGAACCTGGGACAGACCTGCTCACGGGGGTGGCGGTGGCTTTCGTCTCAGACCACAGCACAGTATCAAACGTAGCGATCCCCTCCCCTGTTGGAGGGAGGTGCTGGGGTAAGAATGCCATGGATTTCAGCGTTTGACTCTGATTTTCCATAATGACGATATGGTGCCAACAAGTACCTATTAAAGGACACAAAGAAGGTGGACATTTTAAGTTTTGGAGCTAACACGTGTTGGAGACCACCTCCGTTTTTAGCTAAGCAGATGTGCTCTGTAAAGGAAGGAACATGGCACACGACACAGAGAGACAGTTTTCTACTCCTCAGAGGCATTGTCACATTAAAACCTGGACACTTTGAGAGGTTAGAGCAAGACAGGCAAAGAGAGGGGGCCAGCTGTGATCCTTAGTGTTTTAACAACGTCACTGAGGCATAGTTCACTCACCACACAGCTCACCCATTGACGTGTCCAACCCAGCTGTTTCTGGGATGGCCACAGAGTTGTGCAACCGTCACCACAGTCAATTTAAAGCGTTTGCATCCCCTTGTAAAGAACCCCTCTTCCTCCTCCTCCTCCTCGCCCATCTCTGGTGACCAGCAATCTGCTTTCTGTCCCTGTACATTTGCCTATTCTGGACTTTCATGAGAGTGGAATCGTGTGGTGTGTGGCCCTTTACGTCTGGCTTCTTTCATGTAGCATAATGTTTTCAAGGTTCATCTGTGTTGTAGCGTGTATCAGGGCTTCATTCCTCTGTGTGGTCAAATAATACGGCATTGTATGGACGCACCACATCTCTATCCATTCGTCCATCAATGGACCTTTGAGTTGTTCCCGCCTCTTAACTACAGTCATCCCTCGTTACTCTCGGGGGGTTGGTTCCTGGACCGCCGTGGATGCTCAAGTCTCTTATACAAGATGGTGTAGTATTTGCATATGACCTACTTACATCTTCCCGTATCCTTTAAATCATCTCTAGATTGCTTAAAATACCCAATACAAGGTAAATGCAATGTAAATAGTTGTTAAACTGTATTTGTTTAATTTGTACTTTTTCATTGTTGTCTTATTTTTCTCCCAATTTAAAAATTTTTTTTCTGAATTTTTTAAATTCATGGTTGGTTGAATCTGCACATGCAGAACCAGCAGGCATGGAGGGCAGAATGTACTATGAATAATGCAGTTACAAACATTGGTGTACAAGGACCTGCACAGATATATATTCTCATCTTCCCTGGGCCCAGCTCGAGGAGTGGACTTTCTGGGTCGCGTGGAAGCTCTGTGCTGAGTTTCCACACCGTTTCCACAGCAGCGTGGGAGCTCCAAACAATCACGCGGATTTGTAAGTTCCTCCACGCTATACCTCACCCCTCCTCCCGCCCATCCACTCTCCAAACCTACTCCTGTTCCCTCCGAGTGGGAGCAGGGAGACCACGCTGTCCTTGTGCTCCTCATTGCTGAGCTGTCCTACGCAGAGGTGCATGCGAGTCCCTCAGAGCACCCCCACCTGTGAACCCCATTGCTGACCTGGGGGCTCTCGTTGGTCAAATGGCAGCGTGGGCCGGGTGATGCGACCCCTGCAGTGACCCCAAGCATTACCTGCACTTGCCAGCGTTCCCCCTTTCTCCCCTCAGCAGCTCTGTGAGGTGTGGCAGAGCACAGACTTGGGGTGGGCAGAGCTTCCTCCTCATCGCAGTTGAGCCAATTCTGTCTCTGTGATGGAGACCTGCTGATTCATCTCTCTGAGCCATAGTTACCTCATCTGTAAAAATGTTGCCACGAAAATTAAACAGCGCCATGACTGATACGAGGTAAGGGCCCACGCACACGGGCTCCCTTCCCTCCTTCCTCCCTGCGCGGGATGAATGTGAGGTCCTGGGTCTCAAAGGACTCACCCGGTTCACTCATCAGAAAGGGGAAATGCTGGGACTCACATTCTGATATTTAATTAAAACTCTAATGATCTTTTTCGGCACACCAGGATTGAGCTCAGGTGATGTTTTTATTGGTTGGAAACATTAACTGTGAGGAATTCAGGGCTCTGCTAGATTGCTAATTAAATTTATTCATTAAGTTTTTGGGTTTTTTTTTCTTAGTACTGAGCTGACTTCCTTACCTTGTGGCGTTAAAGTGTTGGTATGTTAGTTGCTTTGTGGTTATTAGCACACTCATACTTACCAGTCTCATATTGGTAATAGTTCTGTAAAATGCAAACTTCTGGCATCCACTGATCTAGACAGCAGGGGTTGGTAAATTTTTCTGATAAAGGGCCAGATAGTAAATAGTTTCATTTGGGCAGGCCATAAGGGGTCCATTACAATTATTCAATTCTGTTGTAGGGGCAAGTAGATGTAGATAATAGACAGCAGGTGTGGTCAGATCTTGCTGACCCCTGATCATCAAGCCAAGCCCTGGACACAGGAGAAATGGTCACCTGGGGTGAGGACACCACCTTCTTCATGGAGGGCATGGGAAGCATGACAGGGTGGGGAGGTTCCCATCTTTGCATCTGCCTACAGAGCAGTTGCTGATAATTTTCTTGAAGCTCAGATTGGAAGCTGGATATCGAAGGTGGTGGGTGGTTTCACAGTAGGAGGTTGGTGGTTATAAGTGGAGCATCAAAATTAGCCCCAAAGAGGGACAAGAACATCCAGTATATTGTAGCAAGAACTGTGGCTTTTTGCCAGGAAGAGCCACATCGAGTGGCATCAGAGGAACCCCGAGTTCCCCAGATGAAGAAGGAAGCCAACAGTTTGAGGCACACTCAGGGAGGTGACAGAAACAGAAGAGGAAAAGACCCTGGGTGAGGGCGTGAGCACCCCTGTTCTGGTGAAGACCAAACCAGAGGAATGACTACATGTGAAGGGGACAGACCTTCAGTATGTCCTCACCAACTGGGATGAAGCCAGACTCCACGAAAGACCAATTCCCAGGAACAGTGGGCTCGGGACCACGAGGCTCTTTGGAAGCTGCTGTGAAATTTTGCCATCATTGCTATGAGACATCTGATGCTCACTTAGCATTCAGCTGAGATTACACGTTCCTTGTGGCACATTTTGGTCAATATTCTCACAGGTTGAGTGGTTTTCTTGGGGTCTGGTTGGAGGTTTGAGCTTGAAAGCATAGTACCCATGTTCTTTGTATTGTTAATTCAACAAATATTTATTGGGCAGCTCCTATTGCTAGATAGTATTCTATGTGTTGGAGCTCCTGACACAATATTGCATATGTAGCAAGAAAATATTAATAATAAATTGAAGTTATAGCAACAGGATCCCACCAGGTAGGTCCATCTGAGAAATTGCATCTTGAAGATAAATAGTTTGAACAAATTGAGACCTAAGGAGACAAGGCTGGGCCTTGATGTATTAGTTATCCATGCTGTGTAACAAAGTGCCCCAAAACTTACAAGCTTATACAAATACTACCACTCAGTTTCTGCAGGTCAGGAATCTGTGATTTGCTTAGCTGGGTGCTCCTGGCTGAGGGCTTTTCATGTGGCTATAGTCAATCCATTGGCTCAGCCTGTAGTTGTCTCAAGATTCAACTGGGGCTGAAGGATCTGCTTCCACACTCACTCACATGACTGCCGGGAGGCCTCGGGTCCTCAGCACGTGGCCTCTCCCTGGTGCTGCTCACAGCGTGGCAGCGGCTTCCCCAGAGTGAGTGATCAAGAGAGAGAGAAAGAGAAGGAGAGAGCCAAGATGAAAGTCAAAGACATTTTTATAATCTAATTTGGGAGGTGACCTATCACCACTTCTGCCATATGCTATTGGTCACACAGACCAACCCTGGTCAGTACAGGACGGGACTTCCGAGGGCGTGAGTCCCAGGAGGCAGAGCTCACTGTGGACACGTGGAGGCTCCCACGCCTGGTCAGCATCTGAATTAGCCCATCTTCCCGCGGTTTCCAGGCCCTGCTGCAGGGACTGAGCCTGAGGCCTGAGAACAGACTGACGTGGGGTCTGCAAAGCTCGGCACGGGGCGAACCCCCCAGCCATGGGTGACCTTGACGGCCAACGCTGAAGAGCAGCACGTTACCCTTCTGCCTCCCGGAGGGTGGTCGTTAAACCATCCAAACCAACAGAGAGTATCTGCTGAGGGTAAGCGCTCATCTTGAAGTTGAGAAAACACCATATGCGTGGGGACTGTGTGTGTGGCAGGGAGGGAAATGGGTGAGAAACACGGAAATAGAAGAAACGGAAAATAATCTGCTAGGCAGATCCTAAGACATAGAACAGATAGAAAAATAATATTTTCAGTCATAAACAACATAGACAACACAGCATAACATAGAAATGTAAATAAATCCTCCTTTGGGAAGTTCGCCCAAGTCACGAAAGCTGCTGTCCCCCTGTGTCGGACAAACTCACGAGCTTTTTGGTAAGGAATGACTGTCCCAACAATCACAGCCTTTAAGCCCACAGAGGCCTTCTGGAGAGCAGCCCAGGAAGGAGTCCTTTACAACAGGAGAGCCTCCCACACCGCCACCTGCCCGTTGTCCCCCGTGGGGCAGAGCCGGCCCCTCCCCAGCACGCAGCTGTCGTTTCCCGCTCCGCTTCCTGCAGGGAGAAGAGACGGAGAGAGACGCTTCACTGGGGCAGCATGCGGGATGGCTTCTTCCGAGGGCCACACGCCGTCTGGTTCCCGCGCGGGGAGGAGCTGCGGGCGCGGCTGCGTGATTTCCCAGCGCTGCCCCCGGGCCACGCTGAGCAGAGAAGCTGAGCGGGGACAGCAGACACGGACTGCGGGAGAAGGCCCCTTCCGCGGCCACCGGACGGCCAGGGAGATCGCGACAAATACCGGAGCCATGTCAGCAGATCTTTGCGTGGAAAGGGGCACCCGTGTCCTACAGGAGCGGGGGTGGAGGAAGGGTGTCCTGCGGTGGGCGCTCTCTTTAGGCAATTCAGAGCTCTGAAAAGCTCCCCGTGTTAGAAATCCCTCTCTCAGGACACTTTGGGTTCAACTTAAAGCGGTATCTATTTTCTTGCCTATTTTAATCAAAAGTAGCCATTTTCAGGTGAAGCGGTAACCGCATTTACATTGTTGTCCCTGGAAGCGGGACACAGACAGCTGATGACATTCAGTGGAGAGATGAGCGAGCAGGAGGTGACTTTGGGGTACGCAGGGGAAAGCAGGTGTGAGTGGGGAGGAAAGAGACTCTGGCGTGTGCCGATGAGGTGGGACCCCAGCGACAGGTGTAGGGAAGCCCATCATAAAAAGATACGCACGCTGAAATTTAAACTTCACATTCAATCTGGGCCAGGTCTTGTCTGAAAATGTCACACACTCCCTTCGTACTAAGTCATATAAAGTGAAGGTTCCCAAATTTGACGCACCTTCTAATTACCTAGAGGAACTTTTAAAAATTGCAAGACTTTATCCCTAGAGAGTATGACTTAGAGATGCCCTGGATGTCAACAGCCTGTGGTCCAAGGATCACATTTGAAGAAATATTATTTAGAAAAAAATGTACATGAGTTTGATGAAAAGTTGTGTTCAAAAATTCTATTCAAGAAGAGTGAAGAGAAAGTGTTTGGCTATGCAGTGAGTTATTGAATTTGGAGAAATCCCCAAGAACCATCACACCTTGAATCAGCTCCACAATGTTATAAAGAAACTGAGCAGCATTTCTGGATAATACAGGCCAAGCCACATCCAGCCATCACCTTTGCTGTGTGCATTATTTTAGCTGTGGAAACTTGGTCTCTGTGTGCATACGTGATGAATAAAATACTCATGTACACAAGCTCAGTTTCTTTGTAACTAGACACATTCTTAATGTTTAATGTTCACAAAAATGTTTCCAATGTGAAATTGTAACATAGTGTTTTGACATTTGCTCTGAGCATATGTGCAGCCATATCAATTATAACTTTTAGTTATGCAAGAGAGGAAAATCCTAAAGACAATTTGAGGAAGAATCCTGTTGCCAGTTAGTGACTTTAAGAGTCCATTTTCAATACAATAAAAAAATAGTACAGATCCCAAGAAAGTGAAAAACTGCCTTGCTGGCAGCTGAGCCGCGATGCCCCCAAGTGAGCACAATGTTCAGAGAATATAAATAATGTCTGGGCAAGGCCATTCTGAAATCACGCAGGGAACAAGAAAGAGACAAACACTATACTCCTACCATAAAATTCCCTCTGCTAACATGAGTGACTTCTACCCCAGTGACAAACCCCCCTAGATACAATTTAAGATACCCAATCACAAAGCTCTCCCCACTTAGAGACAATGCCCAATCCAAAACTCAACCCACTTTCCTAAACCCTCCTCAGAATCACCCAGAACAACCCCAAATCCCATAAGAAGAGGCTCCCAATCCTCTCTTATGAGATATTCAGAAGCCAAATTAACCTAACTTTTTCATCTACAGGTGTGTTCCTTGTGGTGTTGGCTAGTGGGCTTTGACAAAGGGAGATTCCCCCGAGATTTGGCCAAGATCCTGGCTACCACAGACCACACCCTCTACTTAGTCACCCTGCATAGGTGAGATTTCTTGAGTTTCCACTGGTTCCAAGCTACCTTGTTCACAATGATGAGGCAAGTATTATACTAAATTGAAGCTACAGATATTACATTGGCCCCCTCAGTTTTGGGTTTATTTTGGTTCCAAGGACTTTTGAGTTCTGATCAGATTGGGAAAATGTGGCTTCTAATCTACCAACACATGGCCCTATTGGTGATCTGTTTGTCCAGGGTGTGCTGTGTTGTTTGTCTATGAGAGAAAGTCTCTAGGGAGGATCAGGGATGGAACCCATAATCCTGTCCCTGGAGCCAGCCCTGAGGCAGGGTGAGTTCAGAAGTCTTGTCAGACCAGCATCCCATGGATATAGTTTCTCTTGGGTTATCTTTTCAAAACTTTATAAGGACTTTCCTCTGTCTTGCCTTTGTGTACTAAGAACTGCTTAGTTTAGTTCTGTCTACCTGAAGCTGGGAGTTTGTGAAGTCCTCAGTTGGTGATAACTGCTTTTTAAACAGATTCTAGAGATACATGGTTGCAGAAGCATCATTTTTACTGAATGGTGCAGGCCAAATACTGACTTTTTCTCATGAGTTGTATTATTTCATTAACACAAGCACACATCTCTTTAGATGGCAGGCATAATTTCATGAAATACAAGTTGGAATTATAGTGGCCTCCTGGGGGGGGCATTTGACATGAACAAGATTATTTGGGAGAAGACTTAGGACAAAACCGAGACACAAAACCTCATGTCTCCTATGGACTAGAGTCTTTACTTGGTATGAGGAGCCTTCCAAATTAAGTCTGGACTCTAGAATTACCTCCAAAAGTACTCTTTAGGTGAGGGCAAGAAGAAAACGTGCAGAACTTACAACTGCCAAGCCTTTTAATTTGCATACTTGCATTCCTTCCCCATCCCCTCCTCCTGGCCATTCATACTACCCCAATATCCATAAAATACAACTGCCCTGTGAAATGGATCCCAGTGCTTCCTGGTCTGTGGACTGTGCACCTTTTCCTCTTCCAAATCCAATGATCCTAAGGAGAGAGAAACTGAGGAATTCAGGCTTGTCTTGGGCACACAGCCTTTTCTGACTCTATCCATCAGACCATCTTTTGGTGAGATAGAAAATGCAAACACTTGGCTTAAGATGGCTGGTGTGGCCCAGAGAGGAACTAAAGCGAGTCAAGAAGAGAGACGCCATGTCGGCAAAGGTACGCGAGCCTGATCATGATGATGACTTGATCTAGAGTTTCTGCTCAAAGGCACAGCAGGGAGGACAGTGTCTGAGATCAGGGAGTCCCCGAGGTGCCTCGTGTTGCCTCTGTGCCCTGTGCTAAAGTGGACGGGCAGCGACAGCACCTACAGCCTGATGAGACAAACGCAGTCAAGGTCAGGCTCCCCTGGGCAGGAGAGATGAGTCCAAGCGCAGGGGAACCCAGGGGAGTGTGGAGAAGGGAGAAGCCGGATGAGACCAAACGCAGCAGCAGAGACTGTAGCTTGGCCCACAAATCCTCCTCCTTTATATCTTTTTTAAAATTGTGGTAATCTATATATAACATAAAATTTACCATTTAAATTTGTGGTAACCTATACATGACATAAAATTTACCATCTTTAAGTGCATGGTTTAGTGGCATTAGGCACATTCACACTATTGCTCAACCATCACCACCTCCAGGACTATTTCATCTTCCCCAGTGGAAGCTCGGTCCCCATTAAACACTAACTCACCACTCCCCCTCCCCAGCCCCTGCAACCACCGTTCTACTTTCTGTCTCTATGAACTTAATTACTCAAGGTACCTCATATAAGTGGAATCAGATAGCATTTGTCATTTGTGACTGGTTTATTTCACTTAGCATCATGTCCTCAAGGTTCATGCATGTTGTAGCATGTGCCAGAATTTCCTCTCTTTTTAATACTGAATAATATTCTATTATATAGATATGCCAGATCTTTTTGTCCATTCATTCGTTGATGGGCCCTTGAGTTGCTTTACCTCTTGGCTATTGTGAACAATGCTGCTGTGAACATGAGTATACAAATATCTGTTTGAGTCCCTGCTTTCAATTTTTGGGGTATATACCCAGAAGTGGAATTTCTGGACCATTTTCTGTCCTTTTAATAGTCTGTGGCTGGCCACCACCTTGAATATTAAGACAGAGTGAATCCAATGTGATCATGCCTGGACCTGTGTGGTGCTGGGTGATGATGGGGGGACTGTAGCTTTGTCATATGGCCATATCCTCACACAGATTTTAGGTACAGCTGGGGGACAGTTCCCGTATTGACTGGCAGGGTCTCACTTCAAGAACCTGCTTCACCTCTGCTTCAGTTTTGTGTGTGTGTGTTTTGCTGTTGTTGTTTTCTTGCTTGCTTCTTTTTTGGAAAGCCAATGTGACCTTCTCAGCTTGAAGGCAGGGACAGCCTGGAAATGTTTAGGAGGAAATTCCCCTGAAAAAAACTTTCAACAAATGGAGAATATGAGTTACTGAATAAATACTGCAGCACGCTACACTCCAGAGGCCAATTCTGAGGCATGTCCAGGTGATCCTCAGTGGGTCCGGCCACAACTGAGCACCAATTCCTGCAGTGGTAAAAGCCCAATAATGCACTGATTGGTACTTTATCCCTTCCCTATCTTACTCTCTCCACCCTCAAACAAACCACCTGTGCCCAAGCAGTAGTCTCAGGCTCTACTTTAGGATGAACCCAAATGAAGAAGAAAACAAAAATCCTCAGCTGGTCACATGGGTGGGTGATAATTGCAAAAATATTATCTACAGAAAAGGCAAAACAGCGAACATTTGATTTCAGTTTGTGGACTTACTAACCTTCCAGATTTTAGGGCTTCTGCATTTTGGAATAGAACTCTGATGGGTCATCATAAAGGACAAAGCATGTTTTTCCTTATCAAAGATATGGAGGAGCGATAACAGAAAAATTAAACATAAATATGCAAAGAAATCTAACAAATCTAACAAAAGTACAAAAGCATTAATTTGTATTTTATTACTAACCAAATAAAAGTAGAAGTTTATGGTGGTGGTTTACATATATTCTGTTCATTGTATCAGGTTTCACTGCTGTTTATGAATTCATGATATATAGACACAACCTTGAGATTTGCTTAAATCATAAATTTATAAAATATACAAAGTCACTGGGGTATTTTGGGGGAGGGCTATAATTGCTTACGAGTTGATATTTCCTGTCTAATTAGCTTGGTTTCGTTCTCTGGTTGTAGAAACCTCTGAGCAGGCACACACTGAAAAACTTATTTATTATGTGTGTCTACATTTTGAGATGAAAAGGTCATACAATAAAAATGGTTGATCTTAATAAGCTCTGCTTAATTTTATATTTTATCATCTTTTGAAATATCCCAAGAGTAAACACCAAGCAAACTCTTAATGTGTATGATTGTGATGATTTATGTTTTAAATTACAATGATTCTCTTAATTTTAGACAACTTACTTGCTATGTTTATAATATGGGAGTTTTTGAGTATACTGGGAACTTTAAGCATGTTACATTTCTGCCTGTTCATTTTATACTAAATCACTATAACAAAACAAAAGTTGCTATTTTTTTTTCTTTTGGTTCCCATCTGGTATGGACTGAGTAGGGCATTTAGGGAGGTAACTAAGGTTAAATGAAGTCATAAGGGTGGGGACCAAAGCCAATAGGACTGGTGTCCTTAGAAGAAGACGGAGGGGTAGCAGACTCTCTCTCTCTCTTTCTCTGCATTCACAGAGAAGAAGCCAAATGAGTTCACAGTGAGAAGGCAGCCGTCTACAAGCCGGGAAGAGAGGCCTCCCCAGAAAATGTGGCATAAGCCACTCAGTCTGTGGTACTCTGTATGGCTGCCCAGGCTGACTAATATAATGTTCCCTAAGGGTGGATACTGTCATTTAACTCCGTGTACCCCAAATCACTAGCACAGTGTTTCAAATGTGGCAGATAATTCATAAATTCATATTTATTGGATTTGGATCTATTCAATAAATGTTGACGGTGATTACACAGAAGTGTGAGCTCTATATCTTGGAGATGAACAAGTCACAGGCCCCACTTTTAGAGGCCTTGCCCCCTCCTGACCCGTGAGTGGGCAACCCAGTGTTCCTGTGTGTTTATCACATTACACACACATCATACAAGCCAGGGCAATGCACCCAAGAACAGACAAAAGGATCCACTTACTTCGTGGTGGGGTTTCTCCTTGCGGTGCAAACTTTTAAATAATATTAATTACATTAATGTCTTCATCAATCAAGCTCCTGTGCATGAACATCAAGCTGACCCAGTGAATCCCAGGGATGCAATCAGAGGCCACCCCTCCCATCTCTATTTTCCCCAAAATATCAGTCTATGACCTACCTATTTCCTTGGGCAACTCATTGGCATTTATACTCAAACCCCACAGAAGGGTTTGGCAACATACTATAAATGTGTTATATTCTCTCTTTGCACCTCACCCTGATGGAAGTGCCACCAGCTGGGTCCAGCCACCCACCCTCCACCCCCTGCCCGGGCCCCTTCCCAGAGAAGCAGTGGGGTGCATGAAAAATCCTGTTACACTGAACCAGACAGCCACCTATGAACTATAAAACGTGAAAGGATGTCCCTGTGTGTAGCCCTGTGTGGACTTCCCCATCATTGGGAGAAGCGGGTACCAACTTGGAGAACATGCTGCCTCCACACTGTGTTGCCCTTAGGTGTCACCTCTTCAAATGCTACCATATAAAGACGTCCACAATGGCCCAGCCAATTTGTGTTCCCACAGGCACCTGTGATGTCCTCGCACCTGGGAGGTGAGACTCATTAACTTCCTAAAGTTGCATTAAGCATCGTCAAAGTTCATCTCCTGAGGAAAAGCTTTGGGGAAGGCTGAGAATCGAACTCATAAGCCACCTAGAATTGGAGGACATCTGGGAGTGATTTTACTAATACTGCAAAGACATTAGTGCACTGGAAGACAGGCAGAGTCGAGGTGGCTCTGGCTCCCCCAGGAATATTCTGCAACCAACTCAGGACCCAGGGAAGGAAGGAGAGAAACCAAGCCCAGGAAACAAAAGGGGAAGGGGGGATCATTTTATTTTGTAGCAGGAACAATGACATAAAACATCTACATAATGTAGAAATTAACTGCTGCTGCTTTCCCGTCCTAGGGGATGGCAGGACACTACTTCAAGTGGAGTAAATTAATCATCTCTTTGGGTTCCCACTCCAAAAGTCACAGAAACATCTGGAAGGAGGAGTAAAGAGTCTGAATTGTTCTGCATAATCATGAGGGGAGATAATCTGAGTTTCTGCAGGCAGTTTAGGATCAACATGGGGAGGGAAAGAGTTCAGAGAAGCCGGAGAGAGAGAGGCCTGTGAGCTGGGCGGAAGGCCCAGGCCCTCCCAAAAGGCAGACACCAGCCGTGGAAGAAATCCCTGGTGCCCTGGCAGAGTCTGAGGATGGAAGTGCTGGCCACGACCGCTGAGACTGTTTCCATCCTAGCAGACAAGTAAAATCATTTTCTTCCCAGAATCATGCATCGCTAGCCCCCAAATGTCAGTGAGATTTCCACACTTATTAGCTTATATTTAAGGGGATTTAGGGTAAGGGAGGAAGAGGAAACTTGTCCTGCATAAGACAAAGCCTGAAATCAGGAGAAAAAAGGATCCTCAGGAACATGAGAACACGAGAGAGATCACCGGCTATGGCCTGTGGCATGTGCTCGCCAAGAGAACAGAGAAAATCGACAGGAATTCAGAAGACTGAATTTGTTTCCTAGGGCTGTTTTAACAAATTACCACAAACTTAAACAACACACATTTATGATCTTACAATTTTGCAGGTCAGGAGACTCACTGGGCGGAATTCAAGGTGTTGGCAAGGCTGCGTTCCTACTGGAGGTTCTGGGGGAGAATCCACTCCTTGCCTTTTCCAGCTTCTAGGGATGCCCATGTTCACTGGCTCACGGCTGCCTCGGTTTCTGCGTTCATCCTTCCGTCTGCTTCTCTCACATGCCTCTTGTGAGGACCCTCATTGTCACAGTGGGCTTACTGGATAATCCGGGATAACCTCCCCAGCTCAAGATCCTTAACATAGTCACATCTGCAAAGTCCTTTCTGCCATGTAAATGAACTTTCACAGGTTCTGCAGATTAGAATGTGAGCATCTTTGGGACCATTGTCTGCCAACCACAGGGACCTTCCCAAAGTGCGTGAGACAGGAGCAACAGGCATCTAATGTGGTTAAAGACGAACTTAATTCATCTGAGTCACCACAAGGGATATGTGCAGCATTCAAAGGGTATTTCTGCATTTGAGAGGACCCAAGGGATATCTGGTGTGAGTGGGGCACACTTCTCAGGCCTGTGTGCTGCCTCAGAGGTTGACAAGCACGTTCACGGCTGAGAGCATATGGGAATCTCTCAACGCTTCAAGGTAGGCACACGAGATAAGAATCACCATTACCCCAGGCCAGATGTGCCCACAGATAACAGATTTTTAAAATACTTTATCAGAGATATTATACAGGAATAAAAGGAATTTAAGAAAAGAGCAAATCAGTGTTTTCATTGGTCCACATAAGCTATTCTTTGTTCGTGTACATATTCCGTTTTTATACACTTACAGCATCTTGGAGATGAGTTATATTCTGTGCTTTGCATTAAGATTATGTCATGGCTTCTCATCTGCAGCATTTCCCACCCCCTGCCCACCCCCGGTAACGCCCTGCACACTCCTCCTCGCTCACATTTTGTCTGCAGACTCATACTCATCCCCCCCCCACCCCCCGCTCCTGCCTCTCTCACATAGCCAACCAGTGCCTTGTGAAAACCCCGTCAGCTCAACTAAGAGTTTCTGAAGGACAACACGGTGTTTCTTTTTTATATCTTCCACTTCTTTGCAGAGATTTTCTATCTTTCCATTTGTTTTAACAATGTTTGCCATTATGCCTTAGAGCACTTTATAATAGTTGCTTTAAAGTCTTTAACAGATATTCCCAGGATCTCTGCTACCTTGGCATTGACATCTATTGCATGCCTTTTCCCAGGTAAATTGAGATTTCTCCGGTTCTTCATATGCTGAGTAATTTTGGATTATATTTTAGACACTTGAATATTATGAGACTTTTGGGTCTTGTTTAAGTCCTGTGGGAAATGTTGGTATTTCCTGTTTTAGGAGGCAAACGTTGAGTCCAGTCTGTAAGTTATGTGCGGGCAGCTGTAGGCTGTGGTTTGAATGTCCACCATTCCACTTCCAAAGCCTCCGTGGTGCTATTATAATCTGTAGCTGCTTATGTGACAGGCTAGAACCCAGGAGGTAGTAGATCCCTTAGTTTAATTCTTAAAGTTTTTGGCATGCTGTTTTAATAAGATCTATGCATGTGCATTTCGAGGTGAGCCCAGGAATGGGTAAGTGACTTCATGGGTTGCTTTTCCAAGTCCTTCTCTCCCACAATCTCCCCAGTACTTTTTGGTTTCCTGGAATTCTACTTTTTTGATTCTTTACCCAGAAATGCTAGGGCTTCATTCACCCTACTCTGTTCTACACTTCCCTGACAACCCCAACAATTAGGTCCAAGTCATGAGAGGACATTAAAAAAAGGAAACAAAGATTTCTACCTCACCCTTCTAAGACCAAAGCTCTCCTGATAAGAGAAGAAAGTTCCCTCCTTCAGAGATTTAGGCACTTGTGGGTCCTGCTGCCCTTGTCACTCCAGGAGACAGCTTTACCACTCCTTGAACCTGAGCTAGAGGATTTCTCCTGGGTCGTCCTTTTGTGCACACTGATGCCTACATCTGAGTTTCAGGCCATCTTGAGTCCAGGCCAGGAGAAATGGTAAACTCACCCTTTGTTTGACGGTACTCTGAATTCTGGTCTTCAATGCGCCTGATGCTATTTACTTTCCAGACTTCTCCAATAGTTGATTAGTGAATTCTGCCCAGGTCTCATGGCTATGTCCACTGAGGCACACAGGGTAGAGTACTTCCTCCATCTTACCTGGAACTAGATTCCTGCCTAATGTGTTTGTCATCCCAGGTTCATATCTTGTGACTGAAATAATCACTGTCCTGCAAGTGGAGATAAATTTGACAGTTTCCATACATGTAACTTAACTTGTTTCTCATAAGCTCTTTATTACTTCACCAGTCTTACAGAGGAGGAAATTCAAACAAACAGCCTACAACCACACAGTTAATATGTGGCAGAGGGACCCAGACCTGCAACTTCAAATTTCAAGTCTAGCATTTTTAGTGCCACTTCCTGAATTGTTTGTAAGCAATGTAATCAGCTGGGATATATACTCTTATGGGACCAAGATTTTCCTTCTGAGACGAAGAATCAAAATCTTTACATAAAACAGAATTGTCTTCTAATAGACTTGAATTAGAATGACAGTGATGATGATGATTTAGGACTTTGACATAGCTAATGTCCAAAAAAGTATTATTTAGAAAATGTTTTGGCTCTAAATAGAGTTTTCAAATAAAAAACTCTGAACATGTGTAACTGAAGTATTATCTATTACAGTACATTTAGGAATTTATGAGATTCAAGTGATTGGTTTATTTTACTTAAATACTTTCTTTCACATGGGGTTGATTCATATTGAGAAAAGGAATTTATCTTTCTACTCAAGTTGAAAAGGAACTACAGGTTTTAAAACTCTGAATGAAAGCTCTCACAAACTCCTGAGAATTTAGAGGATTGGTGTCTTAAAATTTTAATAATCCCTTTTTAAAAAAAGTTTTCTTTTTGATCACCCACGCTGAATGTGAGCATTTGTTTTCCAGCTTGCATCTCACCTCCATGGAATCAGAATAATAAATATGGTATCTCCATCGTTAAGCCTGAGGCTCAGAGAAGTATGCCCCTGAAAACCTTCCACGTTCTTTGATAAACACTTCCATAAGGCTTCCTGCATGCCTGGAAAGCTTGTGTGATTAGTCTTTGCGTTTTTCCTTCGTAAAAGGATGAAACTGAAAGATATATTAGAGAAGGAAAAGAAACAAAACTGGCCTACAATTACATAACGGGATGTCAGATTTGACACCGAAGGGAAGAAAACTACAGAGAGATTCAGGAGACCCTTTGCTTCACATAAACCTCTCATGCCTTTAAAAACCAGAAACAAGAAACAATTTCTCCTTCTTTCCCTTCATCTGTTTTGGGAAGAGCACAGTTTGTCACAGCAGAGTCACTGGAAGCACAGATTGTCTCTTGGGAAGGCTCATAACCATGCATACTCATAGTTAAGATGAGCTAACTTAAATAGTTAGGAGTCCCTATTGCAAGTCTGTGGCCCTGTGTGATGGACACAGCCTCCCTGCTGGCCACCCTGACTTTAAACCAGGCAATACATGCTGATGTATAGGAGGGAAACAAAGAAATGTAAGAACACATGCAGGGCACACAGGAGGGGCACAATTGCTCTCCTGAGCTGTTCAGCCCACACCTTTGACCCCAGTGACTCACAACCACCAGTGCAGGCTACAGCCCCTGAACTTCAGAGCCGGATGGATGGATGGATAGTCACACTCTCCTCACATGGGCAGGACTCAGGCCACAGATGGAAAGACAAGCACAGACATCAAAACACCAACTGGCTGAGTCCAACTCACCCCCTCCAAAACATGCATATGAGAAGAGCCAGTTGGAGGAGTCCCACAGAGCTTTTAATGTATATGTATTTCTTGGTTGTTACAGTCTCCATTTTAAGTTCCCGTTTCTGCTTACTAAAGAATATAGTTTTCATGACAAAATAAAATGTACATGGCAATGGAGTTTCTAACCATCCAACAGCTGCGAATAGTTGCAATTTCATTTATACCTTAATTTAAGTAAATTCAATAAAAATGTGTTTGAGTGCCAAGCTAGACAATCTCTAAAGTCCCTTCTAATTTTAATACTTTATGGTTCTAGAAAACTAGAGGTAATATCTAATCCAAATTGTAAATATATGTATGCGTGTGTATGTATATATCCATGAGGGCTTTTATAGTGGCTGACTACCTCGTAAAATTATTTTGAATGGTTTGTTCTAAGTATTTAAAACATTTACTCTTTGAATTTCATTGAAGTTGAACTATTACACTGATTCCACAGTACCATTGAATAATCTATTCAACAAAGAAAAATTTTAGCCTGGTCAAATTATAACCTTTGAATCAACTGGAACTTCAATGCTAAAATTTAACTACACTGTTAACCAAATTTCATTTTAAACTGACGAGGAAATAAGGAAAATAACTCTGGCTTCAAAAAATCAAAATACTACTTTTTAACAGAACCATTATTATGTTAATCTAGTAATTGCTTAGAAAGAATTTATAAAGAAAATGAATTATTAAGATTGGCACCATGACTGACACTTTGGATGCCATTCCAGGGATGTTCAGAGAGATAAATACATTCATTTACCAGAACTGATCTCAGAGATGCTCTGTGACAGCAAGTCCTCTGAAAGGCTACAGGGCTAACCACTATGTTCTGCATGGGTCAGTCCATATGGAAAGTCACTTGGTATTATGTTATTCTGAACATTACAGGAAAAACTCATTTTTTTCTTGATTATTATAAGGTTACTATGGGTTCATTATAGAAAATTTGGGAGAAAAAAATTAAAATTTAACCATATCTCAATACCTAGATTGATATTCTTACAAGCCGTTAGTATGATTTGATGATTTGGTGCCTTTCTTACAAGTGCCTTTGTATGCTAATACACACACACCCCCCTCTACATATACTTATATGTATATGCAGATAGATAGATGTTTTGAAAGTGAAGTTTACCTAAGTTGGTGTTTTGATGTCTGTGCTTGTCTTTCCATCTGTGGCCTGAGTCCTGCCCATGTGAGGAGAGTGTGACTATCCATCTATCCATCCGGCTCTGAAGTTCAGGGCTGTAGCCTGCACTGGTGGTTGTGAGTCACTGGGGTCATAGGTGTGGGCTCAACAGCTCAGGAGAGCAGTTGTGCCCTCCTGTGTGTTAAGCACCTGCTGTATGCCCTGCATGTGTTCTTATGTTTGTTTGTTACCCTCCTATACATCAGCATGTATCTCCTGGTTTAAAGTCACGGCGGCCAGCAGGGAGGCTGTGTCTACCACACAGGGCCACAGACTTGCCATATAGACTCCTAACTGTTTAAGTTAGCGCACCTTAAGTACTTCCTTTATCAAAATTAAGCTCAGGAATGTCTTCATCACACAACCTCATTCTTCTATGTTCAACTGGTAGCCAGTGGGCCAGATCTTAAGGCTGTCGAGCTGAACGGAGGGGGCGCCTGTAGAGCTCCCAGATGCAAAGCAAAGGTGGCCACTGCTGCTGTGCAACATGCTCTGGGAACAGGAGGCTGAAAACAATAAATAACTAAGAGCAAAGGCAGTTGGTTAAGTCATTTTCTCATGATTATAGAGAAAAATTTCCTGAAGGCACCCAAGATTATATAGAAAGAATAGAGAAATCATTCCTATTAATGAGATAGCAACAAATATTTTACTTTCTAAAAAAACAAAGCTTAAAAGGCAGCAAAGAAAAAGCTGAGCCTTGGAAATTGCTGCATATTTATTCCCCCAGCTCTCTGGCTGCCCTGATCCGTGTGACCCTGCATGTACAGCAGCCAATAAGGACTATTCCTTGAAGATAAACTTATTAAATATCCAGCACACTTAATACTATTGGCTGTGGAGCCCCATAAACATAACATGCACAACTATCCCAGAGGTGAGGACTGTTACCACCAGTATGTGCTCCAAAAAATGCACCTAAGCCCCCTCCCACCAACATTCAGGGGAGTCCCCAGCTTCCCACACCCTAGCCGTGTTGGATATAATCAGTCTGTCTCATTTTTTATCAATCAGATGGATGAAAATGTTATTGTTGCTTTAATTCATGTGCATTATTATCAGTGGACTGACTTCCTTCCAGACGTGCATGACCCTTCTGGAGCCCACCTTCTGCCTGTATGCTTTGCTCTTTCACCTGTAGGGTTGCCTTTTTTTTTTTTCCATAAAAACAATAGTAACGACTATCTTCTGAACGCTTACTGTGGTCTAGACATAATGCTAAGGACATTACAGATATTACTTAATTGGGTTCTCAAAACAACCCGATGCAGTAAGTATAATCCTTAGCACCCCATTTTACAGATGCACAAACTGAGGTGCAAGGAGGTTAAATGACTGGATCAATATCACACAGCTGAGGATTACACAGTGCCAGACAAAGTAGATCCTCATTCAGTAGTGTCTACTATTATTACTTGTATTATTGCTTTATTTATTTATTTTTAAATAGTCTTTATCTTTTAGAGCAATTTTAGGTTCACCACAAAATTGAGTGAAAAGTACATGGAGTTTCCATATTCTCCTGCCCCCCTCCACACGCACAGCCTCCACCACTATCAACAGCCCCCAGCAGAGTGGTACACATGTTACAATCAATGAACCTGCATTGAAACATCATTGTCACCTAAAGTCCATAGTTTACATTAGGGCTCACTGTTTGTGGTGTACAGTCTATGTGTCTGACAAATGTATAATGACATGCATCCACCATTACGGTGTCATACCGAGTGGTTTCACTGCCCTAGAAATCCTCTGTGCTCTGTCTGTTCATTATCCCTCCCCCGACCCATGGCAACCGCTGAACTTTTTACTGTCTCCATAGTTTTGCCTCTTTCAGAATGTCATATAGTCAGAATTATGCAGTATGTAGTCTTTTCAGATTGGCTTCTTTGACTGAATATATATTATAGTTTCCATATCTTTTTTGTGGCTTGATAGCTCATTTCCTTTTGGTGTTGAATTGTATTCCATTGCCTGAATGTGCCATAGTTTGTTTATCCATTGACCTAATGAAGAACATCTTGGTTGCTTCCAAATTTTGGCAACTATGAATAAAGCTGTTATAAACATCTGACTGCAGATTTTTGTGTGGGCATAAGCTTTCAACTTATTGGGTAAATACCAAGGAACACAATTGCTGGATGATATAGTAAGAGAGTGTTTAGTTTTGTAAGAAACTACCAACCTGTCTTCCAAAGTGGCTGTACCATTTTGCATTCCCACTAGCAATGCGTGAGAGTTCTTGTTGCTGCACATCCTCATCAGCATTTGGTGTTGTCAGTGTTTTGGATTTTGAACATTTAATAGGGTATAGTTGTATCTTGTCTTAATTTGCATTTCCCTAATGACATAGGATGCTGAGCATCTTTGCATATATGCTTATTTGCCATCTGTATACTTTGGTGAGGTGTCTGTTCAGGTCTTTTGCCCATTTTTATTTTTAAATCAAGTTGTTTGGTTTTTATTGTTGAGTTTTAAGAGTTCTTTGTATATTTTGGTTGACAGCTTTTTATCAGATATGTATTTTGCAAATGCTTTTCCTAGTCTGTGGCTCACCTTCTCATTCTCTTCCAGTGCAGAAGTTTTAATTTTAACTTCACAGTGCAGAAGTTTTAATGTTAACTGCACAGAGCAAAAGCTTTAATTTTAATGAAGTCTTGCTCATCAGTTATTTCTTTCATGGATAGTGCCTTTGGTATTGCATCTAAAAACTCATCACCATATCCAAGATCATCTAGATTTTCTCCTATGTTATCTTCTAGGAGTTTTATAGTTTTACATTTTACATTTAGATCTATGATCCATTTTGAATTAATTTTTAGGACTGATGTAAGGTCTATGTGTACATTTATTATTTTGCATGTGAATGTCCAGTTGTTCAAGCACCATCTGTTGAAAAGACTCTCTCTTCTGCATTGTATTGCCTTTATTTCTTTGGCAAAGATCAGTTGACTATATTTATGTGGATCTATTGGGTGCTGTTTTTTAAAGGATTTTAAGAACATATATACATTATGAACATTAATCTCTTATTTATTGTATATGTTGTAATCCTTTTCTTCTAGACTGTTGCTTGTTTTAATATTGTTTGTGGGGACTTTTGGACAGAAGATTTTGACTTGTAACAATTTAATCTATTAAGTATTTCTTTAAGCCTCTGTGTTTACTATTTCACGTAGAAAGGTATATTATATTATTAATAGTATTATTAGCATAACGAAAGACGATGAGATGGTTGGACAAATATAGAATATCATTAATATAATAATATATTAAGTATACTTTACATATAACATATTTTAATATTATTATATTAATAACGATCTTTTCTATATTATATATAACAATAATATCCCATTCTGTTATATAACATAATATTTTATAATTATATAGTGTTAGTATATGTTAATATATAATATTATACTATATTAACAATATTCTATATTTTCTTTTAACTGTCTCATCATCTTCTTTTTGTGTTATACGAATCCATCTGGCATTCACCTTTGTGCATGGCAAAGTAGAAAGATATCAAACTTTACTTTTTACCAAATTGATAGTTTTTTTAAAAGATATAAGACCTACTTCCATACTTTCCCCACTCTATTAAAATGATACTTTTACCACATACTTATTATAAGAAGGATAAGTTCTTCCTCACTGTTTCTTTTCTTTTTGAAATTTTTATGATCATTAGTTTTACTACGTTTTTTCCTTCCACACAGATTTTATCGTTGGGTTGTCTAGTTCCTTAAGACATATTTTTCGATCACACCAGGTATCGAGTTAATTGTTCAGTTGACTGTTCACAGGCCGGGGCTTCACCCCAGGGTCTCAGGGCACCTCTTCTTAACTCGTGTTTCTTTCATATTCTCCTAAAGATTGTTATACATTTCACATACATTTGGGGGATTATTTCTTTACTTTTATTTTTGTGGAATTGTGACATTATTGCTATAAAATGTTCTAATTGCTTATTCCAGTACAGAGAGGTTCATGTTTACAGTTCTTGTAACTGGCTGCTTTATTCGCTTTGCAAAGGGCTTTCAGTTCATCCTCTGGCTTTTCTAGGCATCTAATTGCACGATTGGAAAATACCAGTTTCCTCTAACTTATTTATTTATTTTTATTTTCATCACAGTGGGGAGGACATCCAGGTCACTGGTGGCCGTGAGCAGGAAAAGCAGAAATCCTTGGTTTAACTTGACTCCAGTGGAAATGGTCTGAGTTTACACACGTGGAACATTTAGTGTAGGATTCCAGTAGACAGCTCGTATCAACTTAGAGAACTTTCCCTCTTTTCCTGTTTTGCCAGTTCTTTTTGAAGGAATGGTGGTGAATTTCATCACATGCTGTTTCAGCATCTGAGATAATCATATGTACCTAAATTTTTTATTTGAATATGCTGATGTAGTTAATTCCAAAATAGATCACCCAATCCTTTAATAACCTTGCAAGGTTAGGTATCGCTCTACCTGCTTTTATAGATCACCACATTGATGCTGAGGAGCTAATTAACTTGCCCATAATAACAGCTATTAAGCAGTGGAGTCAGGATTAAAGCAGTTTTGTTTGGCTCCAAAGCCCATGACCTTAGCTCGGCTAGACCGTAGGGTGAAAGACCCTTTCAGCCAACCCTTTAGACTGGGACACTTTTTGCTTCCTGAGAGGGAGGGATGATAGGAAAATAACGTGTATCAAGTGTCCCTTCAGAGCACTTTCGTGCTGCCTGTGTGAATACA
Source organism: Daubentonia madagascariensis (assembly GCA_023783475.1). Classification (NCBI taxonomy): domain Eukaryota; kingdom Metazoa; phylum Chordata; class Mammalia; order Primates; family Daubentoniidae; genus Daubentonia; species Daubentonia madagascariensis. Next base: position 4,558,585 of record JAKFHU010001369.1, on the reverse strand, counting down.
ACCCCACCTGGAGTCCCAGGAGAGCAGGGACGGAGCTCTGATCAGGCGGAGCTGTCTGCAGGGATTCCTCAGCCACCACTGTCCTGAGCAAATTGCCTGAAGTGCCCCCTGCATCTGCTGAGAGCTGACAGGGTGCCGCCCAGAGCCCCAGCACCGCTGCCCACAGGGGAAGGGAGATGGCATCCCCCTCTTGCCAAGGGTGGCTGTTTCTCTTCTCCTCCCTACTCAGGGTGAGGCAAGCCAATATCCCCACTGAGCTGCGGGCCTGAGACACACTTGTCATCGCCACCAGGGCTTCTGGGTTGGATGTGGGTGATTCCATGCTGTGGGGGCTCCTGCCCCTGTGGCTGGCCTGGGTCCTCTTCCTCCTGGACGCAGTTTCTCTCACTCATCACAAGTGAGTGGCCTGCGCCAGAGCCCCTGGACACCCACAGACCTCACCTCAACATCAGCTTTTCCCAAACGGTGGTTTCACAATCCTTCCGCCAACCTGCTGCCCTGTGCCCTCCTCCCCAGCCCAGGGCACAACCAGCCTCCAGGCCCCGTCGGTTCTGTCCCTTAAATAGTTCCTTTCCCCATCAGTCCATCACCAGGAGAATTTTCTCAGCCCATCCCGCCTTCTGAGATATTACAGAGCTGCTCCACGGGCCTGCCCCACACTGCTCCCCCAGGCCCTCCTCCACTGGGTACCACAGAGATCCTTCCAGAAGATCAACCCCTGCACATCCACCCCCATGGCTGCCCCCCTGCTCCTGGGGTGAAGTCTGCACAGGGCTTTCCAAATCTCACACAATCTAGCCCCTGCTCCCTGCACACCTCGCCAGCCCCCCTTCTCCCTTGCACTGCACTTTCCTCAGGCCTGGTACCTCCCACCGCCAGGCCCACACGCACTGTGGAGGCCCCTCTGGGGCTCCTAACACCCTGCCTCCACAACCTGGCTGCAACTGCAAGCAAGGCGCATCCCCCCGGCAGGCAGGTGGGACGTCTGTATGTTCATGGCTACCGCCCCACTGATTCTCAAAACAGGGCCCAGAACCAAATCCGCACGCTCAGGGAGCAAGTGTGGATGGAATGGTGTTGTGTGCGTGCTGTGGACTGAATTGCCACCCTCCATTCATATGTTGAAGTCTTAACCCCCACTATTTCAGGATGTGACTGTATTTGGAGATAGGCCCATTAAAGAGGTAATTAGGTTACATAAGGTCATGTGAGTGGGCCCTAATCCAATATGGCTGTTGTTCTTATAAGAAGAGATTAGGACACAGACACACGGAGGGGGGCCCATGTGAAGACACAGCAAGAAGGCAGCCATCTGCAAGCCAAGGAGAGAGGCCTCAGAAGAAACCAAACCTGTGGACACCTTGATCTTGGACTTCTAGTCTCCAGAACAGTGATAAAATAAATTTGTATTGTTTAAACCTCCCAATCTGTGGCACTTTGTGATGGCAGCCCTAGGATGCTAACACAATGAGTGCCATGGTCTATTCAAGAGAAAAACATCTCTCAAGTTCTTACAGCCACAAACAGCAGGCTCAGCCAAGCAGTGGGCTCCTGATCACAGCTCCATGTCTGTTTCCCACATGCATGACTGCTGGCCTCCACTGGCTTTTGTCCTTAGTGTTAATTTGACATATAATCTCTCTTCCCCTCACCAGTTTAAAACCTATGCTATACAAGACATATTCCACCTTGTCTTCACTTCAGGAATGCCCCAAGTAGCATTTCATATCAATCCACAGGCCATAACAAATAGATGTAAAAATTGATAGCCACACAGGCTAAAGAAGGTAGGAGAATACTACCTGTAGAAGCACAGACACATACACACATGTGTGCATACACATGCACACACAAGGATGCATGTGTGCAACACATGCATGAGCACACTTATGTACACAACACATGTGTGGACACACATGTACACGGGTACATGCACACATAACACATGCACACACACACATACATACAAGACTTGTAAAATACAAATCACTCTGAGTTTGAGCAAACTGAGTGATATTTGTGTTACCTTTATTTGTCATATTCATTCCCGTGCTGTCAAAGGGCTGCATTGGTGGCTCTCATGTCTACCTGCTTGATTTTTATTTACTGCCTTTGACTTGATTGCTTTTTTCCAGAGGCAGTACAGTTGGGTTTAGGTCCAGGATCACATTCATTATACTGCCAGCAGCCGTAGACGTGCCACCGCCTCCCCTCCCACACGGGGAGAGCAGAGACTTACTGACATGGCGTCGTTTGATCATCTCCATAGCCTTTTGCAAAAGAAGGAAGGAAGAGTTCCAGGCAGCTGCCTCACAGTCTCAGGCCGCATTTCTTGGTCACTGTGTGTTTGCCTCTCGCCTTCATTGCCTGATGCTTACCCTCCTGGATTTCCTCAGGAAAATGCAATTCCTGAGGATTAGGATATGAACTGCCACTACCTGTACTGCAAGCAGCTGCTGCTGTACTTTCAAACCAGATCCCGGGGCTCAACTCTGAAATATCTCGGCCATCATAATGATAAAGCATGATTTCCAGCCCAGTATTGAAGCTCAAGACAGAAAGTAAAGATTCCTATTTTGCCAATGTTAACTTTACCAGCAAAATAATGCATTTGTCTGAGCCCATTCTTCTTTATTCAGGATTCCTGGTGTTCTAAGTTTATGTCACTGATATTTATTAAAATTAAAAAAAAATTTATCCTAGTGCAGAGCTGGAGCACACAGATCAAGCCACATGGCTCCGTTAACGTCCTCATCCTCAGTGTGGATTCTCTCTTGCTGCCCGCTGTGCTGCAGAGGCTCTGCCCTGCCTGCCAAGCTGCTGCCAGCCCTGATCACCTGGTGCTTTCTTCATTCCCCCCAAAGCTGCTGAGATGCATGACGTCTGCCTACAGGGGACTTCGTGGAGACAGGTCCCCAGACCACAACAGAGGAGCGACCCCTCCTTCACTGAGCAAGAGCGGAGGCCTGTCCATGTCTGCATGGGGCTAAGAGGTGAGATGGGCAACGTCTCGTGCCTAGGGTTGAGGTTAGCAAAGACGCAGGAAACAGGGTGCCAGGAGGGGAGGACCTGGAAGAGCCAGGAGTCTCTGGCTGGAAGGTGAGCCTCCTCAGCTCATCTGTTAATGATTAACGCTTCACCCCGTGGCGGTTCTGTGTGTTCCTCCCCTGCACGAGCCTCCGTGGGAAGCCTGCACTGCACACTCTGCAGAGTCTCCATCTGACAACCCATCTCCCTATGCTGTCTCCTCTTTGCTCTGTCTCAGAGGAAGAGGCTGAGCTTTCCACCCTGTGTTCTCAGCCTTGTTGTACCAGTTAATTCTCTGTTTCGGATGTCCCTGTAACCCAATTGAGACTGGCATGAACGTAACAGGGGCATTTTTGTGTTCATAGCACTGAAAGTCCATGAAGCAGAACTGCCTTTGTCAGGGCGTGACCCAAAAGCTCAGGTGAGGTCACTGGGCTTGGTCTTTCTCCCCACCCTGGGCTCTACCTCCCCAGCCCTCTGCCAGGTGCAGACATCATATTGACTTTCCTCATGATGGCAAGGTGGGTGCAGGAGCTCCAAGCTTCAAATCTTTATACCCTCTTTGGGGGTCTAAAAATAGCTGCCCCAAAGATCTCCACACTGTAGTTCCCAGAACCTGTGAATGTTGCCTTGTGTGGAAAAAGGAACTCTGTAGATGTGATTGCGTTGAGGATCTTGAGACAGGGAGATCGTCCTGGATTACCGAAGCAAACTCTAAGTGTGACTGTTGGGTCCTCGAGAGAGGGTGGCAGAAAGCTTAAAGGCAGGAAGAAGATGTGATGATGCCGTGCCGCTGCCTTTGAAGATGGAGGAAGGGGCCACAAACCAAGGAATGCAGGAGGCTCTGGAGGCTGGAAAGGCAAGGAAATGGACCCCCCACTCCAAGAGCCTGCAAAAGGATCGAACTCTGCCAATGTCTTGACTATGCCCCAGTGAGACTTCTGATCTCCAGAATTATGAGATAATAAATCTGTATTGTTTTATTTATGCCACTAAGTTTGCAGTAAATTTTTAGGGCAGCAATAGGAAACTAATATGCCATCAAAACTTCTTTCCCGGCCGCCCCCACCCCCCAAAGCCACAACAATATCTCTCCGTGCCCTACTGGCCCCGACAGTGTCTTATCCCGTATCCAGATCAGCCTGAGCAGAGCGGGGATAGTGACCGATGGGCCTACATCTCAAAAACAACTATTGATTTTTGAGCATGCTATGAGCCAGGCATCATGCCAAGTTCTCTGTAGGAATGCTCTCAAGCCTAAAAAAGAAAAAAAACTCACAAAGTTTTAATATCCCTACTGTAAGAATGAGAATAAATGCCTCGCCAAAAGACTTACAGCTATGAAGCTACAGAGCTCGGACTTTCTGCCTCCAAAGCCCGATTCCTTCCAGCTCCCTGCTCTGCCTCTATCTCATCTCACGTTCCCTCCCTAACACACTGCAACCATCACCAGCATCACCACCGCTGCCACATGGGCCATCAAGTCCAAAGAGAAGGTGCAGGAGCATTTCACAACATCAGCATGTCGCAGGGAGGCCCCGGGACTAGGAACTGAGTGTGGACAGGCCATGAGTTGGTCCCAGGGAGCAATCCTTCTTATGTAACGCTGCGGTCAGCGCCCTGCCAGCCCAGCCCCTCCCTCTCTGGCCCTGAATTGGATCACACCAAGGTCCCTGCAATTTCTACTTGTACTGAGCAAAGCACAGTACAACAAAGCAACAAGGAGGACTTATCCCTAAGCAGGCGCTGCTGAGCCTCTGGGTTCAGAGGGACTGGTCCGCCCTGGCTGGCTCTGTCCACATTGCCCCCATGCAGCCCTCCTGCTTCCCTGGGGTCACCTTGACACTCTGCCACTTGTCCATGCAACAGCACTTCACCTCCCCTGCAGCAGAAACAGCTCTTTGATATGCAGAGATGTAGCAACTGGTTCTGCTGGCATTAGTGGTATGGGATTCACCCTCCTGCTTCTCCACCTTGCTGTGTCAAGATGGGCTCTCTTCCCTCCCCACCAGGTGAGACCCTGCCACCAACCCCTCAGGCTGGTTTCTGCAACGGTTAATGAGGGGCCATAGGACCAAGGCCCACTGATTCCTTCATGTCCCAGTTAACCAGATCCTTAAAATTCAAGAGACCCCTCCCAATCAGGTGTGCTCCATCATCCCCAGGAAGACGCCAGCCTCTGCAGCTGCCACCCCAGCCCCTGCTAAGGAAGCTCGGATTCCACCGACCTCCTCAGGCCCAGGCTGGCTTTCCAGAAAGAACCTCGTTCCCAGAGGATTTATTACTCGCTATTGCAGAGTTTAAAAATATCCACATTATTTCGCATATGCTCAATAGTTTTTCTTTTCTTTCCTACATCCAAACATATTCTTTAGAAAATGGCAATCCACATGAGACAGTCAATCTCTATTTTTAAATCATGGCACCTTTCCCCTGCTCCTCTCAAGGTCTCCCGCTCATCTGTGCGAGGAGAGACGCACGCCTTCCTCAAGGAGGAGAAAGCCTCCCTCCTTACACAGAAGGCCCCGTTTTGTCTGTAGACAGTAACTGTTGGGGCCATGTGAGATGTAATTTGGAAAAAAGCCATAACCATGTTTTTGTTTCATTCTGGATTTTTGCCCACTAATAAAAATGCTGGCTAGGCAAGGAGCACAAATATAAGTCAGAATTTATGTATTGGGGGAACATCCAACACAAACAGCTTGGCAGCTTACTCTCTCTATAGTTTTTTTTTTACTTTTTAAAAAAGTAATGGCATTTTGAACTATTTTCCTCATTATTAATATAAAGAAGAATCATGAAGACGTTTCTAACATGAACAGGAACAGACTTTCAGAGCTGGAGAAAAAGCTTTTTTCTGCTTCCACTCGCTGACAGACAGGCTGGGAAGCTGACACTGAGCAGACGGTGACTGCGGTCACGGGCCACAGAACCACGTTCTGTCAACAAGGGACTGAACGTGCGACAGTGGTCCCACAAGATCGTAACACTGTATTTTTACTGCACCTTTTCCATGCTTAGCTAAGTTTAGACACACGGATACTTCCCATTGTGTTACAATGGCCTATAGTATTCGATACAGTAACACGCTGTGCAGGTTTGTGCTGCAGCCTCAGTGTGTCGTCAGCTGCACCACTTAGGGTCGTGTAAGTACACTCTGTGATGTTCACGCAGAGATTAAATTGCCTCACGACCCATTTCTCAGAATGTATCCCCATAGTTAAATGACGCACGACTGTACATCCAAATCACGAGCAACTGATGGTAGCATCACAGCTAGGAGTAGTCCCCTGTCCCCAACCTGGAGTATGTCCCTATGCACAGCTGTCATTTGGGCCATTAGCCTGGTTATATGACCCTTCTTAGGTCGCAGTCTTACATGTATTTTTCACAATGTGAAAATAAACCATGAGAAGTAGGATTACAGACCATCTTCGAATTCTTGTTTCTGCCTAATTCAAATATCATCAAATATTTAAAAAACAAAGCCTGGACCTTTAAGGAAAAAAATGGTAACAATTTTAATGCACTTTTAAACATTCACACAGTTGATTAAAATCTTCACTGTATCCCTTGTTTTTGTATGCAGGAGAACTTCAAAGAGTGTCTTTGACAGACAACAATGTCCCTCTCCTGTCTCCCCACAAAGCCATCACTATGGGGTGTGGGATTGACCGAATCTGATCCTCAGGTGCAACCAAGTCTGGCAGTCGAGGAGGTTCCAGTGTTTTGGGCATGATATATACTGAGTAGTAACATTTGGAAGTAGGAAATAAATCCTCATCTTTTGGTGTTTATTGCTTTCTGAAGAAAATCTTTATTCCTACAGCTTAAATTGCATCATTAATAAAATCCAGCTATTAAAAACAATTTCTTTCGGTAGAGAAAGATTATTCTTTATATGAATCAGTTATTTTGTCTACTTTCTCTAAAGTCACCTTGGGAAAGAATGTGATGAATATTTGTAATGTGGGAAGGCCAGAAATGCAGGGAACAAAGTTATTTTTATTGTTGAGAGTGAATGCTGCACAAGAGCAGGATTCATGCAGTTTGTGATATTAGTGAACATTACGCAGCCACGGGGGAGTGGGTGCAACAGCACCATTCCCCCGGCCACGCTGCCCGTGATATGGTGGAGACTTTGGGTAAACGGAGGGTGCCTGCTGGGTAGTGGTCAACTGAAGCCCCCTCCATGGGCTAGCTCATGTTAATTCCCCATGTGATTCTGGGCATTTTTTCTCTATACTGATGGAGAGAAGGGATTAAAGCTATCCCTGGCAGGTCTTCAGTTCTCGTGAGGACAAGATGTGTGCATAAGAGCTCTGGGCTGCCTGGAACATTGCCCAGGCCACCCTGATGAAGCCAAAGACATGGTGCAACACTCTGAGAAATTGCAGGTAACTTTTGTTTGTCTCTTTATTGTAAAAATGGTGATTTTTAACAGTTTAAGAAATAAAAGCCAATCCCTGTTAAAGGAAGTCAATGTTAAAAGCAACTACCACAATAAATAAAATGCTGCCATTATAAACTCATGATGAAGGAGTCCTCTTCCTCATGAGAGAAGCTGTCTGTATGGCATCAGGGCTGGGAACCATTTTGATCATTCAACCCTTTACAGCTATGACCCTTGAAAAATAGTCAAGGCTCAAATGTGCTCAGAGGTCACCTTGCTGAGTCCACCAAGACATATTTACTGAAGCAGCCCTTGCCAGGGTCACAAAGCCCTCAATGAGCAGGTCCAAAGAGCATGTTTTAGTCTTGACGTTGCTTGGCCTCTTTTACCTGGTATGTCTGTGATTACTGCATCACTCAGGATCCAAGCTAGAGAAAATACAGCACTCTCAAAGCAGCACAGCAAAGCATATTTAATGCAGAGACTGTTTACAAAGGTGTGCACAGGGCCAAGGGAAACCAAGAAGGGGTGGCTGGCACCCAGGTCGGAACAGTGGGGAACTGAGCCCACGGCTGCACCTTGGGCAGCAAAGGAAGAGCGTGGCAGCGGAGCATGGATGGAGCAGCCCTCCCAGAGCTCTGGCCCGTGGCGGGGAAGCCAGTCTGCAGTCCGGTGGGAACAGAGCCAGGGGACCCACACACCAGACTCGGCACCTCACACTCGCCCATCTCCTGCCTGGGCTTCCTATTGGCTGGACTCAAGCCAAAGCTAAGACAGGGGAGGCCATTAATGCAGTCCATATGAGGGACTCTGGGGTCTGGGGAGCTCAGAGCTGGGTGCAGAAGAATACAGGTGGGTTTCAAGGGGCAAACTGCTCCTCATGGCATCATCTACCTCTCCTGTGCCCCCAGCCTTAGGGCTGCTCCTTCCGGCCTCCTTCATGGTACCTTTTTCTTCTGCTTATCTGCAAAAGCTGCTCCTCCCCCAGCTCCACCCAGCCCTCTGCTCGTGTACACCCCTGTGGGGAAGTGCAGTTGACCCAGGCGCATGAGGTCAATTGCCATCACACTGTGTCTCCACAGCTCTGCCTTCAGTCCAGTCCTGTTTAGGGAACCACCACCTGCTGTCTCCACCCTAAGGATGACCACCGATGTGCCGCGTTTAAAACAGGTCTCCCAGATAGCACGTGGCACCTCCTACCACTTACACCTGCTGCCTCGCCATCCTGGTTTTTCTGTGCGATTTATCCTCACCTTTTCCTACTCCCCCATCCCACCTCCAGGGAGTCACCAAGTCCAATCAATGGTCCAACCCAAGTGTCTCTCAAATCAGATTCACGGTACTTCCTCTGCCCAGTCCTGGCACGGCACACACACCCCTCAACTGCTGCAGCTGCCTCCTAATGGATCCCCGGGATTCCAGGTCCCCTCTGACACAAAACAGCCCTCTCTGTGCACAACTCATACTTTATATTGTTTCTAAAGCACATCTAAACTGCTCACAATATATATTTAACCAGTGGGAATTGTGAAGAGTTAAAACAACAGACGAATATATTCTACTGTTTGCAGCAAAAACATAGGGGTTAAACTAAATAAGCAGATGGGTCCTCCTCAATCCCAGGTTTTATGAGATTACATGATTGGGCGGAAAACATCAAATGAGCTGCATCTGAAGCTTTGGAAGGGTGAAACCTATATCGAACTAATATTCACAAATTCTTTTATAAAGAAATACCTTAACCCTACTGTTTACTTAATGCTTAGCATGCAGAAGGGACAACTCATATTTTCAACCATAGACACCAAGTGTAAAGACAACCCTGTTTTAGGACCTGCACACCCAGACTCATGAGGGGGCAGAGCTAAGACTTGAACTCAAGTCTCCAAGTCTCCTGGTGCCTGTGTAATGCACTTTGACAAATCTCTCCCTGCATTCATCAGGAAGGAAGGGGGTAAATGTTGTAGGATTCCTGATTCCGACCACTCAGGAGGCTTTTTCCTTACAAAGAGGTACCTGGCCCAGGGTGCCTGTCCTGTATTTATTGCTGATCTGGAAGGGAATTGGCCAGAGAGTTGCCATGGAAACCACACTTGGCGGAACAGACAACAACTCTATTTTAACCGGAGAAAATACATCCTGAGCCTTAAGCACTGGCTAACGCCAGTCAGTCCTGGCCAGGACCCCGCTGCCGTCTCCCCTCCTGTGCTATCTCAGCTCCAGCCCTGATCCCCCTCACCCGAGTCTCCCAGCAACAACCCTCGGCGTTTCCCACCCGTTGTTCTTCAACAGTCTGCACGGTGCTCGATGCAAATCCCATCAAGTCCCTCCATCACCTACCCTGGCCGACAGAGCCTGGCCCATCTGCCCTCCCTTCATCCCCAGCATCATCTCTCACCTGCTTACCACCCCAGCACGCAAGTCTTCTTCCAGCACTGCAGCCACAGCCTTGCTGCCGCAGGGCATTTGCACCTGGGTTCCCTTAGCCTAGACCAGCCCCAGTGGTGGTTTTCTATTTTGTTCACCCTAATATTCCCCATTCCTAGCAAATTCCTGGCAATGTGGTATTGGAAGTATGAAGGCAGTAAGGACACACAGGGCCATGACAGGCCCTTAACAGTCAGGTTGAAACAGATGGTTGCGAGTGTTTGGCTTAATCAAGGGACAAGTCTGACACCCTAGGTGTCCTGTGTCAGGTAAGGGAAGGTCAAATTTTCCAACAATGTCAGCATTGAGCAAAGGTAATGACATCAACTGAGGTTTAGTACATAGGGGACTTATAGTTTCATAATCAAGGATTGTATTGACTGTCCGGAAGGTGTTACCTCCTACATGCTTGTCTCCCTAACCAGAGTAAACCTGGGGAAACAAAGGTCTTATTCCCCTCTATTTTCAAAGCACAAGGTCTGGCACATAGCAGACGATTAATAATTGTCTGATTCCTTTGCTATATTGTGATTTATGATTTTATATAATAAACTCAGCAAGTCTCTAAGTACATTTGTATGATTAGTTTAATTTAGAGCTTACTCTTAAGAGTGAACTTTAGATGTGTAGATATATACCATTTTCATTTTTCACAGCAAGTCATGTATGAGACTAGCCAAACTGAAGGGGTATCCACCTGTCCCCTTGCCGGGTGCTGGTGCAGCAGGTCCAGCCTCTGCAGTGCTGCCTTGGATTCCAAAACCTACTAAGGGTGAAACTGCAACATACATGGGCTGTTTTGAGTCATTTAGAAGGTGTGTCATTAGCAGTGTATGTCTAATAACAACACGATTGGGACTAGAAACAGCTAGCCTCATTAGCATGTACTTTTATTCTAGTCATGACTAGAACAATTAATCACACAAGCTATAACTCAGGCTTTCAATTTCCATGGTGCTATCTATTAATTTTAAATTAATGCTCTGCCCTTTGTCAATGAGCTCGAGGTACTTTATGATAAGAGAATAAACATAAGTACATAATGTAAGAACATTCTTGCCACCAGAGTTTTTATTTTTTTTAAAATGAATGGGAGATGAAGCCAGCTTCCAGCTCTGATTCACATGTGAAAACTGAGTTGCACTAGAAAGAACAGTGCTAAGAAGAGTGAGCCTTGGGAGTGTCACGAGACCCCTATCACCAGCCAGCCTCTGCCAAGTACCAGCTTTTTGACGCTGGGTAAGTTGGCCTAACCCTCTGCACTCACCTTCATTCTGTGTCAGCCAGGGGTAAACACAGGTGGCCTTCTCCCTCATGGACCATGTGTAAGCAACTTGTGAGATAGCGGGTCTCAGGGATGCGTCAGGCAGGATCCCAGCATGAATAGATGGCACCTCAAATGGGGCGGTTTGAGGGGTTTCTCATAAAAGGACTATTTACAAAGGTGCAAGCAGGACGTAGGAAATACTCAAAGGTATAGTGCCCTGTTCTCCAGGCGTGAGAGCATGGGGGAGCTGGGAACCCAGACAGAGAGTCACGTGAAGAGGGACTTCTGGCAAGAACTGGGACCTTCAGTGGCCAGTCACAGGTGGTCAGCAGTAAATACCCTGACCTAACCCTCCTTCCTCCTCCTGGCATGACCACACTTGTCTTTACTGGAGGAGCCCGAAAGGAAGGCAGAGAACAAGGAAGGCTGTTGGGTCACCCCACAAAGACCAGGCTCTCGGAACAGAGAGCAGGGTGGAGAAGCATGACAGGTGCATCGGGAGGGACAAATCCAGCAAGAACAGGAAAACTTAGCATGTCTGCTACAACAGGCCTTTTTTAAAACCTCCCAGTGTGAGGTAAGAGTGTAAGAACCAAATGGAAAAAGGCTATGATTTTTCGAGCAGATGTGGATTCTTAACTTCAAAGAACCTTTGGAGTCTGCAAATGTGTTACGACTAGAGCATATATCCTTACTCGCCGTAGACAAGGGGACCTCTCTCTCATCAAGCCGTACTACACCTTGGTCTGGAAATGGACCGATATCAGTGTTGTCCCTGGACAAGAAAGAAAAAGGGAGAGTATTCCATCCCATTAAGGCCTCCCAGGGCATAGAACACATTCCTCCTAGACTGTCCAAACATGCGGTAGGACGGCAGGGCAGCCCCTTCCTGTGAATAAGTAGTTAGATGTCAGGGTGACTCCTCTATTCCTGAGGAGCAGGGACCCCCTGCTCTAGCATTGGGGGCTGATTCCATTGAAGTGATGGTGATAATGCTTCAGTAGACATAGAGTCATATCTCATTTTTAAAATTATATTTTGAGAATTTCCTTGGAAGATGAATTTTGGTAAAGAAAATAATATTTTCCTAATTTCTGCATACTATTATTGAGTTGTATCCTCAGAGAAGAAAACTGAACATGATGGTATGGGAGACATTGTCAAGATACCCCTTGATCCTTCACTTGCAGAAAAAATACTCCTCAGATGCTAAGAAAGTAACCACGAAAGTTGGAGAAAAAGGCCATTCATTGACCATCCTTAGATCTCCCATCATTTGGGAAAATTGTGCTGTTGCATCCAAAACAGCATTAGGAGAACCAGGCCCAGAATTCATCACATCTCTTTAAAGAAAATACAAGGAAACCAGCCTAGAAAATCCAGAACTGTGGCAAATCAAGGAGTAATACATATTTGGTCCTCTAGTATGTAGTTTGATGTTCCTGAGATCAGAAATACACTGGCCTTTCATTGCAATATGGCCTGTTTTCTTCTAAATTATACTATAAAACTTTACATACTACAAAATGTATGAATCACAACTTTATACAGAAAAGTCCATATAGAACAACTTCTGCATGCATAAGTGCTTCCAGATTGCCTAATTTCTCACTTAATGCTGCGTATTTAGAATCACAGCTAGATCCAAGCTAACTGCAAGAAAAGGCTGATAGCGTTCTCAGCCTGATGTCCCTAAGCTCTCGCCTGCCTGCTCACATTCCCTTTCCATATGTAAAGACGAAGAAACATGGGGACGATTCGGTGGTGGGATGATTGGAGCTCATGAATCATTTTCAAAAAAGTTTGTTCATTTCAACACATTTTAACAGAGCCCAACTCTTATTTTAAATTAATCTTTACCAAAGCACAACTAATATATCTATACATCTGAGTGGAAATACCAAGGAAGCCCACTAAAACTACAAAGTTATCTCAAATATATGGCATTCTAGAATACCTACCGACTGACAGGAAAGATGACAGTGTTCACACAAAGACCTGTTTTCTTCATCTGTGTGTGCACGTTAGTTACCTGTTTCTGTATAACAAATTGCCACAACCTCAACAGCTGAGATGACACCGATTTATCATCCCACGGTTTCTGTGGATCTGGAGCCTAGGCACTACTGATTAAGCTGGATCCTCTACTTATGGGCTCCCAAGGCTGCAATCAAGGTGTCAACCTGGGCTGAGTGCTCATCTGAAGGCTCGGCCAGGGAAGGATCCATTTCCAAGATCCCTCTGATTGTTGGCAGAATTCCTTTCTTTGAGGCGGAAGAGTGGAAGTCCTGGCTTCTCACTGGCTGGCAGGTGAGGCTGTCCTCAGTGCCTTGCCACATGGCTGCTTACTTCTCCAAAGCCAGCAGAGAAGAGCTTTTCTCTTGCCAGCCTGCTAGGACAGTCTTATACCATGTAACATAATCCCAGAAGTAATGCTCCATTGCCTTGGCCAAATTCAGTGGCTAAGAGTCAAACCCCACTCATACTCAAAGATATCGCCACTTATCTCCAAGAGATAAGGGGCCACCCTAAAAGCCTGGTTTCTAGAAACCCTGCAGTAAAGACCCCCACATGCACCCAAGCAAATAATCACCACCCTCTTGCTTTTCATGATTCATTTACAAATGTTTTTTCTGAAAGTAAAGACTACCTAAACCAGAAGCCTTTTGGATGAGAGCATATTAATTAAAAATGAATCCTGTGAGAGAGGGCACAGGCATGCACACACACACACACACCCCTGATTCAGCATATTATGACAAGGTGCTACAAATATTATATGTAGTTGTAATGTTGGAAAAGTTAGGCTTCAATTTAAATTGACCTAAAATTTATTTTTTGAAAAATGCAGTTTAAAACCGGCTGTGAGTGAACTTTGTTTTTCTGTTTTCTAAGAATAAGTTCACAAGAAACTAAATCTTCCCATCACTAAACCAGGATTCTGTGCATGGGCTCAGTGATTCAGAATTACTATAGTAATTTTATAATAGAACTAAAGACACACACATATACTCACATACATGCAAACATACACCATACATAGTTATAAGCATATATATGTATCAGGATAAATATAAAACATATGTGTAAATATATATTATATAAAAATATATTCATATAAATATTATGTTTATAAATATAAATATATAGTATGCTGATAACACACATATGCTTATAACATACACACACACATATGCTTATAGCAAAAAGGTAACAGATTAACATGTTCTAAAACTTTCATCCTGGAAGCTTGTTTTCAGGTTGATACGAATGGCTGAAAATGCTCAGAAGCAGTAGACTTAGCAAAGTGGCAGACAAAAAATATGATCCCCTTGCAAAAGGCAAGGGACAGATCATACAATTAATACAGCTATAATATGAGAATTAAACTACAATAAAATCTCACTGGCATACTAATTACACTGACACTAGTCATAATTATCACAGCTCTTGAGTTACTGAAAGGAAAATTCAAGTATAAATAGTAGTTCAAACTGAAAAGAAACTATTTTAAAAGAAGTGTTCCTCTGTGCTAAACTTCCTTAATAGCTATGTATTACCTAACATCATGTTAACATATGTCTCTGGGAGTACCACTGAAATCACGGATTCCAAAACTCAGAACTGAAAAGGATCTTGACAAACTAGTTACCACAACATTTATCTAATCCCGCTTTGTGTCCAAGGCAGCACAGTTCATGCTGGACACGTGTTACTAGCATCCTTCACTCACATGGATTTATTAAACACCTGGTATGCAAAGGTCTTGTGGAAAATAAGCCAAACATTCCCCGTCCTCTTGAGATTACATTCCAGCAGGGAGAGAGAAAAGAAAAGCAGGAACATCAGTGTGATAAACAGTATGATGGGGGAAGCACAGAGCCCTACGTAAGAACATAGAGGAGTGTCTAACCCAAGGTAAGGGTGGCATGGTGGTACATTTCGCTTTCTGCAGGAAGTGAAAACTGAGCTAAGACCTAAATGATGAATAAAGATTTATCCAGGAAAAGAGAAAAAGGGCTAGGTCATAGTCCAGCCTGAGGACATCAGAAAGAAAGTGCAAAGGTATGATAGCAAGGCAAGATGTGACATGTTTGGGAACCATAAAATTAAGGGTGGGCATGCCCGAGATCAGAGATCGGGTTGGTAAACAGTGGAGGGGGAAAGGCTTACGAGAGAAGTGTCGGAGACAAGCCTAGGGGTGAGCGAGCAAGTGGGAAGGCTAAGGGAAGGTCAGGGAGACCTTACAAGCACGTTAAGGAGGGAATTGGAGCCTACTCTCAGGGCAATCAGAATTCATTGTCAGCGTCTTTAAGAAGAATAATAGCAGGAATGGACTCTTTTGGAGAGGGATCATTCTGGCTATTTTGTAAAGGTTGCAATTTACTGAGGTGAGGATGGAGTCAGGTAAGACCATGCAAAGATCATTGCAGCTGTGAGGCATGAGGTGACAATGGCCCAGAGCACAGTGATGATGGTGAGGACTGAGAGACAAAAATAAAATCCTAAGCCCTGTCGACCAACTGAACCCACCCCCTCTTGACCAAGGGGACCCAGAGAAACCACAAAACTGAGTTCTTGGCCATGACAGAGTGGGAGGTCAGACGTGCCTCCTTATACCCCCTCCCTTGTTAGTTGCTTTCTCCCTAAGGGTTAAACAGAACCAGCCTTTGGAGAAAACCTGCTCTACTGCTGATTTCAATCAATTGCCCAATGCTGCTCCTCCCTTTGGGGTTTTGTCAAACTGACTAGCCAATACGGGGCCACCAACTGCACAGTGTGTGGAGGAGGCACAGAGAGGGTTCCTGTGTCCTTTGCTTCACCTTTTGATGTCAGAAGGCTGAAAACTCCACACTCAGATCATACTAAGGCTGCTATTTTTTGTACATGCAACTTCTGAAGGGGCATGGAGTTCAATTGTACATGCGCACGTTTCTCCTTTTGTAGATATCCGTGACTCCTCCCATGGCTTATTTAATATGTGTATTTGGTCACCCCACTTGGCATAAATTCCTGCTCTCATTGTCTTTCCCCTGAAGTACTGGCTCTGGGCTTCCGCCTGAGACAGCCAGCCTATCAGAATGGCCACCCTGTAGGCTGCAACTTCTCATGAGGAATAAAGCTCTTTGCTAAGTTTATTAAAGTTGTCATTCTTCAGTTGACAGGGGGAAGAGGATGAAATGAATAAGAAAATGTGTAGGAGGCAGACTCTATCAGACTTATGACAAATCAGATATGAGGACGAGGAAAAGCTGCAAGAATAAAGCCAAGCCTGTCCAGGGGAGCAGGGACATTGCCATTATTCCTAACAGAAAGCCAACAAAGAGGGGGAGGTTTAAGAAGGAAGAAGGAAGATCGCAAATTCCACTTTGAAAATATTAATTTGAGTTGGCCAGGTGACATCAAAGTGGACACAGCCAATAGACAGTCAGAAATATATGTGGTCTCAATATACAGATTTAGGACATGTATAATTCAGGGCTCAGTCATAAAAATGGAAACAATTCTAGGTATTTCAACAGAGGGATTTAATACCAGCAATTTGTTCTTTCCTTAAACACCTTATATCATGAAAAAAATGTGTTTATTTCCTTGTTAATTCTTATTTATTATTTCTAATAGCATGGCAACATATAATCTAAATCTTCTGTTAAAATATTATTTTTCCCATTTTAGAGATAAGGAAACTCTCATGGTGGGGTCCAAAATTCTCATGAAGATAAGGCACAGATGGAAAGGACAGTGGGTGTGTCTGATCAGGTCCTCTGAGAAATGACTGGGAAGGTGAGATTAGAAATGCAACAAATTTATTAAGAGAAACAGATGTATAGGATAAAGGGCAGGGAGCAGGAGTAAGTAGGTGAGAAGGTCCTTCAGACCATGACGCAGGATTGTTACCTATGAGAGGAGCAAGGAGAGGATAGGAACTGCCTCAAACCTCAGCAGACCTGCAAAAGCCTCAGCCAGGCCCTGGGGAGTCCTCGAGCACAGAGTTCCTGTTGGAGGAGTCTCACATGGTTAGGAATGGGCCAGTTTTTACACCCGAGTCATGCCCAATCTACTGGCAGGGAATATCCTCAGGTGGTTACAGAGGGGTGGGAGCTAGAGCGTCAGTCAGCTCCGCCCCACTGCACATTTCTTGGAGAAGGTCTAAGTGCATCCCCTTCATGGCCATCTAGTTGCTGATGGAGCCAGACTCCAGGCCTCCTTCTTTGACTCCACAGTGAAAAGGTTATTTGCTTTTCACAAATCATTCTTTTACATTGGACTTTCCACTAGAATATTTAAAACATACTTTAATTTTTAAGGTTTTAACTAGGCAAAGCTTTGATTTATAAAACTGGAAGTGCATTTTCAGTTTATTTTAAAACTTCCAATGTTTTCTTCTAGAATTCTTATGGTTTCATGCCTTAGGTTTAAGTCTGTTATCCATCATGAGTTGATTTTTGTGAGAGGTGAGAGGTGCAGATACTGTTTCAGTCTTCTACATGTGGCCATCCAATTTTCCCAGCACCATTTATAGAATAGGGATTCTTTTCCCTATTGTATGTTTTTGTCTACTTTGTCAAAGATAAGATGGCTATATGAGGATGGTTTTATATCTGGGTTCTCAGTCCTGTTCCATTGGTCTGTGTCCCTGTCCTTGTGCCTGTACCATGCTGTTTTGGTTACTATAGCCTTGTAGCATAGCTTGAAGTCTAGTAAATTGATGTCTCCCAATTTGTTCTTTTTGCTTAAGGTTGCTTTAGCTATATATGGTCTTCTCTGGTTCCACACAAAGTGTAGAATTATATTTTCTACATCTGCAAAACATAACATTGGCATTTTAATAGGGATTGCATTGAATCTGTAGATCACTTTGGGTAGTATAGGCATTTTAACAATGTTCATTCTGCCTAAGAATTTTTGAAGAAGACCCCAAAATCAATCACAGCATCCACAAAAATAAATAAATGGGAGCAGATCAAATTAAAGAGCTTTTGCACAGCCAAGGAAACTATCAATACAGCAAATAGACAACCTACAGATTAGGAGAAAATATTTGCAAGCTATACATCTGATAAAGGCTGATAACTAAATCTATATAGAACTCAGGAAAATCAGCAAAAAAAAAAAAAAATCAAACAACCCCATTAAAAAGTGGGTAAAGGACATGAACAGAAACTTTTCAAAAGAAGATAGACTAATGGCCAAGAAACATGAAAAAATGCTCAGCATCTCTAATCATCAGGGAAATGCAAATCAAAACCACAGTGAGATATCACTTAACTCCAGTGAGAATGGCTTATATCAAAAAGTCCCAAAACAACAGATGCTGGCATGGATGCAGAGAGATAGGAACACTCATACACTGCTGGTGGGACTGAAAACTAGTACAACCTCTATGGAAGGTAGTATGGAGATAACCTCAAAGAACTAAAAGTAGAACTACCATTTGATCCAGCATTCCCACTACTGGGTATTTACCCAGCAGAAAAAAAGTCATTCTATAAAAAAGACATATGCACTCAAATGTTTATAGCAGCAAAATTCACAATTGCAATGATGTGGAAACAACCCAGCTTCCCATTAATACACAAGTGGATCAATAAAATGTGGTATATGTATACCATGGAGTATTACTCAGCCATTAAAAAAAAATGATGAACTACCTATTGTATTATCCTGGATGGAGCTAGAGCCCATTCTTCTAAGTGAAGTATCACAAGAATGGAAAAACAAACACCACATGCACTCACCATTAAATTGGTACTAATTGATCAACACTAATGTGCACATATGGGAAATAACATGCATCAGGTGTTGGGCAGGTGGCAGTGGGGAGGAGGGGATGGGTAAATCCACACATAAGGATGTGATGTGCACTGTCTGGGGGACAGGCACGCTTGTCGGGCAGTGCAAAGGCAATTTATGTAACCAAGGCATTTGTACTCCTGTAATACCCTGAAATAAAAAATAAATAAATAAATAAAGACTTTTTAAAAAAACTTCCCATAATAGAGAACTCTCAGGTAGGGAGAGGTTGTTATTTAGTCTTCAAATCTACAAGATCATTTAACTGGGAAACTAGTCAAGACTTCCACTGGAGGAACTGAAAAATGGTGGTCTGATAGAGTCCTCCCACCACACCGCTCCCAGGGAGGAGGGAAAAAACGTCATCGGCCACCTGCGAGCACAGACCGCTCACTCCTAAAACAGCATTGTGAATTACAGAGAAACAACGCGGAGCGCTCAGCCCAAGAAAACAGGAACAAAATTTTCACAAAGATTGGAGAGCACAGGGAGTGCAATAGAGCCCAGAGCTCAAGAATGATGCGCTCACCAGGTCAGCACAGCTCGACCTGACCCCCAAGCGGTTATGCACCTCCCCATCCACTCAGTCAGGGACAAGCCCAGAGTTGAGGCAATGCTGTTGCTGGAGACAGCAGGCTCTGTGGAGAGGAAGCAATCGCAAGAGCTGAACAGAACTCTCAGCTGCAATATACGGAGACTGCTCAGGGCCGGGTAGGGACCGGGTGGAGATACAGCTTCCTGGGACAGTGCGTGGGAACCTGCAGGCCGGCACCTCACCACTGGAAGCCAGAGGGACCGGGCCCAGGAGTTGAACGGAGAGTGGGACACGCCCTTAGGGGCTGCTGCCAACTGCCTCTGTGGGACCCAGGCCGGTTGAGAAGACCTGCATTCCCAGGCGCATTCTGAGCCCTGCTGTGCGCCAGGCTGGCGGTGGCAGCCATCTTTACAGCCTCCCGCCTGGAGCTGTGAGCCTGGTCTCTAGCTCTGCCCCACCCCGGCCCGGGGGCACATCTGCTGGGGCGCCACATGCTTTGCCCTTGCTGGACAGGGACAGCTGCATCCACGGGTTCCAGGTGGGACGAGATCTCAGAACTGTAGTGACAGGACCTTTGTGTATTGGAGACAGTTTGCAGCTCGTCCATCTGGTCCTGCTACCCCGGCTCTGGCCTCCAACAAGTCCGCTACGTGCTGGTCCTAGTGCCCACCCTTCAGGTCCCAGCCCTCCTGTACCCCAGAGATCAGTCATTTTGAAGGTTGCTGGCTATAGTGACTCATTTGGTATAACTGCTGGTTCTCATGACAACCGAATACCACAAGAGTCACAGGCTGAACAAGAGCAGCTCCCCATAACCCTGCCCACTTCAATAGGGAATTTCGTGCCATCCAAGAGCGCTTCCAGTGGTCACTATTCCCCCCTCCCCATGGGAATATCCCCCCGGCAGAGACTGCTGGGGATAGAGACGCCCACCTACCTTGCCTTGGGGTCTAGTTGTGGAAAAGGGGTGCACAAGTGGAGATCCACCTATCAGCCAGTATCACACGAAGACACACATCAGAAGGACAGACACAAGCAGCTAGATAAGCAACCTCTGAGCTGTATAGAATTTTTCCAATCCAGCTCTCATGCTGCAGCCAAAAGAAATAATGCTTCTACCCGCACCTTAGGAGGAGCAGGGTCAAAGTAACCCCTAGGAACTACAAGGCCTCTCCCAAAAAACAGGGCTTTCGTATACCCCAACTGGGGGATCAGAGTCTGCCACAGACATAACAGAATACCTAGCTATTAGGGAGCTGTGGATTCACATCCTCAAGTACAATTCACCAGCATAGAGCTCAAGCGCAGAGGACAATCTCACTACACACCACCGGGAAGAGGAGAAGACAACAGGTCAGAGATAACCCAAGATCCACCAAAGTTGATAAAATACACCTAAGGCAATAGGTGCCTTACATGCCAATACTCCTCTCCCTGGCTCTGCCAAGGAACGAACCTCAGGGGCTTGGAGACAGGGTCATAAACTAGCCCTAACACCCCCAGATCTCGACCAAGAGGCCAGATGAGAAAAAACCAGTGAAAAAACTCAGGAAACATGAAAAATCACAGTGAAAAGTCACCACCAAAAGAAATCATCAGTTCCTCAGCAATGGATACCAACTCAAATGAAATGGGTAGAATGACAGAAGAAGAATTTTGTTTATGGATTATAAGAAAGCTCAATGAAATTCAAGAGAAAATTTAATCCCAGGACAAAGAAACCACAGGAAAAATGCAAGAAATGAATGAAAAATTCTCCAGAGAAATAGAAGTATTATGGAAAAATCAAATAGAAATTCTAGAAATGAAAGAAGCATTTAAGGATCTACAAAACACAGTGGAAAGCCTTAAGAATAGGCTGGACCATGCAGAGGAAAGAATTTCAGAGCTAGAAGACAACTCCTATGTACTAAATAAATCAGTCGAAGAGAAAGAACACAAAAATAAGAGGCAGGAAAAAAGCATACAAGAAATGTGGGATTATGTAAAGAGGCCAAACATAAGGATCATAGGCATCCCTGAGGGAGAGGGAGAAAATTCGCATGGGCTGGAAAATCTATTTGAAGGAATAATAGAGGAAAATTTCCATGGCCTAGCCAGAAATCTCAATATCCAAGTACAAGAAGCACACAGGACTCCTGGGAGACTCAATGTGAAAAGGCATTCACCACGCCACATAATTATTAGACTGACCAAAGTAAACACAAAAGAGGCACTCCTCAGAGCTGTAAGACGAAAAGACCAGGTAACCTACAGAGGGAAACCGATCAGATTAACTGCAGATTTCTCAGCTGAAACCTTACAAGCCAGAAGGGAATGGGGAGCCATCACCAGGCTTCTAAAACAAAACAAAGGCCAACCCAGAATTCTGTATCCTGCCAAACTAAGCTTCTTATATGAGGGAGAAATAAAGACTTTTCCAGACAAGCAATTACTGATAGAATTTGCGAAGTCCAGACTTGCCTTGCAAGAAGTTCTTAGACCTGCACTGTACACTAACCAGAGCAACAGACACCCACCTATGTAAAACTACGCAAAAGCTAAAACTCCAGAACACAGATTCCACAATGACGCAAGAGGTAAAACAAAAGACACCACCCAATAGAATAATCAGAAATTTACCCCAAATATCAATTCTCTCAATAAATGTGAATGGCTTGAATTGCCCACTGAAGAGACATAGGCTGGCTGAATGGATTAAGAAATACAAGCCAAGTATCTGTTGTCTTCAGGAAACACACCTTACACACAAAGACGCATTCAGACTCAAGGTGAAAAGATGGAATACAATTTTCCAGGCTAATGGAAACCAAAAGAAATCCGGAGTAGCCATCCTTATTTCAGATGATATAAACTTTAAAACAACAAAAGTAAAGAAGGACAAAAATGGACACTATATAGTGGTGAAGGGAAAAATCTTACGAGAGGATTTAACAACCCCAAACATTTATGCACCCAACACAGGAGCACCCAGGTACATAAAGCAAATACTGCTTGATCTAGACAACATAATAAATAGCAATGCCATAATAGCAGGGGACTTCAACACCCCACTGACGGAACTGGACAGATCCTCCAAACAGAAAATAAACAAAGAAACAAAGGACTTAAACAGGACTCTAGAACATTTGGGCCTAACAGATATCTACAGGACACTCCACCCAAATAACACTGAATATACATTCTTCTCATCAGCTCATGGAACGTTCTCTAAAATTGACCACATCCTAGGCCACAAAACAGATCTCAACAATTCAAAAATAGAAATCATACCTGTATCTTTCAGACCACAGCGGAGAAAATTAGAAATCAATTCCAACAGAACACATCTTCATCCAAAAACATGGAAATATACAATCTGTGCTGAAGAATATTGGGTCAAGAAGAGATTCAAATGGAAATCAAGATTCTTGAACTAAACGATAAGGGACACAATTATCAAATCTGTGGGATACAGCAAAAGCAGTCCTGAGAGGAAAACTTATCGCCTAAATGCCCAATGCAAAAGACAGAAGGTCACAAATCAGTAAATAGAATCATCTTAAGGAAATGGAAAAGGAAGAGCAAAGCAATCCTAAAGCCAGCAGAAGAAAAGAAATAACCAAGATTAGAGCAGAATTAAATGAAATTGAGAACAAAAGAACAATACAGAAGATTAATAAAACAAAAAGTTGGTTCTTTGAAAAGACAAACAAAATAGACAGGCCACTTGCCAGATTGACCAGAAACAGAAAGGAAAGGACTCTAATAAGCTCAATTAGAAATGAAAAGGGAGAGGTCACAACTCATATCATGGAAATACAAAACATCATCTTCGAATACTATAAAAATCTCTATGCCCAAAAACACAAAAACGTGGAGGAAATGAAGAAATTCTTAGAAACATACTAGCTCCCTAGGCTCAACCAGGAAGAAACAGAATTTCTAAACACACCAATATCAAGCACTGAAATTGCAGTAGTAATAAAAAATCTTCCAACAAAAAAAAGTCCTGGACCTGATGGGTTCACACCTGAATTCTACCAAGCCCACAAAGAAGAACTGGTGCCTATACTGCAGAAATTATTTGAAAACATCCAGGAGGATGGAATCCCCCCAAACTCATTCTATGAAGCCAATATCACCTTAACACCAAAGCCAGGAAAGGACACAATAAGAAAAGAAAACTACAGACCAATATCCCTTATGAATATAAATGCAAAAATTCTCAATAAAATCCTTGCAAACCGAATTCATATGTACATCAAAAATACAATTCATCACGATCAGGTGGGCTTCATTCTCGAGATGCAGGGATGGTTCAACATACACAAATCTGTAAATGTAATTCACCACACAAATAAAAGCAAAAACAAAGATTATATGATCCTTTCAATAGATGCAGAAAAGGCTTTTTACAAAATCCAGCATCCTTTTATGATAAGAACTCTTAACAATACAGGCATAGATAGCTTATACCTCAAAACTATTAAAGCCATATACAATAAACCCACAGCCAATATCATACTGAATGGGGAAAAATTGAAAACATTCCCCCTTAAAAGTGGAACCAGACAAGGTCACCCACTATCTCCACTTCTATTCAACATCGTGCTGAAAGTCCTGGCCAGAGCAATCAGACAAGACAGAGGAATCAGGGGCATCCAGATGGGGGCAGAAGAGGTCAAACTTTCACTATTCACAGACGATATGATATTATATATAGAAAATCCCAAAGATTCAACCAGGAGATTACTGGAATTGATAAATGAATTCACCAAAGTCTCAGGATACCAAATTAATGCACACAAATCCACAGCCTTCATATGTGCTAATAACAATCAAGCCGAGAAGCAAATTAAAGATGCAATACCTTTCACGATAGCACCAAAGAAAATTAAATATTTAGGAACATATCCAACTAAGGAGGTCAAAGACCTATATAAAGAGAATTATGAAACACTGAGAAAAAAAATTGCAGAGGATGTAAACAGATGGAAAACCCCACCATGCACCTGGATAGGCAGAATCAACATTGTAAAAATGGCTTTGCTACCTAAAGTGATTTACAGAATCAGTGCAGTCCCTATCAAAATACCAACATCATTTTTTGCTGATCTAGAAAAAATTATTCTATGCTTCATATGGAACCAGAGACGACCCCGTCTAGCCAAAGCAATCCTAAGCAAAAGGAACAAATTGGGAGGCATCTATCTATCAGACTTCAAACTATACTACAAGGCTATAGTAACCAAAACAGCATGGTATTGGCACAAGAACAGAGACGTAGACCAATGGAACAGGACTGAGAACCCAAATATAAAACCAACCTCATACAGTCACCTGATCTTTGACAAATTCCAGAAAAACGTACACTGGGGAAAAGATTCCCTATTCAATAAATGGTGCTGGGAAAACTGGATGGCCATATGTAGAAGACTGAAACTGGACCCACACCTCTCACCTCTCACAAAAATCAACTCACGATGGAGAACAGATTTAAACCTAAGACGTGAAACCATAAGAATTCTCGAAGAAAACGTTGGAAAAACTCTTATGGACATTGGCCTAGGCAAAGAATTTATGAAGAAGACCCCCCAAAAAATCACAGCAGCAACAAAAATAAATAAATGGGGCCTGATCAAATTAAAAAGCTTCTGCACAGCCAAGGAAACTATCACTAGAGTGAACAGACAACCTACAGAATGGGAGAAAATATTTGCATGCTACACATCTGATAAAGGGCTGATAACCAGAATCTATACAGAGCTTAGGAAAAGCAACAAGAAAAAATCAAACAACCCTATTAAAAAATGGGCAAAGGACATGAACAGAAACTTTTCAAAAGAAGACAGAATAATGGCCAGCAAACATTTAAAAAAGGGCTCAACTTCTCTAATCATCAGGGAAATGCAAATCAAAACCACAATGAGATATCACTTAACTCCAGTGAGATTGGCTCATATCAAAAAATCCCCAAACAACAAATGTTGGCATGGATGCGGACAGATAGGAACACTCATACACTGCTGGTGGGACTGCAAATTAGTACAACTTCTATGGAAAGTAATATGGAGATACCTCAAAGAATTAAAAGTAGAATTACCATTTGATTCAGCAATCCCACTACTGGGTATTTACCCAAAGGAAAAAAAGACATTTTATAATAAAGACATCTGCTCATGAATGTTTATAGCAGCACAATTCACAATTGCAAAGATGTGGAAACAACCTAGGTGCCCATCAATACACGAGTGGATCAATAAAATGTGGTATATGTATACCATGGAGTATTACTCAGCAATAAAAAACGATGGTGAATTAACACATCTGGTGTTATCCTGGATGGAGCTAGAGCCCATTCTTCGAAGCGAAGTGTCACAAGAATGGAAAAACAAGGACCACAGGTACTCACCATCAAATTGGTACTAACTGATCACCACTTACATCACACATGGCAATAATATTCATCAGCGCACAGTCAGGCAGGAGGGGGGTGGAGGGGATGGGACAACTCTCACTGAATGGATGCAGGGAGCACAGTTTGGGGGATGACCACGATTGTAGCTCTGACACAGGCAGTGCATGGGCAGTATATATAGCCAAAGTGTTGTACCCCCATAATATTCTGAAATAAATAAATAATACTGTCGAGCTGTGCAACTATTTACAAATTCCACTTCAAACAGAAACACAGTGCACCATTGTCAAAAGCTGATAACAGACTGGAGAACTCGACCCCCATAAACTCTCACCAACCAGCCTCTCATGCAGTAGTGGCGCCAGTCAGGGAGGGGAAGTTAGAACTAAATCGTGAGCATAGCAGCTGTCAATTTAGTCCTTATGGCTTACTAATGTTCTAATTGTGCTGGTCAATCTGGGAGGATTATTTCATTGAAACTTCTTTTATTCTTTGGCATTTTAAATATGTTCATTTTAAATATAAAATAAAAATATAAAAGAGAAAAAAAAAGACTTCCACTGGAAAATAAAAGATGAAAAACTTCACTTCCTTGGTGTTTTATTGGGCTTCATGTTATTATTTTAATCTTGTGATTATGTAATACATAACACATGGATTTATCTTATGATATATATTGTATATGTATAGATAGATATACATACACATATATGTGATGTATGATATATATGCCATTTATATTACATATGTATGTATGTATGTAGGTCTCTGTATGTGTGTTTGTATGTCAACACTAAATTTTTAAGATTTTAGGTTAGAAAGGAGAAAAATGAAAGAAAACTACTACAAATGCCTCAAAACCATACATCTCTCTGTGCCATAGAGCAAACTAAAAAGAGGTTGTTTGTTGTTGTTGCTTCATCTAAAAGAACAATCTTACAAAAGTAAAACTCTGAAAGCAAGCCTTAATCATTTACAGATGAAGAAACTTTTAACTAAGGAAGTCATCATCTGAATGTTACCTTTACTCTGAAGCATTGAGTGTTTGGCTTGGACCAGCCACTGGACACTAGCTGATTTTATCCTCACAACAGCTGCAGGCAACAGGTATTGTTGGTATCCCCATTTTAGAGTGAAGAACTCAAGGTTTAAAAAAAATGAATTGACGTGTCCTGACTTACAAGATCCGAGAGGTTTGGCATTTTATCTTCATTTTTAATTCAATTCATTGGCAATTATATAAGATGATGGAAACATCAGTTTTTCAGGGTAGAAGTTGGATGTAAGGAAGCTAATCATGAAACTATCTAAGATGCTTTCACTGTTTTAAACAGTATTCCAAAGTGAAATTTACAAATAACCTATGAAAAGCTGAAGCTAATACTCAAGCTGAAGCTCTCGACCATCACTTTCCCACTGGAGTTGAGGAGAGCTGATGCCTGCACATGTGAGCAGGTTAGGGGTTAGGGTGATTAGGAGTGACACTATTTGCATAATTTAAGAACCACTGGAACAAAATTAAGCAATTCAGTATCGACATGGCCACCGCCTGCTTTGCAGGGGGCCCTATACACATTTGGACAGCAAGGTCAGTCATGAAAAGGGCTTTCTGTTGCACAATGCCTGAACAGAACTCTGTACCACAAGGAGAAGAACACAACCCAGTCCTGCCAGGCAGGTGTAAGTGCAAACCAAACTAAATCCAGCAGGATTCATGAAATTCTCATCATTACAATTTGTGGAACCAGGCTACAAAACCAGCTACTGTCTGTTAATTCAAAGCTTCCCGGTCTGACTGAGGAGCCTAATTTGGAAAAGACGAAAGCACCATCCTCACGTGGAGGGAGCCTGTGCTCAGTGGAGACAGTCATCCTCATTGGAGAGAGCCCATCCTTGCGTGGCTCTCAGATATCCTTTGTAATGTCTGAGAATAACAGAACAAAGCCAATCTCACTAATCAACCAATCAAATACAAAACAAAACAAAACAAAACCAAAAAGAGCAATAACAAAAGCAGTTACCGGTGCATGAAATGATCTGGAATGATTTAAACTGCAGTAATCGAAGTAAGGCCTGGATTTACACACACACACACACACACATACACTGCTGTTAATTGGGAGAGTATGGAGGCTTCGGACACAGGAGCAGAGGCAGAGACAGAATGAACAGAAAACAGCAACGCTGAAAGCTTAATACAGAAGATGGGATGGATGTTCCCGGCCCTCTCAATTTCAATAACACCCAATTGTATGTATGTCTTGGAAAATAATGGGTTAAATTCTGAAAAAGGTTGGATATCCGAGTTCTGCTGTCTGAGGAGTCAGACGTGGTGTCCAGAGGAGCACTCTCCCTCCAGGTCTCTCACCCACGTACTCCCCTGGGTGCCTGCCACGATCGCCCTGAGGATGGGATATGTTAGGTCTCTGCTCAACATGAATGTATTCTGTGGTGCATGAATACATTTTCATTTTAGTTTAGGTTAAAATATATTTGTCATCTTTAGGAATTGTTTGTACACCACACATTCTTAATGTTGCCTAAAACAATCAGTGAATATTTTCTTTAAAATAGTTCTTATCCCAAATATTGCCACTGCCATTTTTCCTAAATGTGTGAATTGAACTAGCAACTGGTGCAGATTTTGAGTATCTGTAAGTTTTGCCACACTATATGCCATGAAAAGCACAGGCTTTCCTAAGATTAAGAAATATTTCAAATCCTATGTTGACAGAAGTTGTAAAAACAAGAGAGAAAGGCAGGCCAGAATAAAGGACGGAGCATTTGTTGTTATTTTACTTCTAAACTTGATGGCAAAGGAGGACATCCACACAAGGAAGAGTCAGGATTCATGCACAACCCGTATCACTTATCTTGAAAATGGACAGGCTGTTAGCATTTGAGTAGCAGAGATAAGCATTTTAACAGCAGGGAGGAATCTCAACAGGGAAATACTCTATTTATGAGCTAAGTAGAAAATACATCCATTTTATGCTCATTTTAATGTCTCAGGTGAATGCTAATTTCCATAAATATCTCAGAGTCTTTTCAATGTTCTAACATTTACCCATTCTGTGATGTAAACAATCTTAGTATAGAGACAGCTCTCATGATGTTCACTTCAGGAGGAAATACTCATTTTACTCCTGGCATGATCTTCTTCAATTTAATAGGAAGGGGAGGAAGTTCAGGTGGGAAAACAGAATGTTCTTTAATTTTAAAAACTATTTCATTTCCAGTGGTCCACACCACTAATCAAACATGTTTATCCAGTCTGCTTACTGCAAACCAAACTCCCAAGTCACCGAGACAGAATCAGCCCTGTTTTTCTTAACATCTAAGTGAAGCAGACAGCAAAGTAACAATCTCGTTATAATTGAAGTGCAAATTCAAATGAAAGGCAAGGCCCCCAGGGCCGTCCCTGTGGGTTCAATTTCTGAAACTGATGGTCTGGCAGATTCCAGTCAGGGCTGTCCCTGTGTGATATCAGGGTAGTGAAATCACCCTTTATAAAATTAATAAAAGGCCATAAGGTGGGACCTGTGGTAGGCCTGAACTCTACAAAAGTATAGACTTAGTTAAAATATATATATAACTAGCCATTGTCCCCTAACTTGCTTTCCTGTAATTGCTCACTACTTAGGAGTCCCATCACTGATTGTCATGAAGATCCTTAGCTTTCATCACTGCTCCCATAGATAACCTCACCCTGTGAAACCCAAAAGTACTGTCTGCTCTAGAAGACGCATTGAGTCAGGTGCCTTCCCCACTGCACTCTTCCTGGTTCTACTGCTTCACATGGAGGGCATCAGTGAATTTACAAAAATATGGTAAAAGAGCATAACCTCACTCAAAATGAGGTAAGCATCCCTGTGCAGCAGAAACAGGCTCAAGACACACAGTGCACATCAGGCCAAGACACAGACCTCAGAATCAGCTAGGAGACCAGTTCCCACCAAGCAGCATAGACTGGCGAGCCCCCCCACACACAGGGACCAGAGTGAGGCTTACTGACTGTGGTATATCCCCACAGTGTTGGGGCTGAACTGCTGATAGCAACTTAGTTCTCGACTAGGCTCCTGGGGGGGTCACTGAAGCAACGGCAATGCAGTAGTCTACCCTTATCCAAGGTGGCTGCATTCCAAAACCCCCAGCAGATGCCTGAAACTGCAGGTAGTACCAAATCCTATATATATATGCCTATGATAAAGCATCCATGCTGTAGATGCTGGACACAGGGAGGATTCACCTCCCAGGTGGCATAGAACAGGATGGTGCAAGATTTCATCATGCTGCTCAGAAGGACATGCAATTGAAAACTTACGAGTCATTTGTTTCTGGAACTTTTCATTTAATATTTTTTGGACCACTGTTGACCAAAGGTAACTGAAACCACTAAAAGCAAAACTTCAGATAAGTGGGTTCTACTGTATCTGTGTGCAAACAGGGAGAGGAAAATTAAACACACACACACACTCAAAAAACTACTTGAGATGAGCTTGGAAACTAAACCTTCTAAGCCCATGAAGAAAAAGAGTGTCGTTCATGGAAGTCTGAGCTCCACAAAGTCCACTAAAGGGAGCAGTCACTCCAAAAAAATGCAGGTAATGGCAGAGTCTTCCAAAAGAAAGAATGGCATCCAGAAAGCCAAACTAAGAACAGTAAAACAAAAAGCTGACACAAAACAAGCACAAAGAGTTTTATTTTTTTAAAGCCAATTAGAAAGTATAAATAATAAAGTTTCAACAGGATAAATACTAGATAATAGAAAAAAGACATTAGAGAATTAAAAGACATGAGCCTGAATTACTGAGAAATAAAGACATAGAAAATATAAAAATGATCCTAAAAGAGATTGAAGATAATTAAATTGAGAAGCTCCAACATTCACCTGGAGTAGGAGTTAAATGAAACGGTGAACGGGCAACATTTGAGGTGAGCTGAAGCTTAGAATTCCCCTGAAGTAAAAAAGACATAACTTCACATGTTTTTTCTGAGTGCATGCCAAAAGTGAATATTCAACAGGATAAATTTTCAAAATCTGTACCTAGTTACATCATAATGAAACTGAAGAATATCAGGGTTTTTGAAAAGAAACTTATAAAACTTCCAAGAAGTAGAAAAACAAAAATTAACCCACAAAAGACTGATAATCTCTTAACTGTTAAAATTAAGCACCACCTAGAAAAATCCATTAAAGGATTATATTCATCAATTAAAGGCTTTAGTTCATGCAGATAACATGATTGCTCATGACATAGGGGGAAGCATCCCATTCAAAAAACTATTCCAGGCACAGCCTCAGTCACTGAGAAACATGTACTCTCATCACAAGAGCATGCCTTTGACTTTGGTTCACCCTTTTCCTCTGTCTCCACTTTTAGAGCCTGCAAATCTTTGGATTTTCCCATCAACAACCCTCAGACCTGCCCTGTCACTCTTGCTTCCCCTCACCCACTACCAAACACCTGTGACCACCGCCCCTCAACCCTAAGCCCTACTCAAGACACTCTTCAATCAGTAGGAGAACATCATGTTAGTTGCCTTGCTTTTTCTTATTTAGTGAGTGCTATTTGCATTCATAGTACAGTATTCACACAATATTTTATGATTTATTTACATGGTGCAGCAGCATTTTTCTTCAGTGTAGAGAGAAAACCTGGTTTGTATCAGGTATTGTATTTTGTAAGCAAACCCTCGAACAGTTCATTAAATGTTAAATAATTATGTAGATGGCTTAAAATTGTTTTATAATGTGCACAAATCTTGAGTGCATTTTTATTTATAATTTTAAGTGAGTTTTAATGATATTGGAAGATATTGGTGGGCATTTTTGTTGGGCTGGGAACACATTATAATTTTCCCAATATAGAATAATGGAACATAGTCTTCTGCTTTCTGGAAAATTCAGAAGTAGTTTAGATTTGCATAATTAGAGGTACTTATATTTGCAATTCAGTTGTTACTGTAGTCTCAATAGATTTTTCACTTTCTAATTTAAGATATTGTGCAAGAAAAGAAACTCATTTACACAGGTTCTGCAATAGATCCAGCATTGCGCCCCATTGCAGTATGACCCCATCACGCCCGTTTCTTGTTCACAGCATCAGGGCAGATCCTACCTACTTCCTTGTCTGTGCACTAGTCCTCTCCAGCTAGGACCAATCCATCCAGCTCGAGTGTCCAAGAGGTCACGACTTGAAGTAGGAGGGTAGGAAGCCCTGCATGCCAGGATTCAGCATTGAAGTATACTTGCACCTGGACTAACATGAGGGTTATTGGTCCTCTTCCCCTTGTCAATGTTGACTTTTACTTGAGCCTTGTGAGCTGGGACAATAGATATGGTTAAAGAAATTTCCCCACTCTGCTTTGTTCTGGCAAACAGTATTGCAAAGAACCACTTTTCCTGTAGGACTTAATAGGACTCATGGGTGCCCCTCTTGTTTGCCTATGAAAAGGCCAGACACAGACCCTCCAAATTCCCATTCTTTGCCTCCTAAATGATGAGCTGAACTGTTTGCACCCAGTGACCAATCTGAACAAAATATCTGATTGACCAAACTTCTCTCCTTCTCCCAGGTCTCGGAACTTCAACCCAACCTCATTCTGAACCAGCTGACAACCGCTCCTAAATAGCCCCTCCCAAGAATCAGCTAACCACGAGGAAAGACATTTCCTGGTCAACAGTGCCTATCACGCCACCCACTACCCCAAGCCTGGCTCTTTCTGGCCTTGTTCACTCCTCTCTGTAAAAGAAAACTCCTTTCTGCCTGGCCTTTGAAATGTGCAGATCTTATGGTCAGCACATCTTCCCTACAAGAGTTCCTCTCTCCTTGTTGTAATTGTCCCTTTGAATAAAGTCGCTCCCTACCTAGGTCCAGGTTTGTTTTCATTTGACTCCATGTACCCAAATCTTTATAACCTTAGCCCTGGTTCTAGGCTTATATTTCTGAAATACTCCCAAGGACCAAAGTCCTGTCCTTAAACTCTTAGTTTGGTGACCAGCGCCCACTCTGGTAACACAAGATGATGTGGTAGCTGCTGCCTCAACTTGTGAAAATTGCAAAATCCCTGTTCTCTGTCAGTCTCTGACTCTGAGCCCTTTGATGGCTCTACCTGGGTTAACTTCCATTGTCTCAGTATATCATTCATTATTTGATAAATACTTAAGTCACGTGTGTCAATTCACTGGGCTAGATTGGGCTTCCCCCTGTGGCTTATGGCTGTGGGCCTTCCTTTGTCGTCTACCCCAGTAGTGAGTCTGATCTCAAGTTCAGGCGGCTCAGAGTTTTCCCAATCCCACTGCATCTCAGAATATGAAGGAATAAAAAGCATTCATTGCAACACTTCTATTCAAAAATAATGAGGAAGTAGTAGATGACAAACTTTCACAAAACCCATGGAAGCCAAGACATTTTGTAGGGTTTACAATATCAAAACAAATTATAATCAGTATAATCGCCCTTCCTTAAAGAAATGGATTTAAATACTTGGTCTATTTATATGATGGACCATTACAAAACGTTTAAATAAGCAATCTGGATTTTAATGAATCAATACAGTTATAACCCAAAAAATATGCTGAGTATAAACATTTTGGCTTAACTCACTTTAAGGATTACAAATATTAAATTCCCAATAGATTGGCCTATCTTCAGATGTCAAAGTATTCCACAAGTAATACATTTTGGCAGCAACTTTTCACTAAGATTAATATTTGGGGAATAAATTTGAATTAAGCTGTGATTATCTCTATATTGGGATGTTCACCACTTTCTGTCATAGCAACCATCTCCTAAATAATTTATTCATGCTTGGAATTCATGCATAAACTTTGCTGAAATAATTTAATTTGGAAACACAAGGTTATTCCTAAAGTAATTTGTACTCATGAGATATTGACTTTCTTCCCCTCGAATTTTTTTTTGATAACTAACGTCTTTTTATTTGATAACTAATGTAAGCTTGTGAGGCTAGATGATACCTCATCTTATACACAAATATTTCACCCACAAGGGTGCAGATGCAGAACTACAACAATACTCAACAATAGCTCAACAGAATCAAAGCATCGTTGTCTCTTAGCTAGAAGAGTTCCTATTCAGGTCCAAGTGCTTAAGAAATATGGTTATTGTGCACTAGAAATTTTCAGAATTATTTAAGACTCTTTCCTGTCCTTCCCGTCACCTTAGTGTGGGCAAGTCCTCTCCAAGCTGTCTTCCAGGACAAAGAGGTGTGAGAAGCGGGGAGAGCACAGGTGCATGTCCGACATGGCTGATTCAAGTTCTAACTGTCCTGCCTTCAAGCTTTTGACCATGGCCAAATCACCTAAAAACGGGTTCTTATCTCCTTCGTTGGTCAAAAGGTCTAAGTGCCCCCTTTGTACACGGTTAAGCTGCAGTGAGATAACACAAGCCAAAGCACTTGGGAGGCTGAAGGCAGGACTCAAATGAAAGTCACCATAATCAAAAAGAAAGAAAATGCCCATGCCAGCTTTGATTCCAATCTACTCTCTTGAGATGGCACGTGCCACCAGGCCAAATTCAATTTCAATTTAGAGCCCCTTACAAAACTATGCCATTTCCTTCTGCCACATAAGATATGCATTATTTTGTAAACCCAGAGAAAACCCGAAGAAAATGTCTCATATGTGTAACTAAGCTGTAGGAGTTAGAGCAGACTTGAATCTGACTTCAGCCGCAGGTGCTTTCCTCGCAACTCACAGACCCGTGAAGGAGAAACTGACGTTGCCACTGAAATTCACTGAGATTTTGGGAAAGTATGTTGTGCATCACCATCACAGAAAAACTTTACTAATGTAAAAATTGGTATCAGAAGTGGGGTGCTATGCTAGCAAATACAGAAATTACATGGTTTGGTTTCATGGCACAGTGGCAAGCTATAAGATAACTGATCTTGGAGGCTGAAAAATGGTTATGTATGTCATACAGGGGTAAAACATTTGGTCAAACTATTATCTTTCATAATCTAAAGTCAGAAAATTGCCTAATGAACTGAACGGATGGCGCTGGGCAAAGAGGTTATCAGGCAGACTATGGCAGTGTGAGTTTATTTTTATTACTCTATTTGACAAGGTCCTACTAGAAAGCTTTGATTTCATAAAAGAACAACTAAGTTTCAAGGAGAATTAGAGGGAATAGGTGAAATCCAGAAATCTTAGAGCCTGAAGATTTGAAAAATAAAATTATTCTGATGCATGCTTACACTAATGCATGGGGTACAGCATACCTTCTTATAACACCTAAGGCATTCTTAAGCAAGCTACAAGATAGATTATACAGCATCCAAAGTTTTGATATATTCAGAATATTTTGAATATATAGAGTCTACTGGGTACCCATTCCCCATATTGCTAGATATGTTACTTTTCTGTCTCCATATTCTCAATGATTTTCCACTTCAAGAAGTGGTAACAAGGAGCTAATTTTCAGTAATTTACTGAGTGATGGATCTGGTAATCCAGTTGCCAATAGGGGTGTGATGACAGGTGCTTCTGGACAACCCAGATACTCCCAGACTGCAGGTCACCGACTTCATTCTGTTTCTAGCCTGAGGGTGCTCCAAGACATCTTTCTAGTGTTAGCGTTTTATGAAAATATATGAGTGGTCTTTTGCTTCCCCCTTGAAGCTTATGGAGTCAAGAATTATAAAAACTTTCAAGGCACATTTTATGTGGTTGGTGATGGAGTATCTGGTATGGGGTGTTGATGCTGATAATGGTGCTTGAAGAAGAATTGAAGGAAGAGTTTTGACATCAAGAAGGAAATATGGTATCAGTCTATCTTGAGAAAAACGTTACATTTAAAAATCAAAAGTCACCACCCACTAAAATAGCTAAAATCGGAAAAGCTTACAATATGTGGAGCAATAGGAACTCTCATCAATTTCTGTAAGGAATGCAAAATGGTGCAGCCACTTTGAAAGTCCGTTTGGCAGTTTGTTACAAAGTAAACATAGTCTTACCAAACAATCCAGCAATCATGCACGTATGTATTTACCCAACTAATCTGAAAACTGACGTCCATACAAAAACCTAAACATATATATTTATAGCAGATTCATTCATAATTGCTAAAGCTGGAAGCAATCAAAATGTCCTGCAATAGATGAACGAGTAAATAAGCTATGGTACATCCCTACAATGGAATTTTAACCAGTGATAAAAAGAAATGAGCTCTCAAGCCAAGAAAAAAAAAAGATAAATCATAACTGCATATTGCTTAGTGAAAAGAGCCAATCTGAAAAGGCTGTATGATTCCAATTATATGACATTCTGGAAAAAGCAAAACTATATAGTGATGATAGTAAAAAGGTCAGAGTTTTTCAGGGGTTCAAGGGGGAGGGAGGAGTAGGTAAAACATAGAAGGATTTTTTAGAGCAGTAAAACTATTATGTATGATATTGACATGACAGATACATGACTTTATACAACAGTCAAAACCCACAGAAATTTGTACCGCAAAGAGAGTGAACGTGGGATCCTTGGACAGAAAAAGGACATTAGGTAAAAACTAAGGAAACATGAATAAAGTGTGGACTTTAGTTAGTTAATAATAATGTATAAATATTGGTCTACTCCTTGTAATGATGGTATTATAATACTATACTGTTATATTAGTAATGGGGGAAATTGGGTGTGAAGTATATGGGAACTCTCTGTACTACGTTTATAAATTTTCTGTAAATATAAAACTTTTCTAAAACAGAAAGTATGTTAAAAAATGATGGCATATTCACAAAATGGGCCTCTCATGCTGTTGACAAAGCTACAGTAAAGTGATGGAAGCGAAGCAAACATCCTCAGATTTTGCTAGGGACCTGATTTTAGTGGAATCGATGGTGCAAGTGCTGAAACACAGGTAGCAGTACAGGCAAAGAACCTACCACCAGGAACCCACTGGCCATGACGCCGATCTCTCCAGAGGATGGAGGAGAGGAAGAAGAGAAGTCACAAGTACTTCAGGACAAACGCTTGCAAGAAACATTGAAGAACGCAGAAAAAATGGTTGCTGCGGCAAAGGACTTTGACCATGACATAAGCAGAGACTTCACACTAAAAATACCCTTTCAAGCACAGCCATGTTCTCAGGGGTTGCACATTCACCAGCAGAGGGAACGCAAACACATGCTCTTACATATTGGATCATGTTCCTTAAAAAGATGTTGAAGTTCTAATCCCCAGGACCCGTGAGTGTTTGGAAATGGGGTCTTCACAGATGATCAAGTTAAGATGAGGCCATTAGGAAGGCCCTGGATAGAGTGTGACTGGTGTCCTCACAAAAGGGAAATTCAGATGCAGAGACAGACACACGCAGAGGGAGAACACCATGTGAAGATCAGAGTTAGGCTGCCCACGCCACAGAGCTCCAAAGACTCCCGAGAAACCGCTAGAAGCTGGGAGAGAGGCACAGAACCGATTCTCCCTCGCAGCCCTGAACAGGAACCAGCCTGGCCGACACCTTGATTCCAGAGCTATGAGAAAATAAACCGGTGCTGTTTAAGCCACTCAGTTTGTGGTACTTTGCCACGGCAGCCCTACAAACTGTAATATACACGAGCTCCTTCCTTCCTTCTCTTCTTTCCTTTTCTTTCTTTCTTGTTGCTTTGCCTTTTGCTTCGTATGTGCTTCATGATTATTCACTTCTAGGGCCTCATCTATGAAGAAGAGAGACAACCCAACATCTCCACAAATTCGGATGTGGACAAGCCTCAGTCGTGGGCACTTTCTCCTTACTCTGTCCACGTCCACCTTCCACCAAACAGCAACGTGACAAGAGACTCTTACCCCTTTCTCCACCAAACCCCACTTAAGCAACGTTTTTATTCAGTAAAAAAAACTTTGCTTTAATATTGCCTTGTATATACATTTTATTTTGCAAAGTATGTTTATATTAATATGTGTGTTTAACATGTTATTTCATTATTTATTTATGTTACACTACATGTTCATCTCAGTGTTGAAGGAAAATGTAATTTGCCTCTTGGTCTGTACAGTATCATTGCATACTACAAACAAATGCACAATCTAATGAGTTCATTAAGTGCTAAATAACTAGGTAGTTGGTATTTTAAAGTATCATGGAGAAATCAGTGCAGGATTGTAAAAAAGGTGTTTAAGCTTGTTTAAGTAAAATAATGGCAGTTTTGCTCCCCTCTGATGCATTACTTGCGTCCAGCTATGGCTGCACTGCTCTCACAGGAGCCTTAAGAGCCAGCACGTCCGACGGCATCAAGGGATCTGCGGCAAGCAGGGCTGCCCAACAGGGACTGCGGGACATTCCAACAAATGAATCACAGCACAGAATCTTACGTTTATGGAACAAAACCCCAGATAAACATTCTACTTTTGAGAGACATTGTCCAAGTTGCCACTGAACCCTCCTGGTCACCAAGTCATAGGACTGGGTGTAAGCAGCAGGAAATCCATCATCAATTAGAAATGTATACAAGATATGGGGTTTGATCAAATCCTGAGAGCACAAGTCTGTTGCATGACCCTTTGGCACAGAGCCTCCTGGAACTCTCTCCTTGTCCTGCCCCCTGTCCTTCAGCTCACACCTGGCACCTCACGCAGAATTCCCTGTGATTGGCAGGCTGAGGAAGAAAAATAATACTCAGATCTGGTATAAAGACAATTTTTACAATCTGGTGGCACCAATCCATGGTTGACAGGTACAACATATGGCATCACACAGGGATGCCTATAAATGACAGGGGTGAAGGAAAATTGTCCTGGTGGCCAGAACTTTGAGCGGTGTAATTTCTTGTCCACTTTCTCTAGACTAAAAGACAGAAACAGCTCTATGTTGACAAGCTATGGCCAGTGGTCAGGGACTCAGAATGAATGGTTTTTCAGGGTTGAAAGACTGGGTAACAGGTATATAGAAGAATCTTTCAGGAGAGGCACAGGCTGTGAAGATGTTTGCAAATCATATGAATGCCTACCAGAGGGCATCTCTGCAGAGGTTACCAAAACCGGGTAGACAAGATCACCTGTCTGCCTGTCATCTTTTTTCCTCAGTCACACCAATACCAAACAAAACAACATGACATCTGATATGAGACAGTGCATGGGCACAACAACATGGGATTCTCATCACCAACCCTGATCTGGCTCCTTCTGCTGTTGAATTCCATTCTGTCAACTGCTCTGTGCCTTGACACGGTCATTATTCATTGAGGGGACCATCCAAATACCTTGCTCCAAGTTGATTACATGATATGACTTCCCTCACGGAAGGGGTAATGATTTGTCCTCTCTGGAAAAGACACGTATTTTGGATATGGATTTGCTTTTCTGACCTATAATGCTTCTGCCAGCAAAAACATCTGTGGATGTGTTGAATGCTCAATTTACCATCATGCTATCTCACCATCACAGCTCCTAATAAAGCAACAAATGCCATAGCAAAAGGCATACAATAATGGGTTTGTGTCCATAGAATTCTTTGGTTTTAATATATAACCCATCCTTGAGAAGCAGATGGTCAGATAAACTGGTAAAATGACCTACTAAATCTTTAGTTATGATTCTAGTTAGGATATGTAAATAATATCCTAAAATTCTGGAGCTCAGCTTTATAAGAAGTAATATGTCCTTTAAACTGGTGACGTTATGTGGTGCTGTTTCCTCCATAGACAGTATAGACAGATCTAAGAATTCAGGGGCTGGAAATTGGAGATGCTCCTCTCCCGCTTCCCTCTCACCATTACACTTAATAACACGCTCGCAGAATGTTGTCTCCCCCCTGCCCTCGTAAAGCACCCTGAATGAGGGGTCTTTGCAGGGCCAGGTTTAGGGTAAAGATTGTGAAGTACTTGCTTTTAGTATAAACTTTAACGGGCACCAAAAACTCAGTCATCAAGATAAATAATATTTTAAAAGACTTTTTTTTTAAAAAAATCAGAATTAATGCAAAAAAATCTCTAACTAACAAAAGTTTAAATAAAGCAGGATCAGGAGACTGAAGTTGATTAAACTTTATTTAAGCTTCTCACTTGGAGAAGCAAAATTGTCAAACATGGATGGCAGTTCTCTCATTTGGACATGAGATCAACAAAGAAGTTGATTGGGAAAATATTACTGATGAGTTTGCTTCCGTTAAAGCCAGGAAAGTCACATTATAATAAATTGTTTGGGGGATAAGCAAAATATTTTAAACTTTATGTTATGAGTTTTAATACAACCACTTTCCATTTCTCAATAATTTTTCAGCTATTTTAACATTGTGAGAAAAAAATGACCATTAAAACAAACTATATAAAAACATGTGGACAAGAGCACATGGTTTTCCTTTTGCCTCAGGCTCCCCTGTGGCTTGGCTTATGTTAAGTCTTGTCTTTACTTAAAATTGTGATATTTCGTTCATTATAAATTTTTTGCATTGTTTTTGATTTTTAAAACATTGCATCAAAATATTATTTGCCTTGATTAGAGTGTTTTGTTTGTTTGTTTGTTTCCTTTAAATTTTGTGCCTGAGGCAAATGCTTCACTTGCCTCTCCTAATTCCAATCCTGGGCCTCAGTTCCTGTATTAGTCAGGGTTTTCCAGAGAAACAGAACCAATATGGGTGGGGTGTATGTGTGTGTGTGGAGAGAGATTTATTATATAGTATTGGCTCACGTGATTACGGAGGCTGACAAGTCCCTAGATCTGCAGACTCGGGAGATCTGACAGCACAGATTCTGGTCTGAGTCCAGAGGCCTGAGAACAGGAAAGCGTAAGTTCCTGTCAAAAAGCCAACAGGCTCATGTCTGAGTCTGAGTTCAAAAGCCTGAAAAAGACTGATTTCCTACTTCAAAGAGTCAAGCAAATAGAGTTCCTGCTCAAGGGCCTTTCTGTTCTATTCAAGTCTTTGGTTGGTTGGAAGAGGCCCACCCACATTAGGGAGGGAGATCTGCTTTCCTCAGTCTACCAATTCAAATGCTAATCTCATCCAGAAACACCCTCACAGACATGCCCAGAATAATGTTTGACCAAATGTCTGGGCACCAGGTGGCCCAGTTAAGTTGACACATTAACATGAACCATCACAGTTTCCAAGAGAGAAATGACTCAAAGCCACACAGCAATGATTCCACTGAATCAAATTTGAGACGCTGGCCATGTTGATGTCTTGTGGCGCTGTGTTTGCTGGATTTCTAGTTACCAGGAGGATTTGGTGGTATTGCTACACAATAAGAGTGGGGGGCTATGTTTATAACCTAGGGCATTTTTAGGGGTTAATTTTAGTACTCTTATGTTTTATGGTAAATATAAATGGAAAACTATAACATCCTAGATGGAAAGACAGAATCATTTAAAAAGTAAAGGTTTGAGTCACCCAGGAAAATAACCCTGAGTGGCTGTTTTACTACTAAGAACAGAGGAAACTTGGGAAGGAAATGATAAGTATCAACTATGCTGCAGTTACAGAAGTGAGATCGTAGCAGCTGCCCATATTTCCTATAGCACGTTATGACTTGCATGTATTAACTAATATTCCCTCCTTCCTCTATTCCTCTATATTTTATATAAGAATTGTTGGTAGTGATGAATTTTACAATTTAGTCTTTAGGTTACAGAATGTTCTGGTAGAATTGTGGCTTAGCAGAGAAACCAACATCATCCAGAGGTAGATACAGTGACTTTTGGGGTGTTGAGTCTGTCCTCTTTGTAGGTGACACCATCTTCATTTTTACAGAGCAGAGTTGTGTTTTCTAAGCCAGAAGGCTGTAGTTGCTAAAATGGAAGGGATTTAAATACATGCGGAAGGGTGTACGTGGATGCTGAGTGGCCCAGCATTTACTCCTGTTTCTCAGCTCCTGTGTGCTGCTAGGACTGCAACTCTGAAACCACTTCTCACACATTCTCACCCACTTCCTGTTAGGTGCTGGGGATGAAGATATTGGAAGAAGATTAGATGGGGAAAGGCACTCCTTTCTGGGTCCAGCTCCCTTAAGCATCCTACACACACACACCCCCACACACGGCAGTTATGGCTCAAGGCTCTTGCTTCCTCTGGTGCTAACTCCCAGGACAAGCTCCACAGCACACCTCTCAGCGGTCCCCGGCCTAACACACGGCGACTTGATCTCCCCTGGAAGTACCAGCTGTCTCTTTGTTGCCCCCTCCCATTCTGAGGTCTGGGCATCAGTCTTGCGGGCATCAGTTTTGTTTCCCTCTTCTGAGCTTCAAAGTCAGAGGCAGCAGCTGAGACCCACCAGAGAAGTTCAGCAATAAGCGTGACCT
This sequence comes from Daubentonia madagascariensis, assembly GCA_023783475.1. Lineage (NCBI taxonomy): Eukaryota > Metazoa > Chordata > Mammalia > Primates > Daubentoniidae > Daubentonia > Daubentonia madagascariensis. The sequence goes on along the minus strand of JAKFHU010001369.1, from coordinate 4,516,490 downwards.
CTCCAAGACCATGGCTAATTGTGAGGGGAAAAAACAGTGTGATAAAAATACTGGACGGCGATGAGCCCAATCTGACAGAAAACAACAGAACGTGAGCAGTGAAGGGATGGTCTGCGGAAGAAACAAGGCAGGGTTTGAGTTTGCAGAGTAGATTAATTTACCCTGATTTACAGAGAATTACCTAGAAAGAAAGTGGCATGAAAGGTGAATTTTAGTCCCCTGTATTGGACACTGAATTTCTAAAGAAATTATATTTCTAAAGAAATATTCCTGGAGAAAGAGCAGTCCCAGTGCAGTTAAACAGCTCACTCTTCCAGGGAGCCACATGGGAGAAACCTCCTGGGGTCCCCCCCAAACTGCATTTCAAGTCAGGACTCCAGAATCCAATCCACAATGCTATCCCTCAATCTGTCATTGCACCCCAGGATGATGTCTTATGAGCTAATTAGGACTTTGTGAACTGAGGTTCACTCTAGTACGAAGTGACATTCCTTCTAAGGAAATGCAAGTCTAAGCAATCATGCTACAATTATGTTCTCAAAAACAAAGCCTGTTTGTTTTTTTTTAAGTTGTTTGATCCAAATATGGGTAGTCCCTCTCTCCTTCCATTGGGGGAAGCTTTCCAGAAGATAGAATAGCATGTTACACATCTAACCCACAAGGACAGGAGAGAAAGTAAAGTTATAGGGGATGACAGAATTACAGGTAAATTGAAGCAGCTGGCCTCTGACTGTCAAGTGCAATGATGGCATCTGTCTTAGGAATGATGGGTGGCTATGTCAGCAAAACCAGGCATGGCTTCCATCTCAGAAAAATGAAATCCTCATTGGACAATCATTGGTATCAGCAACTTCTGAGGCCCTGAAAATGGAACATTGAGGGTTGCAGGTGAAGATTTCTTAGTGCCTGATTTCTTGTAGACTGGGACCCACAAAAATGACAAAACGACATGGATTTCTCTGAGAAGCTTATGCAAGAGGATTAACACAAGAGGCAAGCACCCTCTGGAGCCACTCTGAGCCACTTGCAAGTCATGATTTGGGAATGTTGGCAACCAGAGATGGCTCAGATGACACACAAATTTCTTTATATTACTAAATTTCTGAAATAAAAAAGGTGGATAGATTTACAGTGAGGAGTACCATGTGACATCCTTCAGCTTTAATTCATAATACAAATGTTATCCTGTACTAGTCAATATTCCCATCTTCGTGGTACACAGCTGTCTTTATGTTCTGCACGCTCAATTACATTAACTGTACTCCAGTTTCCTGCATCTGATGGAATCCTCAAAGTAGACATATTTTAGAATTATTAGAGATATTTAACGTAATTACTCCATTACTCAAAGTGGTGATAGATCCTACAAAGGCCATGAAGCTGGGGGATTATTTACCTCCTAATTTATTAGGATTTCAGCAATTTGGATTTCTTAAAGCAAAGAACACCAACATTTAAACTTTCACATACACACACACACACACACACACACACAAATAAAACAAACCTCCCTCAACCACTGAATTATGTAAAGATTACTGTAAAGCTCTTATTTTGAAAAAATGTAAAAGCCATAGAGTGTCATATTTAAGTTACGAAATCTGTGGGAATCTACCACTGGCTTGTGATTTGGATCATTCCATTCTTCCTTGACAGTCATCTCCTCTCCCAAATGGATTTTTTCCTCCAGAGCAGCAGTTTTTAAAAGTCTAGAACTCCAGTGTTCGCTGAATATGCACCTCACCGAGGGAAGGTTTAGGCCTTTAGGGAGCCGACTTTCTGCACTGCACTGACTCATCTTAGAAGGTGGGATGTGTTGCTTTACATTTCTAGGAAGTATTCAGTTGCCATCAACTCATTGCAACACAGACTGTATGATAAAGGATCACCTTTTGGCACTGATAAAAAATATTTCAAGATCTACTTTTGCCCATTTTACAACTGTGCCCAGAGTCAACTTTAGCTTCTTTAAGCTAAAAATTCTAGGAAAACAGTTTTAAGCCCGTGTTTTCCTTTTAATGTTCCTCAGAGTTAGACCAACTCCTTCCCCGGTTTTTGAAAACACTTTCATGTTGCTCAGAGTTGTTTTGGATAAAATGTGTCTCATTTCCTGTGCACTGTGGCTTAGGCTGTGGTGGTTAGGCTGGCACCGATGACATGTCCCAACAGGTGTGGTGACTAAGGAGGGGAGCAAAGTGCTCACTCGTGAGTTATCTGGGAATGCTGATTAAGACTGGGGCGCCGGAAAAACCACACCCACCATGACATTTGCGGAGTCCTCAGCTGATTGACAGCAACTCAAATGAGCAATAAATGTGACATGCATTTTCCCAGATTGTCCACCTAAAGTTATTTAGAGCTCCTTCCTTCCCTCTCCCAAATCCAGCAAACTGCAAGTATTATAGAGTCCAGGAATGGGGTTTGATGTTCCAATGCCTACCCAGGCACACGACGCCGCTATCCACACCATGCTGTTTCCTCCTGCAGGGGTTTAGCCACTTCATTAAGTGGAACAAAGAGGAAGCAGCAGAGAGGAGACAACTCCAGCTATGAATGGAATCCTTGTGAAAAGACTTACAGAGAACCAGTTTGTATCACAAACATTTTGTATCAAAATTCTCATGTGCACACATATGCCTCTTTCACCATAATTTTTTTTAAAAAAGGCTTGATAGTTTTAAGGCTTACTGTGTAACTTCATAAGTTATACAGCAAATTCAATGAAAATTTCAAGTAAGCAATAAATGTAGAACTTTTTTATATTACAGAAAACAAAGATAAAATGAAAATAAAACTAAAATAAAGACATGGAAGACTTCATTATGTATATCCCCTAAGAACACTGTTAATTTTCTTCTTGGCTTGAACATGTACTTGTGTTTCCTCTCTCTCTCTCATCCTTCATTTAAAAATAGTTTATTTTTTACATAATGACCAGAACTTGGAAGCAGCCAAGATGTCCTCCAATAGGTGAAGTCATAAACAAACTGTGCCACCTCCATAAATGAAATATAACTTAGCAATAAAGAGAAATGAGCTATCAAGGCACAAAAAGACATGGAGGAGTCTTCAATGCATGTTACTGACAGAAGGTAGTCTGAAATGGCTACATGCTGTATGATTCTAACAATATGACATTCTGGAAAAGGCAAAAAACCGTGGAGACAGGAAAAAAATGTGTGGTTGCCAGGGATTAGGGGGAGGGAGGGACGAGTAGGCAGAGCACAGGGGATTTTTAGGGCAGTGGAACTACTCTGTATGATACTGTAATGGTGGATACATGCCATTATGTATTTGTCAAGACCCATGAAGTGCACAACACAAGACTGAACACTAATGTAAACTATAGGCTGTAGTTAATGATAATGCATCAATATTGGTTAATCAATTCTAGCAGATGTAGTGCAGTAACACAAGATGTAAATAATGGGGGAACTGTGGGGGCACTCTCTTTACTTTCTGATTGATTTTTCTGTAAACCTAAAATGGTTCTAAAAATATAAGGTCTACTAGTTTTTACAAAGCTTATAAAATTGGAGCTATAAGGGTTGATGGGCAAAGCTGGGGGATAAACTCCTTGGGGTAACTAGATGCAATGAAAACTAAGGCAAATAATGAAATCAAAGAAACATTTGTATTAAATAAGATGAGTATCAAAATACCATGACTTTACCCATAGTTGATTAATTTGGTCTAATATTTCATAAGAAATGTATTTGAAAACATTCAGTAAGCATCTACTGTGTGTTATATGCCAGGTTAGGCTTAACTTAATAGCAGTAAGCAAACCATCACCTGCACCTGAGGATCTGACTCATGCATGGAAACCCAGCCATGGTCAGATGCACCAAATGCTGCAAAGGAGGAGGAGAACCCTCACATTGTGCATGAGAAACAGACACAGGGGACTGCTTGCTGCTTGCATCCATCTGCTTTTTATGTTCTGAGGTGGTAAAGACAGTAACTGAATGTTACTCACCACTTGCATATTAAATGGATCATGGATTAGACCCATTTCAGAGCCCCAAGTTGCTGTGTATTATTCTCTTCCTAGGAGGAGGCTCGCAAGTGAGCTTAAGCTATGTTGAGGCAGGCGCAGAGACAGACGGAGATATAAGGAGAGCCTGGGGTCCCCAACAATGAGGTGGACCCATGGACAAGGGCTTGATTCTCAGAACAGATGGCAACTTCTAAGTGGGAGAAAGCCTACCTCACATTTTATTAGATGTGTGTCTGAGCTCTATGAAGGGCAGAAGTTTCCACAGAAAACTGAAGCCTGTTTTGCTGAAATCAGTGCAAGAAGATGGAATAAAATCCGCACTGCCAGGGAGCGCATCCAGCAGGACATTGTGCATGAAGACGCCCACGCTTCATGACACAATAATGTGAAGCTTGGCTAGCTCAAGGTCTCCACTGTTGGCAGCAACAAGACTGCAGTGCCGAGCAGAGCAATGAAGGCTGCGGTAACTGAGGCACAACAACCCACAGGCAGCATCTGGCAGCAAGGAGTGTCTGCACAGCACGACGCCCTATGAAACACGCCAGGTGTCCTGAAGGGATGTCCGGAAACACCCGGGGAAGAATTTCTGCATGGAGCTGGACACTTTTCATCAGGATGGAGGAAAGCTAGTGAAATCAAGTAAATGTGGTCACGGCAATGCCACCAGTCCCCCTAGGCTACTTGGGTCATGGGACTCTGGTCATGCTTCAATAAGGAAATGTGTGTTTATTATGACTTGAAGCCAATCATTTCCAAGTGCTCTGTACATTCATAGTGATTGCATGGTTGTGTTTAGGTTAAAAGGTGCCAGGACCTTCTCAGCGACACCAGGTGAAGACCATGATCAGCAAGATGGAGCTGGACGTCAGAAAGGGAAGGTGCTAAAGGTGGGGGTGGGGGTTGTTGCAAGAGTGTGGGGAATCAACAACTTTCTTCTAGGTTTGGTCTTACAGGATCAAAATCTCTCCCAATATGTCTATTTAAGGGACTTCCTGGAGCTGTCTTTGGTTATCTTTGAAAAGAATTGCTTTCTGTGGCCAGAAAAATACACGTTGTCTCTATAGAATAAGTTTCCCTGCCATATGCCAGACAATAGGTAAAGAGTGGAAACACATGCACTAGTGGGAGGATTGCATAGAAAATCAGGAGCTCATGGCAGACGCTCAATAAGACCTGGGAGTCCTACTGGGTCTGAAAAATTGTAGCAATTTAGCAATTCAGAGAACCGTCACTGAAAAGAGAGAGAAAAATGTTTTTTTAGGTTTCCAGCTCCTGCAGCAAAATATAAGGCAGAATACAAAAAAGTGTTACATTGTTATTCTAAAATGGCATGTTTATTGGAAAAATGTTAACAGTTAAATAGGGAAATAATAAAAGAAAATGATAAAACAAACAAGCCATTAATTCCTGGCCCTAGTGGATGTTATTTCTCATTGTATGGTCAGTTAGCTGTAGCAACACTCTGTTTACCCAGATTTGATTTTCAGCAACTTCAATTCTGTGTTAGCAAATAGTTGTGACAAAGCCCATCAATTCAAACCTTTTGAACCATCTTGGATTGGAAAATTGTGCATAAAATGCAAAGTATTTATCTTTATCTTTACTTTCTGTGTGCACTGTACACATGATGCTTTCCTGTGGACCCCTGAGCTTTGTGTACTGTGTAACAAAGTAGCCACAAACTTAGCAACTTAGGACAACGTAATTTTATTATCTTACAGGGGTCTGGAGGTCAGAAGTCTGACACGGGACTCAGCAGGCTAAAATCAAAACGCTGGCAGAGCTGTCTTCCTTCCTGCAGGCTCTAGGGAAGAATCTGCTTCCTGCTCATCCAGAATTCACCTCCTTGTGCTGGCACTGAGGTCACTGTACCTTCACTGGCAGACGGCCGTTCCCAGCTCTTAGAGGTCATCTGCTTTTTGTGGCTCATGGGCCCTGTCTCCATCTTCACAACCAGCAGTGGGTTGAATCTCTCTAGTGCCTCAGAACCCTACTTCTCTTAACATCCCTCTGACGATTCTGCCTCCCTCTTCCACTTGTAAGACCTCATGTGATAACATGGAGCCCACGCAGGTATTTCAGAAGGTCTCCCCATTTTAAGGTCTGTAACCTCACTCCTGTCTCTATCAGTGATGTAACCCATCCACGGGTTCCGGGGATTGGAGTGTGGACATCTTCTGGGGGGAAGTGATCCTGCGTGGCACTCCTTCCAAGTGAAGGCAGCACGTGTGTGCTTTGATTATGTCAAAATTCAGACACCTGTCCTTCCACATTTTTGAACACAAGCTTATCTTTCCTACCTCTTCTTTTTGCTAACAAGAAACCTTTATTCCCAGCATAACAGCAAAGGTGCAGCACTCTAACCCTTCTGCTAATGTACCTTCGTGACAGCTGCACAGGATCCAGACAGCCCTCTCCCCTCCTGATACTTTGCAAACTGAGAACTACCCTGCCCCCTCCTCAGTGCTGCTTTACTCTCCCTACTGTTGCCTCTTCACGGTCAGGGGCAGAAAACCGACAACTTGGTCAAGTGACTGCCAGGTGTGTCTGATTTTCTGTGGAACAAGCTTCTGTCTCATGGATACAGGGGATAGAGGGAAGACTTCACTGATCTTTGATTTTTGGTTACTGGGTAGCCCCTTCTGTTATCTGTATCTGGTGGATTCAAAAAGATCACAACTCTCCACTTCCCAATTGTGGCCCACTTACTTACAAAACCGTCATGGACATCCCAGTGGAAAGAGCCATTTATACCGTAGAGGAAAGGCTTTTGGTTGATGTTTTGGTTCATAATGTTTTCAATGCATTTTTCATACTCAGTTGTAGTTGGTTAAGGGCAGTGCCAGTGACCCAAGAGTGTCAAGGAAAAGGTGAATCATCAATGTTCTAAAATGAATTGTAAATGCAGTAAGTGAAGAGAGTAAAAATAAATTCAACATGGATTGCTTATGTGTTTGGAGTTTACATGTTTCTATGACCTAAACAAGTGAAGGCCACATCTTCTGAGCTAAGAGGGATCTCACACCTTTGCTTTTAAACTCCCGTTGGCCACGAGTCCAAGGTGAAGACTATGTGGTACGTTGCAGTCAGTGTACCCCATGCGCGCTGAAGCCAAACACTGTGACATCCGTGCTTGGAGATAGAGAAGGGTTTGTTCAAATGGACCAAAGCAAGAAGAAAGGCGAGCAAGAGCTCTCAGATCTGTCTTCCCAAGGAGATGAAGCAGGGAGGTTTTATGCAGTAGCAGGCAAGGGAGGGGTGTCAGGAAACTGAGGGTGAGGTCTGCAATCCTTCAGCCTCACATAACATCATGAGCAACCAGACTTCTGAGTGTCAGCAGCCAACTTCCTCAAAGGCATTTGTTCCTTCTGCAAAACAAACTCATACAATTTTCTTGTAGCCCTGGAGTGACTCCCACTGCTTGACAAAGGAACAGGACACCAGCCGTTAGTGATCCCTGTGAGAACAAGCCGTCCTGGGAGGGAAGCAAGCACTTATCACGTGCACACAAACAAGGGCCCAGTCAGAGTTTACACTGTGTTGGTCACTGACAATGCTGGGTACTAAATCTCAGGGGGCTTGGCTACAAGTGCACATATAGCATCAAGTAACTGAAAGGAAGGTTTTATGTGACACAAAACAATCCTGACTCTAACTTTCATTATTTGCTCTACAATCTGACATGTTTCTGTTCTATTTCAAGTTTTTACGAGCTGTTACAGGCTGAATTGGGTCCCCTCCAAATTCCTATGTTGAATCCCCAACCCCCAATATCTCAGACTGTGACTGTATTTGGAGGTACGGCATTTAAATAGGTAATTAAGTTAAAATGGGGTCGTTAGGGTGGTCCCTAATCTAATACGACTGGTGTCCTTGTTAGAGAGGAGATCAGGACACAGAGAGAGAAATTCCAGGAACCCACAAGCACAGAGGAGAGGCCCACATGATGCCCGGTGAGAAGGCTGCCATCTGCAAGCCAAGGAGAGAGGCTTCGGAAGAAATCAAACCTGCTGACATGTTGATCTCGGGCTTCCAGCCTCTGGAGAACAGTGAGAAAACAGACTTCTGTTGTTTAAGCCACCTGGTCTATGGCACTTTGCAACGGCAGCCTGAGCAAACTGACAGAAGGACCTTCAAATAACGATGGCCAAGTGAACATAAACCTTCACCTTCCTCCTCCAGACATCCTCTTAAATGATGGTAAAGGGCTTAAAATGCATACGCTGCAAGAAAAAAGAGAACAGGAGCAGAGGTGAGAGCCACACTATTTTGGAAGCTGAAAGGCAGACAAATGAATGATGCTGCCCCAGGAACTCACACGAGGTGAAAGCTAAGCTGGCAGAAGGTGTCCTGCGCCAGCCGCTCTGTGCACAGAGCCCAGACCCACTGCAGGGTGGGCTGGGGTCACAGGAGATCTGTCCAGTGTGACTGTGAAGCTGTTAGATGCCTAGCTGCCTGCCCACCCACATCTGCCCACTCCCTCTGCCTCCTCACGGCCACCCTCGCACAGCCCAGCCCGAGGGACTTCTGTGGTCAGGCTGCAGGCACAACCGGGCACAGGGGTGCCGAAGAAAAACAGGAAATCCAGGAAAAGCCTAAGTACTGCGTGGTTGGGGAGCAAAAACTATGGAGGAAACAGACAATGCACAATACAAGAACTCAAAATTAAAAATTTTCAATAACTAAAATTCTCAGAAATAAAGGAAAACTTGGCATCCATTGAAACAAGGAGCAGTATAATGTCCCATATTATCAAAGTAATATTATTTCTTAATTATCTTAGCTATGGATAGACTTTCAGATTATTTGAAGCTTTTTTAATTAAACTTTTTATTTTGAGATAATTCCAGATTCACATTTAGTTTTAAGAAACAATATAATACCAAGAAGTCCCATGTACCCTTTGCCAAGTTCCCTCCAATGATAATTTATTTCAAAACTATAGTACAATATCACAAAATAAAGATAATAAAAGTGATATGGTCAAGACACAAAACCATTCATTGCTCATTTATACCTCTTGTTGGCCCTTTTTTCCCTAGCTTTATTGATATATGATTAACAAATAAAAAGTGTATATATTTAAGGGGCACAACATGATGTCTTGATATACACATACGTTGTAAAATGATTAGCAAATCAGGCTAATTCACATATTTATCAATTCCCATATTCATTGCAGCATTATTCACAACAGCCAAGATGAGGAAACAACCTAGTTGTCCAACCACAGATGAACGGACAGCAAACGCGTGGTATGATATGTAATGGAATATTTCCAGTTTTTTGGATACTCTAAAGATGTATTAAAATATTATTATACAAATAATTTTATATCCAGTGTGCTTTTATTGTAATGGAATAGATTCTTAAAGAACGGAGTCTGTTGTTGAGCGAGGGGTGTGAGCTCAACATTTCCAGGGGATATTTCAAAAAGCTAAAGCAATTCTCACCCCAACCAGCAATGGCCACTGGTCTTGCTTTTCCTAATCCTTGTTCATACTGGAAGTCATCACACTTGTTACTTTTCACTGATCTGCTGGGTGAAAATATTAACTTACCGTTACTCTAACTTTCATTTTCCTGCATGCCGGTGAGATTGCGGTTTCTGGTTATTTGCATTTCCTCTTTTGTGGATTGCTTGTCTTTATTCATTGTCCATCTTCCCACTGAGTATAGATTTATAGGAGCACTTTACGCCAGCTTCTATAAATCTGTATCACTTAGCCAGGGGTGACAGTCAAAAGATCCGGAGGAGCAAGGGCTGAAGGAGGGAGGAGCGGGTGACAGCAGAGCTCAGAGAGGTAGCAGCCCGAGTTCAGCTGAGTGCACAGGGACTGGCGCGGGGTTTGAACATGAACAATAGGATCTGACTCACCTTTCAAGAGAACTGTTCTGGCCGCTGGGAGGAGAGTGGACAGAAGGGACAAAGGGGAAAAAGGGAGATGGCTTAGAAGACAGCTCAAGTATTCTCCCAAATCGTTGTGCTTACCTTTTTTTTCCCCAAAAATTCATGTGCAAGTAAGTCCATGTATTTTCACCTTTTGTGGACTGGCTGTGAGTACAGGGGCTGTCCACTCATCCTTCCACCTGGAATCCACCACATCAAGGTTTTTCCCACCACCTCAACAGAGCAGCCGTGTCAAGGCCACCCATGACCTCTGTTCTACTATACTGAACCCACCAGTCGATGCTCACCTGACCTTAAACCCACGCACAGACGCTCAGCTCGCCTTATTTAACCCTCAACACCACGTGACAAAATGGTGAAGCAGGTTCACCGGCCCGGTTACAACTTGCGTGAGTCCAGTGAGACAGAGACAGAACGGCCACACGCATTACATGCAGGGGGTCATTCCTTCCAGAGAGGCAGCAGGGGACCTGGAAGCCCAGGACGCAGAGCAAGTGGGTACCTCGAGGCCCAGGAAAGCTGCCCGGGATGGGTGGAGTCTGGCCTGTCTGTGCCCGCGTCACTGCGCTGCGGGGCCGGGAGCACGCGCCCTGGGTTTTACACCCCGAGACCACGAGAACCGCTGGGCTGAAGCGTTGAAATGAGCACAGGCTACTCCAGCCTGTCCCTCCCTGCGTCTGGACGTTACACTCCCAACACGGCCTAGTTATCCTCGAGCTCTGCCAGCACGAAAGGGGAGAGCCAGCCCCCAGAGGCCCGTCCTGCAGCAGTGAATCACCCCTGTGCCCGCAACCCCTTTCCCTGCTTCAGTTCCAGGACAATTCCAGGACACCAGCTCTCCATCTCGCCTGCAAGCCCCTTACCTGTTGTGTGTCCTGTCTCCCGACCGCTCCCCCTTCTAGCGCCCAGAGTGTCCCTCCTCCCCTTCCACACCCGCTCCCGGCAACTGTGTCCTGTCTCTGACTGTGACAACTGCCAGGTTTGTATCTCTAGCCCAGACCACTCCTGCCATCTCAGAGACCCGTTTCCAACTACCTGCTCAGTGTCTCCACCTAGAATTTCTATCAGTTTCTTGGGGCTGCCATAACACAATGCTACAAACTGGGTAGCACAAAATGGCAGAAATACACTCCCGCACAGTTCTAGACACCAGAAACCGAAATCAAGGTGTTAGCAGGCTTGTGCTTTCTCTGAGAGCTCTGGTGGAGGAGCCGTTCAGTGCCGCTGTCCTGGCTCCTGGTGGTGGTGGGCAATGCTCGCGTTCCGTGGCTTACGAATAAATGCGTCACTTCAATCTCTCCCTCCACCTCACACTGCCTCCCTCCCTTTGTGTCTGCGTGTCTGTCTCTTTACATGGCCTTCTAAAAAGAAACCAGTCATGGGGGTTAGGTCCTACCCTAATCCAGTCTGCCTTCAGTTTAACTCAACTAACTCCATCTGCAAAGATACTATTTCCAAAGAAAGCCACACTCCCAGGTACTGGGGTTTATGATGTCAACATATTTTGGGGGGTGCATAAGCCAGTCCACAATGATATCCAGCAGACATCTCAAACCTGCCATGGCCAAAATAATTCTCCTATCTCTTCCCTCAAACCTGCCCCCCAACAATTTCCCCATCTCTGAAGATGTCCCTGCCGTCTTCCTAGTTGCTCAGGCCAATCACCTCCTCCCTTGTCATCCCACATCCGGCCATCAGAGAGCCCTGAGGACTCTGCCTTCAAAGCACATATCACTAATGTGGCCAGAGCTCGCCTGCTCCACTGAGATCACCTGACTCCGCTGAGACCACCTGGCTCCAGCTGCCGCCCTTTCTGGCCTCGTTTATGGCAGTGGCTTCCTGTGTTTCCGTCCTGCCTGCACCCTGGTCCTCTTCAGACAGGTCTCCAAGGAGGAAGCCAGTAGTCCTTTGAAGCACAATGTCAGAAAATGACACTGGTTTATGCAAAATCTTCCGGTCTCTTCTCACCTCATACCAAGTAAAAACTGAAGCATTCACAGTTGACTACAATGTGCCACTACATTATGTGCCACCACCCCCTTCTTACATCCCCCCGACACTGTCTTCTTTTTCTCTTCCTCCATGTGGATACCTCCCTCAGGTATCTTCCAATGTTCTCCATGACTTGAGATAAGTAAGATTTTGTGAAATAAGTGTATAGTTTCTCATGGGTTTCTACCCACTGGAATGCAAGTTCCCTGTAGGTAAGAATTTTTACCTGTTTTGTTCCTGCCAAATCTCCAGCACCTAGTGCAATGTTTGGCACATACTTGAAGCTTAATAATACTATTTGTTAATCAGGATATTCAACTATAATAAGCCCTTTCTCGTGAGAAAGCATAAAATGTTCAACAGTCATTAAAAGCAAGTTGCTAATAGTGGAAGCAAATGAATAATTAAATTGGAGGTTTGGGGACACACATTGGAGACAAAGGGACCCATGTAGGATTTATAGTCAAGACCAAGGAAAGTTGCTGGTTTACCTCGATGGTAACAAAAACTCATCAACTGGAGAAGGATCTTGAATTATTTTACCACAATGCAAAGAAATTGATACTTTCTCCTCAGTTGGTGCCTGGCCTCAGCTTCTCTGGCCGAATTTAATGAAACAGTAGGAAAGAAAATGCTCATCAAGGTAGGACGAAGTAGGTTTCCTTTCATATCGGACATCAGGGTGGCACACTGCCATTGCAACCATCCCAAATCAAGGTGTCCTCCTGGGGAAGTGAGGACTGGTTCTAGTATGGCTTTGGGGCTTTGACAGCTCCCATGCAAGGTCAGGATCAGTGTCCTTGAGGGGAGACTACGGAACAGTTTCTACTTTATTTTTTAGTCCATTTAGAGTGCAGTGACATTTCTGGGAACATATAGATCATATAATATTTTAGAATTGAAGATAAAAACTCTTAAAGTTATGGAACTTTCATATGCACATACTAGCATCGATAAGAACATACTGGTTTCGATAAGTCAACCTTTTCCTGTTCAGTGCAGCTGCTCTGACAATGCTGTGCATGGATGGAGAGAAAGCAGAGCACATGTTATGCAAATGAGGAGTGTCATTCCCTGACACGGGTACCTTTCTATTACTGGTTACGTGAATTCACTCTGACTTTTGTGATTGAGATATGCAAGTGCACCTGCACGTGTACGTGTGTGTATGTGTGTGTGTGCATGTATGCATGCATGTACCTGTGTGTGTGCTCATGTGTGTGTAAGCTCTAAAGAGTCTATTTAGTGGAGATACTTTTCACTTTGGGAGCCATAAAAGAAGACTGTTATTTGAGCTTAAAAAACCAAAGATGATTTTTATAAGGGAATCCTTGAAGCCACCAAGTGGCTCACCCTGTAATTCAGCTGGCACTCCGGATGGCTCTTCCAGCTCATCATCACAATCCGAGGCCCTGGCTCTGACCGGCAGAATCACTGGGACATGGACCCCGGGCACAGAGGGTGTGGGGAGGCTTTTCCCACTGGGTCCACCCCACATGCTCCTGGGGCTGTTCAGATGCCATCAAGCCTCGGGCCTCCCGACGCCCTGGCTCAGCATGTGCCACAGGGCACAGCAAGTCTGACATTAATGGTTTGCAAGTCCAAATTCTCTATGGGCACATTTTATTCCCAACTTCTCTTCTGTAATGATGTCGTTTGCTTCTAAACTGAACTGTGGAGGGCTGGAGTGGAGGGGTTGACCGTGAGGATATGTGGGTGCCAAGACGGCAAGAGTCTGTGTCTCTAATGCTGAAGTGTCACAAGGTGAGTGTCATCCCAGCACTGCACCCTGAAGACTAGTGGTGCCAGCACCCTGCAGGTGCTGTATCCACGAAACCCTCAGGGGACGAGAAGCGGCTGCCCCTGCACTGCCTTCAACGCTCTATCTCCTCGGCTCCCCCGAGCCGTGCTTTCCTCCCAAAACACGTCCCTCCTCCTGGAATCCTCCTCCTGGACCATCTGCAGCTGAAATATGTTTCAACATATTGAATTAATTGAGCCAGAAATTATTTTCCATGACTAATTTGAAAAACAGATCAATAGGATTATCCTATTTCTCTCTTAAAGATCAAACAAAACTAAATTACCTTTTTATTTATATGGTGAAGAAAACTACGTGTGTGTGTGCGCGCGTGTGTGTGTAGGATTCTCAACCGAAGAAAGCTTCTCCAATTGTTTAGAATGCCTACACCTTTGACTGAACACTTTGCAATAATTCGAGTGGCCTCCAGTCACGTTTGGAGACACCGCTTCCCCCCTGGTCTGTGCAGCCCAGTGCATCTTTCTCTCACTGGAGCCAGCACAGCTCCTGGGCCATAACAGAAAGCCATTTAATATGTGTTCAATTGAACTGAAACTTTGTTGGGTTTTGTTTTCGTTTTTTTAGTTAAGCTATAAAGCCCTATTTTTAAAATTCACTTTCACAGTGAACTAGACAGGAATAGAAGGAAAACAAAAGGCATTTGAAATATTTCCTCTTTTACATTACATAACTAGTAGAGGGCCATCCACCTTCACTATAGTTCAAGGTTTAAGAATAAAAACTTTCTTCAATAAGTAGTTATGCATTTGGATGTGAGATACAAATCAGTTAGATACAAATTACATTTCCAATGCACTTTCTCAAAGGAGAAGAGATTAAAAACAAGAAATCAAAGCAGAAGTTTTCCTATCTCTAAAAATGATGGATGCTGGCAGCAACAACACCAAAATAAAAGTTCTAATTGCTATTTCTTGATGTTTTCATACAGCTGTACTGAAGGGAAATGCTTATGTTAGAGTTGATAAAATCAATTTCCCCTAGAGTTTTTTATTTTACTTTTTTGCTAGAGAAAGGGCTGTCAGTTGATGGACCTGAGTGTTTATTGCACAGTTTGCAGAGGCTACACGTATTCAACAAGGACAACTTCCACATTTCCCTCTTGAATAGTAAAATTACATTAACCTCGTGGAGGACAAAACACTGTTGTTGCATAACTTTTAAGAGCAAAGGAAAATCTAAGAGCAATTTAATTTGTGGAAACAGAACATAATGAAGTTCAAACAACCTAATTTTTCTGTAAAGCAGAAAAAGTAATTTTAAGGTTGGTGTTTTTGTAATCAGCCAAGTGTTCGAGTTGTTTTATGGTTTTCAAAGTTAAAGCCATGTGATTTGACTATGCTTTTCAGAAGCCCAGAATCAGGCGAAACCTTGGTTTTGATCCAGGGCAAAACTGCCTTTGTTGAAAGCTGGTTGATATCTCTCTGTTGCCAGACTAAAAACACTTTTTTAAAGACAAATTTTCTGGAATACCCATTTATGCCCGTGGCCATCTCATAAACCCCTTGCAGATCGTACACCTGGACGGATTCCAGCATCCTCACAGCCTGCCCTTCTCGAGATGCAGCACGGCTCTGCTTGCCAGGCAGCTGCTGGTGTGCTCTCTCTCCATCGTGTGAGGGGAGTTGGATTGGAGCAATTATCAGCAATTCTGGGTCCTAGAAGAGATTTAATGCCTTGGGCATGACTGGTATCTACTTTGCAGAGTCAAGCAGCCAGGGGCATTGTCAAGTTCTACAACACATTACAGGGAAGTGTGGTGGAGGGGGGCTTCTTGCCATCATTCACGGTCTCCTTCCTCCTCAGGGGCCACTGCAGTGACAAGCTGCCAAATAAGAGAAAAATTGCTCCCTTTCATCACCTGGGCACTCTGATCAAGTGGCAGGTCTATATCCTCAGGATAAGCTATTCTATTTTAAAATGGAGAAATTTCTAGAAGAGTTATTACTTATCCAGAATATTCTGAGATTTATTTGCTTATATGTATTTTCAACAACATTGCCATAATATATAGGAACACTGTAAGGCTTCCTAAACACAATTGTAGAGCTTGATAAATGGTCAAAAAATAAAGAATCTTTCCAGCCTCTACCCTGATAAAGGCATAGAGTCTTATAATCCTGCTGGAAGCAGTCCTGATGACTTTCTCAACACCCACCCACCCTCCTTCTGAAAGGTTGCCTCTGTCCTGACTTCTGCCACCACAGTTTAGTGTTACCTGATTTTGAACTTTGTATAAATGGAATCATTTAGTGTATAAGTTTTGCTCAATGTGGCTATTTTTCTTAACATTATGTTTGGGAAATGCATCCATATTGTTGCATATAGCAGTAGTTTAATTTTCACTGCTTTGTAGTATTCCTTGGTAGAAATATAACATAATTTATTTATCCGTTCCACTGCTGAATTTACTTACTTTGGGGCTATTACAAATAATATTAATATTAACATTACATATACATATTTGGTACACATATGCAGGTGCATTGTTGGGCATTGTCTTTTTTATATAACACTACACAAAAATGTCTTCCCAAAGCTTAGCATGTTGAACAACCAACAATAATCATTTGTTATCTCTCATGGTCTTGATTGGTCAGGAGTTTTGGAAGGGACAACTGAGCAGTCTTTTGCTCGTGGTCTCTCCTGTAGTGGTGGACAGATGTCAGCTGGGACTGAAGTCACAACTCACATGGCTGGCAAGTTGTTGCTGTCTGTTGGCTCAGGGACCCATTTCCCCTCCATGTGGACTTCTCCACAGGGCTGCTTAAGTATCCTCATGACGGGCTTCCCCTAGAGCATTTGATCCAAGAAAAAAAGAATTTCCTGTAGATATGCTTCTGTTTTCTGTTTTGCCTCTTGGCTTTTAACCATTTGTTTCTGCCTGCTGCTGGTTGTTTATTTTTTTTATTTTTAAAATTGTAATAGATGTAGGGGGTACAACTTGAATTCTGTTAACTGTATATATTGTACAGTGGTGAAGTCTGGGCTTTTGGTATACCCATCACCCAAATAGTGTACATTGTACCCCACAGGGAATTTTTCATCCTTAATTCCCCTCCCAACCTCTCCTCTTTTGAGTTTCCAATGTCCATTATTCCACTCTGTGTGTCCTTGTGTAGCCATAGTTTAGCCTCCACTTATAAGTGAGACCATGTGGCATTATTTGTATGTTCCTGAATTACTTCACTTAGGATAATGGCCTCCAGCTCCATCCAAGTTGCTGCAAAAGACATTATTTCATGCTTTCTTATGGCTGAGTAGTATTCCACAGTGGAAATACATACATTTTCTTTATCCCCTCATCAGTTGATGGACAAATAGGTTGATTCCACATCTTCACGATTGTGAATCGTGCTGCAATAAACATAATCCTCTGGGTAGGTACCCAGTAGTGGGATTTCAGAATTGAATGATAGATCTACTTTTAGTTATTTGAGAAATCTCCATATTGATCTTGATAGAGGTATTGATTTATTAATACATTCCCACCAACAGTGTATATAGGCTACCTTTCACTGCATCTGTGCCAAAATCTTTTGTTTTTTGACTTTATAGTAATGGCCATTCTAATTGGAGTAAGATAGTATCTCACTGAGGATTTAATTTGCATTTCTCTGATGATTAGTGATGTTGAGCATTTTTTCATGTTTGTTTGGCCATTTGTAAATTTTCTTTTGAAAATGCCTGTTTATGTCATTTGTCCACTTTTTAATTTCTTTTTTCTTGCTGAGTTACGTGAGTTCCTTGTAGATTCTGGATAATAGTCCTTTGTCAGACACATAGTTTGTGAATATTTTCTCCTATTCTGTAGGTTGTCTATTTACTCTTTTGATTATTTCTTTTGCTGTGTGGAAGCTTATTAGTTTAATTAAGTTCCCTTTGTCTATTTTTGTTTTTATTGCGTTTGCTTTTGGGGCCTTAGTCATAAGTCCTTTGCCTAGGCTCTAGGATTTTTATGATTTCAGATCTTACATTTAAGTCTTTAATCCATCTTGCGTTAAATTTTGTATATGGTGAGAGATAGGGATCCAGTTTCATTCTTCTGCATATGGTTTTCCAATTTTCCCAGCACCATTTATTGAATAGGGTGTCCTTTCCCCAGCATATGTTTTTGTCTACTTTGTCAAAAATAAGTTGGTTATAGCCACATGACTTTATTTCTGCATTCTGCTTTCTGTTCTATTGGTCTATGTCTCTATTTTTATGCTAGTACAATGCTGTTTTGGTTACTTTGGTTAAATTGTAGCATAATTTGAAGTCAGGTAATGTGATGTTTTTGTTCTTTCTGCTTAGGGTTGATTTGGCTATTTGGGCTCATTTTTTGTTCCATATGAATTTTAGGATTGTTATTTCTAATTCTGTGAAAAAAAGTTGGTATTTTGATAGGAATTACATCAAATTTGTAGATTGCTTTGGGAAGTATGGTCACTTTAACAACAATTAACAATAATGATTCTTCCCATCCATGAGCATGGGATGTTTTTCCATTTGTTTGTGTCATCTACGATTTCTTTAATCAGTGATTTGTAGTTATCCTTGTAGAGATCTTTCACCTCCTTGGTTAAATTTATTGCTAGGTATTTTAGTTTTTTGCAGCTATTGTAAATGGTATTGAGTTCTTGATTTGGTTCTAAGCTTAGCCATTGGTGGTGTGTAGAAATACTATTGATTGTTGTACATTGATTTTATAACTTGAGGCTTTGCTGAATACATTTACCAAATCTAGGAGTCTTTTGGAGGAGTCCTTAGGGTTTTCTGGGTATGTGATCATATCATCAATAAACAGAGATAATTCGACTTTACGTTTTTAATTTGGACACACTTTATTTCTTTCTCTTGCTTGATTGCTCTGGCTAGGACTTCCAGTACTGTGTTGAATAGAAGTGGTGAAAGTGGGCATCTTTGACTCATTCCACTACTTAGGGGGAATGCTTTCAACTTTTCCCCATTCCGTATGATGTTGTCTGTGGGTTTGTCATATATGGCTTTCATTATTTTGAGGTACGTTCCTTCTATGATGAGTTTTTTGAGGGTTTTTATCATGAAGAGATGCTGGATTTTATTAAATGCTTTTTCTGCATCTATTGAGATAATCATATGGTTTTTATTTTTAGTTCTGTTTATGTGGTGAATCACATTTATTGATTTGCATATGTTGAACCATCCTTGCATCCCTGAGATTAAACCCACTTGATCATGGTGAATTATCCTTTTGATGTGCTGTTAGATTCTGTTTGCTAGTATTTTGTTGAGGATTTTTGCATTTATGTTCATCAGAGACATTGATCTGTAGTTTTCTTTTTTGTTGCATCCTTTCCTGGCTTTGGTATTGGGTGATACTGAATTTGTAGAATGAGTTAAGGAGGATTCTGTCCTTCTCGATCTTTTGGAAGAATTTTAGCAGGATTGGCACCAGTTCTTCTTTGTACATCTGGTAGAGTTGGGCCGTAAATCCATCCAGTCCTGAGCTTTTCTGGTTGGGAGGTTTTTTTATTACTTATTTAATCTTGCTGCTCATTATTGATCTATTTAGGAGTTCTATATCTTCCTGGTTCAATCTTGAGAGGTTGTATATTTTCAGGAATTTATCCATTTCCTGTAGGTTTTCTACTTTGTGAGCATATAATTATTCATAATTGTCTCTGATGATCTTTTGTATTTCTGTGGTATCAGTTGTAATGTCTCCTTTTTCATTTCTGATTGTATTCTTTTTTTATTTTCTATCTTCTTTTCTTGGTTTGTCTAGCTAGAGGTTATCAATTTTGTTTATCTGTTTGGAGAATCAACTTTTCATTTTGTTGAGTCTGTTTTTTTGGTCCCTGTTTCATTTAGTTCTGCTCTAACTTTTGTCATTTCTTTTCTTCTGCTAACTCTGGGTTTGGTTTGTTCTTGTTTTTCTAGTTCTTTGAGGTGCAATGTTAAGTTGTTAAGTTGTACTCTTTCTACTTTTTTGATGTGGGTTTTTAATGCTATAAACTTCCCACTTAGCACTGCTTTTTCTATCCCACAGGTTTTGGTATGTGGTGCTTGTATTTTCATTTGTTTCAAAATTTTTTTTAATTTCCATCTTTACTTCTTCATTGACCCATTGATCATTCCAGGGCATGTTGTTTAATTTCCATGTATTTGTATAGTTTCTGAAGTTCCTCTTTATATTTTTTTCTAGCTTTATTCTGCTGTGGTCTGAGAAAATACTTGATATGATTTTGATATTTTTAAATTTGTTTATACTTGTTTTGTGGCCTAAAATGTGGTTTATCTTGAAGAATGTTCCATGTGCTGATGAAAAGAATGTATATTCTGTAGATATTGGGTAGAATGTTATGTAAATATCTGCTAGGTTCATTTGGTCTGAAGTCCAATTTAAGACCAATATTTCTTTGCTGATTTTCTGTCTTAGTTATTTTTCTAGTGCTGTGAGTGGGGTGTTGAAGTCTTCCACTATTATTGTGTTGCTGTCTGTCTCTTTCTTTAGGTCTAGTAATATTTGTGTTGTGAATCTGGGTGCTCCAATGTTGGGTGCATATATAATAAGTATCCTTATATACTCTTGCTGTATTGATCCCTTTATCATTATATAATGACATTGTCTTTTTTTACTGTTTTTGATTTAAGATCTGTTTTATCTGATGAAAGTATAACTACTCTGGTTTTGCTTTTGGCTTCTTTTTGTGTGGAATATCTTTTTCCACCCCTTTACTTTCAGTCTATGTGCCTCCTTATGGATCAGGTGAGTTTATTTTAAGCAGTATATAGTTGGATCATGTTTTTTATCCATTCTGCCAATCTGTATCTTTTAAGTGGAGCATTTAATCCATTTACGTTGAAAGTTAATCTCTATATGTGAGGCTTTGTTCTTGTCATAGCGTTAATTGATTTCTGGTTGTTTTATGAATTCTTTGTTTCTTTCCTTTTCTGTCTTTTTGTCTTTGTGGTTTGCTGAACTTCTGTTATGTTGTCATTTAATTCCCTTCTCTTCCTACTTTGTGTGACTGTTGTATTAGACCTTTGAGTTTTCTATTTTTGTGTATTTTTGTGATGATGAATATTGACCTTTCATTTTCATGTTTAAGACTCCTTTGAGCATTTAGTGTTGGGTAGATCTAATGGTGACAAATTTTCTCAGTATTTACTTGTCTGTGAAAGACTATTTCTCTTTCATTTATAAAGCTTATTCTGGTGGGATATAAAATTCTTGTATGGCAGGTTTATTTTTTCTTTCAGTGCTTTGAAAATGTCATCCTATTCTCTTCTGGCATGTAAGGTTTCTGGTGAGAAGTCTGCTGCTAGTTCATTCATCTGATGGGGTTTCCTTTTTAGGTGATTAGACACTTTTCTTTTGTTAATTTTAAAATTCTTTCTTTCACTTTGACTTTAGTCATTCTGATTATAATATGCTGTGGTAAAGTCCTTTTTGCAATATATTTTCCTGGGGAATTTTGGGCCTCTTGTATCTTAATGTCAAACTCTCTTGCTAGTCCTGGGAAGTTTTCATTGATTATTTCCTTAAATAAGTTTTCCAAACTTTTTGATCTCTCTCCCCACTTAGGAATACTGATAATTTTGTAAGTTTGGTCATTTTATGTGGTCCCAGATATCTCAAAGGCTTTGTTAATTCTTTTTTATTCATTTTTTTCTATTTTTGTCTGATTGGATTATTTTAAAAGACCTCTCTTGAAGTTCTGAGATTCCTTCCTCTGCTTGGTCTAGTCTATTCTTCCAGATTTCGAATGTGTTTTTTATTTCTTTCAGTGAATTTTTCAGCTTCAGAATTTCTGTGTTTTTTAAAGATATCTCTCTCCTTAGCAAATTTCTCATTCATATCCTGAATTGATTTTCTGATTTTTTCTGTATTGGTTTTCAGATTTCTCTTGACTGTCATTGAGCTTCTTTAGAATCAATATTTGGAATTCTGTATCTGGCATTGCAATGAATTCTTTTTGATTGAGATCTGTTGTTGGATAATTGTTGTGGTCCTTTCATGGTGTCATATTTCCTTGATTTTTCATATGTCTTGTGTCCTTCCATTGACATCTGCACATCTGATATAGCAATTGCTTCTTCCAATTTTTTGGAAATTTTTTCCTGAAGATGTATATATGTTGTTGGTTGAGTAGGACACTTTGGCCTTAATTTTGGGTGCCTGAAATAGTGTGATCTTTGTATGTTTTCATAGGCAATACACAGGGTCAGTGGTATCTGTGATTTCCTTGGTGGCTTAGGGTACAATTATTAGTTGAGGCTGTGGTGAAGTATTGCTGGGGACTGAAATGACATCTGAGCCAGTCTTTGGGCCCCAGTGGTGGAAGCAGTGGACTGAGTATACCTGATTTTGGGCCTCAAAGCAGCTTACAGTGGCAGTGGTGTTATTGTGTCCTGGGGTACCAATTCTAAAGCCTTCAGGTAACTTATTCATAAGCCAGCTGTTGGAGCAAAGGACCAGGTGTGTGGGCCCCTGAGCAGCTGGTGTGATATGGGAGGTGGCAGTAGTGGTAGTGGAGCCACCCACTAGGACCCAAGTGGTCCATGTTGGTGTTACTGGTTGCTGCAATAGATTGGGCAGGCTAGTCCTCAGTCCCAATTTACAGATATAAAATTAATGCTACAACTATAACAGGGAAGTGGGTAGTATTCCAGGTGTGCTTAGGAGAGTTTGGTCTCTCCTGTCCCTTCCTACGTGGGTAGTGGCTGCAGCATGTTACCTTGAACTCAACTTGAAAGTGGGTTGGGCCCAACATTAAACTCTCAAAATGCCATCAGCTGTGGGCTTACAATCTAAGAGGGCAGGGCCTTTCAGGCAAATGGCATGGGCAAGAAACTGTGGGGAGTGTGATCCCTTTGCATCTTAGTCCCACAGGAGCCCACACCAGGGAGGTGGGAATTGTCCTAGGTGTTTGTAGGAGAGCTTGGGCTCCCCTGTCCCTCCTCAGCTGGCTGGGGCTTCAGCTGCATGAGCCCAAGCATAGCCTGAAGGCACAGCACTGCCCAGCTTTAAACTCCCAAAATGGCACCCTGGGCCTGTGACCAGAGAGCGGGGGCCTTCTCAGGCAGGCTGTGCTGGCAGGAATCTGTGGGGAGTTCAGGCAGTTCACTCAAGACTTGGTGCCCAGCAACTGGCTGCAGGATGGCAGGCACTGCCCCAGATGCTGCTGGGAAGCCTGGTTTCCCTGCCCCTCCCCAGCCAGGCAGGGGCTGCAGCCATGTCAGCCCAAACTCAGCTTGAGGGTGGGGCATAGCTCAGGGTCAAACCATTAAAATGGTGCCTTGGACTTGCAACCAGAAAGGCTGGGACCCCACCCAGGCAAGCAGTATGGGTGAGGAACTGTGGAAAATGCTGTCTTCTCAAATCCCAGTCTCAATAGCAGCCCACAGCAGGGGGATGGGGACCTTCCCAGGGGTGTGTGGGAGCACCTGGGCTCCCCTATCCCTCCTTGGAGCTGTGTGGTGGCTGCAGGTGCACCCGTGGCTCTCTGGTATCTAGGCTCTGAGAATGGTGTCCAGCTTTGGCTGCTCTAGGCTCAGATGCCTGTGGGATTCCATGTGGGTTCCCTTTCTGGAGCAATGTCTTTGTGCAACCTCCAAGCAGCTCCCTGTGTTAGACATGAGACCTGCATGAGTGAGGGGGTTCTCTCGTAACTAAGATTGTAACAGCTCCTCTCTGAGTGTGAAGCCCTGGGGGCTTCTCTCTTATTGTTTCCCGGTGTCCAGGAGCTTCTCCCAACTCTTAGCCAGTCCCTGGCCAGGCAAGTTGCCCTGAACCCTCTCCTTACCCACTTTTGGGGCTTCCTGTCACTTTCCTGGTGAAGCATAGCATTCCCTCCTAGGCAATCTTTTTGAAATGTGAGAATCTGCTTACTATTCCAGCTCCTGTCTGTGGGGGAGGCACACACTGCTTGTCTGTAGTCAGCCTTCTTGATCTCCTTGCCCTAGTTGTTTATTGAATGTGAGACATTGAGTATGAAAAAGCTGTATAAATAACTTGAGTCTCTTGCTGAAGTCATTTTCCTCTAATAAATATTTGATTTTTTAAATTGAACTTTTTTGATCTTTATAAATTAACAAATAAAAATTATATATGTTTATGGTATATAACATGATGTTTTGACATATGCATACATTTCAGAGTGGTTAAATCAAGCTTAATAACAATAATATATTGTATACTTGAAAACTGCTGAGAGTAGATTTTAATTATTCTCATCACAAAAAATCATAAGTACGTGAGGTAAAGATTTGCTTTTCTCTATTTAGAAGGCATTTAGGTGATGAGCAGTTCATTTCAATATAGTCTAGTATTAAGTTGCCTGATATTGGGCTCTCATTTTCACAAAAGGGCAGTTCCATTCTGGCTCTAGGGCTCTTCCTGAGAATCTGGAGGGTTTATGAGGACACCTCCATTTTTATAGGCCCTGAACTCAGTGCTTTGTCCTCCTCCCCTCTTCCCCCTGCCATGTCTCTCTTTAAGAGCTGCTTAAAAATCAGCAAGTACCTGGAGGACACAGGAGTTCATGCTCACCTTCACACACTTTCCTTTTCTCCAGGTTTTGTCCCTGCAAGTCTTGGATGACTTAACAACTCTTAACTCCGTGTTTGTATCAGCAGCCAACATTAGCTCAGGTTCCCAGATATTTGTTTGCTGCTTTCTGTTCAGATACTTAGCCTCTGGGTCCTGCAATACTTATGAATTAACAAATACCATAAATAATGAAGTATCGCAGAGTGTTGGACTCATCTCAGTGAGTTCTACTGGGAAACAGTATTATAATTTCTGGCTACTGAAGTAGCTCTCTGATGCACTTAAACCCATTTGAGTGTTTTTCCTCAAGACTTTCTAGTTCTCAGGGGGTTGGTTGGTCTGAAAGAGGTTATGACAACATCATAAGCAGAACCTATACAGGTTTTTCAACCAGGCATGCATTTGGGATGCTGGGTATTCAAAGGGAAGAAGAATCATAAGGGTCGTAATAGGCAAACTAATGTCCACCCACAAAGATGTCCACATCATAATCTCCAGAACCTGTGGCAGGTTACATGGCAAAAAGGAGTTCAGGTAACAGGTGGAATTAAGGCTTCCAGTCAGCTAACATTAAGGTAGAGAAATGATCCTCGATTACCTGGTGGAGCAAATGTAATCAAAAAGGTCCTTATAAGTGCAGGAAGGAGACAGGAGAGAAGTCAGAGCCAGTGAGATTTGTAGGTGCTGTGCTGCTGGCTGTGAACATGGAGGGAGGAGCCGTGTTCCACGGAATGCAGGCAGCGTCTAGAAGCTTGAAACAGCAAGAAGACAGATTCTCCCCTAAGCCTCCAGAAGGAACTCAGCCCCACCAACGTCTTGGTTTTAGCCCAGAGAGAGACTTCTGACTTCCAGAACTGCAAGATAATATATGTGTGTGGTTTTAAACCACGAAGTTTGTGTCAATTTTTTATAGCTACAATAGGAAACTGATAAAAGCATATCCTATGGTGTGTTATTAAATGTAGCTTTTTAAAATTCCTCAAAGAGAACAGAGTAACAATTCAGCTCCTGTTCCATAGACAAATGCATGGCATGGCAGCCTATGCTGGACAGATGAAGTTAAGGACGTTCTGATGTTGTGCTGCAGAGACACTGACTGTATGAGAGTACTAAATAAGAAATTAAGCTTCTATTAAAATATTATAGCGATATAGCATTACAGTATTCCCCTCTGAATAAACTGTGTGGAAGGGAGATGGTAGGGAAAGTATATTCTCTTGAGAATGAAGGCACTGCTTTAGGTCTGGGCTCAGACACTTCCTCCATATAGTCCAGCAGGAGGACCTGCTTTCTGGTTCATAGGTGGGGTCTTCTTACTGGGTCCTCACATGATAGAGGGTGAGGGTCTCTCTGGGGTCTCTCTTAGTAGGGCACTAATCCGATTCACAAGGGCTCTGCACCCATGACCCAATCACCACCCAAGCCACCACCTTCCAGCACTGTCACTTTGGTAGTCAGGATTTCAACAGATGGCTTTTGGGGAGACATAAACTTTCAGCCATAGTACAGGTCAACCTTGCCCAACACATGGCATTTCATTGCAGTGAATCCTAATTATTCAATTTTCCAAATCCTCCCTACTCTTTAAGCTTCTAAAGGGCAAGTATCATGTCTTACTCAGTGTTGGGTTTTGCCTGTCGTGAGAACTACAGAATGGCTAATCAATAAATATTGGTTGAAGTGAACTTAATTAAGAAGAATGGAACAGATTGAGGAATTGACTCCACAGGGAAAACTGTTAGGGGAATATAATAACACTTTGTGTTCACTGCAATAAATAATAAAGACATAAACCAAATGAAGAATATTGGTTATGGTCCATTTTTCAAGAGAAAATACTCAGCTAGTTATATTTATTATTTTTTTAAACAAAATTATCTGCAAACAGCATGTCACTTGCTGTGTCTCTTTTCAAATGCCAATGCCCAGGTCTGCTTCCCACCCCTTTTCTCCTCTGTGGACTGAATTACAATTTGAAAATGTTGAAATTAGAATTCTCATGGATTGTGGAAAATGTAGACAGGGAAATTCATTTATGACAGAATTTTTTAAGGAGAGAGGAGCTTTTGTTTGGGGAGTAATATGTGAGCAATGACATACACACACACACACACACACACATTGTATTGCTATGGGCTAGATGTGTAAATCCATATATTGAATTCCTAACCCCCAATGTGATGGCTAGGAGGAGGGGCCTTTGTGAAATGATTAGGTCATGAGGGTGGAGCCCTTATGAACAGAATTAGTGCCAGAGAGAGACCAGAGAGAGTCTCGCGTCCCTCCTGCCCTGTGAGGACACAGCAATAAGGCACCATCTATGAACCAGGAATCCAGCCCTCACTACACACTGATCTGCCAGCTCCCCGATCTTGGACTTCCCAGCCTTCCCAACATGAGAAATAAATTTCTGTTGCTTATAAGCTACTCAGTTTATGGTATTTTGTTATATGAGTTCTCCTAGACTAAGACACATATGCTATATGTGCATGAGATATGTGAGATTATATATATATATATATATATATATATATATGAGATACACATAAAATATATTCTAGGAACCTATCTCCTACCTCAAGTTTAAGGCAATATTTAGGATGCCAAGGAGAATCCTTGGGGCTCATGTTACTGTGGGAGTGAAATGAAACAGGAGAAGCCACTGGGGACTGTTAAGGGCAGGTAAGTCCGGGGAATAGTGGGCTGGGGATATTTAGCAGAGTCTGGGAATAGTTAGCAAAAGTCAGAGGTCAGAATCAGGTGTGACAGTATGTGCTGAGACAACTGGGGTCAGGACAAGCATCAGGTCAAAATTAGGAGGAGAACAAGCTCTAGGAGCCATGTAAGAGGGACAAGCTCACAGCCTGGCGAGGGAGGAAATGATCAGGCATGCAGGGGAGAGCAAGGCAGGAGAGTCAGGGCAGAACCCATCAGCCACATGGTCTCAGTGGCTGGAGTCCCCTCCCCCCTGCAGCCCATTTGTGTAGTGTTTCCTGCTGTGGTATGAATCAGTTTTGCAAAGTTAACTTTGGCTCTGGGGAAGAAGAATGAGCAGGTACCTGGAAATACCTGGTTAAGGTGATAAGCTTGGGAAAAGCGACAGGTGCCCTGTGGAAGATGCAGGAGCAGTGGACGTGGGGCTGGGGGCTGCTGCTCGGAGATCTCCTGCAAGACTCACCTCAAAGCTCTGCTCCAGTGAAGAGTCTAAACCACTCTATGCTGGCATTTTTTAGGATAATAAATATCTCAATAACAAAAATGATGTTCAAGATAAGCAGAAAGATTCCTGGAATATAAGCAACCAAAGGACATTTCACCATGACAGGAAGCACAAGGCAAGTAAGGTTCTTAGGCCAGACATAAAATGAAACATTTCGACACTGAATTTCAACT
Organism: Daubentonia madagascariensis; assembly: GCA_023783475.1. NCBI lineage: Eukaryota > Metazoa > Chordata > Mammalia > Primates > Daubentoniidae > Daubentonia > Daubentonia madagascariensis. The sequence goes on along the minus strand of JAKFHU010001369.1, from coordinate 4,488,856 downwards.
AATGGAGTAAAAGAACTAAAAGATTATGGTAAAATACAACAGATCTAAAGTACCTAAAATTATTTCTGAATAAACTAAGTAGCAAATCTCTGAAGTAGAAATCGGTGTTAGCAGTATTTACGAGATAGTGATTATGAGCCCTTTAACAGGAATGTTTCTGCAGTGACTTAACATTCATTACTATGGTTCCATCAAAGCAGGCCCACATAATAGCGTCATCAGATAGACATGAAAATATTTTGCTTTCTTAGCTGTCTATTCATTTTGAAATAAATGTGTGGTAAATGAAAGCAATTTGTATTAATGCATGTTCAATCTATAATTTATTTTTGTCAGCTCTTTTTAGAATTAAAGATTCTTAATGAATTTGCCATCATAGCATGAGCATATTAATAGGCAATTACAAACTGCTGTCATTGGAAACCAGATCTGTTTCAATAATCAACCTTTTCTCTGCAAAGTTGGGCGTGGTGTCACTTGCATAACTGAAGAAAAGGACATGAAACTGTGTCCCCTGGCCTTTCCCTTCTCCCTTTCCCTTTTGGTAGAATTTGAAGCATCTCATCTGATTCTGAATGAACAGGCCCGAGGAACAGAGCTTTTTCTTTTCAAAATGCAATTCATGTTGATGATTGACAATTCTTTGGGTATATTCTCTGCCATGTGGCAACTTCATCTCTGTGCATGGTACATAAGTAGGACTTTGTAGTGTCTGTGTTATTCTTCCATGTGGGAATCTTCCTATTAATCTGAACTTAGTGGGTGAGTCAGAGCTAAAACTTCAGTTTAATTTTGTGATTTATTTGAAGAGAGTCTGTTAAAAAAAATTTGTAGTAGAAATAATATTTTAAGCAAATACTGAAACTACTTTACATGAACACACTGTTTTCAAGCACCTTCAAGTGTCTAGAAGCATCTCTTTACTTGTAAACACTTGATGTACTAATTGGAAATCACTCTTGTTTCTTTATTAAGGAAGTTTCTTTATGAACCTTTTTTAGATAAATTATTTCAAATGTGGCTGTATTTAATATCTGCACATGTGAAAGTACTAAAATAAGTTTCCTTGTAAATTTTTCATAATTTAATTTCCGACTTGATAAAGCTGGGGCCATCATACAAATACATACTAATTCACCCCATAAATACACACTGGGGACCTACTGTGTGCAAGGTATGGTGCCAGGCACTTGGCACTTGTTGACTTCACTGGCTTGTAGTAATTAAGTATATGACGTGTACAGGCTCCAGTGGGGATGCAAAGAAGAAAGTAAGAAAGCGTGTCTACTTCCCTGAAGAAGGCCATAGTCTATGAAGAGCGAGAAGTCCACATGTACAAATGATTAGAATATGAGTTTTGCTTTTTTTTTTTTTTTGGCAAATATTTCTCTGGCACTCACTATGCTCTAAGTACTTTCTACCTAACAACACCTATACCCCTTTCACAAACCAGGTGAGGTGGGTACTCTTAGTTTTCTCGCTTTCAACATCAGGTACCGGAGACCAGAAAGGTTAAGAAACCAGTCCAAGATCACACAGCCAGTAAGTGCTAGAAGGAAGCCACGGTCCAATGCAGGTGCTCTTAACCTTCCTGTGAGTTTGTCCTTATATGACAAATTGTAATTGAAGAGATTTTCAAACTTAATGTTGTCAGTACCTCTTGCTCCTTAACATATACTGAGGATCCCTTATCTTCATTTATACAAATAAAACTGAGCTGAACTTTGCCAAGAGAATGCTTATGAGTAAAACTGATCTAAATTTAAACTACTATTGCTAAGAATTGCTATTTACCATATTAGTGATTAAAACTGACATTTTACATTTAATCTATAAAGTTGTATTTATTTAATTTATAAAAATACATATTGGCACAGTTTAAAATTGCAATGTAAAACCATTATCATATTAACATAAATAACCTATTTCTGTTAAAAATAACTATATATTTCAAAACAAAAAATTAGTCTTAGTCAAAAGACAGAATAGTTTCACATTTTTACAAATTTATTTATTGCCTGGCTTAATAGAAGTCAGCTGGATTCTCAAGCAGCTTCTGCATTTAATCTATTGGTGTACCACTAATCATGAAGCCTCTAAAAATGTCCATTGTACACTTGTAACAGAGTATGTTTTTTTAAATAAAAATAGCATCTTAGTATTACGATGAAAATGATTTGGACCTTGAAGAAACCCTATAAAAGTCTCAGGGTGACCGTGGGGTCCCTGGGTCACAGTTTGAGAACCACTCATTTATTGATTGCTATAGTGTCTTAGACACTGTGCATTGGGAGTTAAAGAGATGTCAAAAGAGACATCAAAAATCTCAAAAGTGGTGAAAGAAGATTGCTATAAGCTTTCATTCCCCAAATTTTTATTACAAAAATTTTCAAATAGGCAGCAAGGTTGAATTTTACCATGAATGCCTGCACACCCACCACCTAGCTTTTCATCACATCTGCCTTTTCTCACACATGGCTGTCAACCTATTCCTCCATCTGTCCATCCATCAACTCATCTTCTTTCAGAATTCAAAATTTATTTACATATTTTCTTCTTTTGATGTAAATTTTACATACAATGAAATGCACAAGTCTTAACTATACATTCTGTGAGTTTTTTTCCCAGTGTTGGAAGAAGTTTTATTATAGCTACATCCTTCAATTTTTTTTTTTGAGAAGTTCCATTCTGGTGATTTTTTAAAAATTTTCTTTATTTCTGAATATTATGGGGGTACAAATGTTTTGGTCACATAAATTGCTTTTGTACAGTTTGAGTCAAAGTTATAAGTGTGTCCATCACCCATATAGTGTACATTGTACCTGTTAGGTGTGAATTTACCCATCCCTCCTCCCCACTCCCACCTGCCTGATTTCTTTTGAATTTTACTACCATATGTGCACATGAGTGTTGATCTATAAGTTTTAATTTAGTAGTGAGTACATGTGGTGTTTGTTTTTCCATTCTTGTGATACTTCACTTAGGAGGTTTGTCTCCAGCTCCATCCAGGTTGTTACAAAAGGTATTAGTTCACCATTGTTTTTTATGGCTGAGTAGTTCTCCACAGTATACATATACCATATTTTATTGATCCACTCATGTATTGATGGGCACTTGGGTTGTTTCCGCATCTTTGAGATTGTAAATTGTGGTACTATAAAAATTCTAGTGCAAGTGTCTTTTTTATAAAATGTCTTTTTTTTCCTTTGGGTAAATACCTAGTAGTGGGATTGCTGGATCAAATGGTAGTTCTACTTTTAGTTCTTTGAGGTATCTCCATATTACTTTCCATAGAGGTTGTACTAGTTTGCAGTCCCACCAGCAGTGTATGAGTGTTCCTATCTGTCTGCATCCCCGCCAACATTTGTTGTTTGGGGACTTTTTGATATAAGCCAGTCTCACTGGAGTTAAGTGATATCTCATTGTAGCTTTGATTTGCATCTCCCTGATGATTAGAGACATTGAGCACTTTTTCATGTGCTTATTGGCCATTAGTCTGTCTTCTTTTGAAAAGCTTCTGTTCATGTCTTTTGCCTACTTTTTAATGGGGTTGTTTGATGTTTTCTTCCTGATTTGCTTGAGTTCTTTGTAGACTCTGGTTATTAGCCCTTTATTGGATGTATAGCATGCAAACATTTATTCCCATTCTGTGGGTCATCTATTCATTCTATTGATGGTTTCCTTGGCTATGCAGAAGCTTTTTAATTTAATCAGGGCCCATTTATTTATTTTTGTTGTTGCTTTGATAGCCTTTGGAGTCTTCTTCATAAGTTCTTTGCCTAAGCCAATATCTGTAAGAGTTTTTCTGACCTCTTCTTTCAGAATTCTTATAGTTTCATGCCTTAGATTTAAATCTGTTATCCATTGTGAATTAATTTTTGTGAGAGATGAGAGGTGCGGATCCTACTTTACTCTTCTACACATGACTATCCAATTTTCCCAGCTCCATTCTGTGAGATTTGATAAATGTATGCACTCATGTAACCCAAGCCCCTTTTAAGGCACAAAATGTCACCATCACCCCAGAAAGGCCCTGATGTTGCTTCTCAACCTTACCTGTATTCCATAGGTACAACCACTATTCTGATTTTTCTACCATAGATTAGTTTTGCCTGCTATAGAAACTTAGTATATTATGTAAGACTTCTTTCACACTGAATAATGTTGTTTATAATCAATTGTGTCATTGTAGATATCAATAATTTGTTTCTTTTTTTTACTGAGTAGAATTATATTATATGAACGTATCAGTTTGTTTATTTCTTCTTCTATCGGTGGTCACTTACACCATGTCCAATTTTAGTCCATTTTTTAATAAAGCTTTTATGAACTTTCTTGTATATGTGTTTTTGTGAATATATGTCTTCATTTCCCTGGGGTAAATGCCTAGTTATGGAATGGCTAGGAATGTTTAGTTTTATAAGATTGCCAGAACTTTTTTCTAACATTTTTTTTTCTCCATCAATGATTTTTTGTTTTTCCATGTCCTCACCACATTTTCTGTTTGGGGTCTTTTTAATTTTTGTTATATAGTGAGCATCTAGTAGTCTCATCATAGTTTTCATTTGTGTTCTCTTGATGACTAATGGCATTGAAGGCTTTTTATGTGCTTCTTGGCCATTTAGCTGTGGGGAATTTTGATTCGCTTCTCCTGAGGGGAGTCTGAGAAGGCGTCACGGAACAGCGGAAGAGGCTTCCACCAGACAGAGCAGCCGGGAGGACATCCAGGTGGGAGAGAACAGGACGGAAGTGGCAAAGCCTCAGGAGCCTCCAGAGAGGGAGAGGAATTGGATTTGGCTGGAAAGTCAGATGTCCCTAGTGACAGAGTCACAAGAAAGGCCCTCAGGTGTAAGTCAATGACCTGTACTAAGTATATACTACACTTCGTCTATACTATGAAGTATATTAAATTAGAAAATTAAGAAGCTTAAGGTTTTTTAGTAATTAGGGTTCATGATGATTTTGAGCACAGAATTACACAGTTGGATTTGTCTGTGTACAAAATAGATGGAGGGGAGGAAGAATGATATTGGGTGGCCAGCTGCGAAGTGAATGTCACAGTTCAGACGAGAGAGGTGAGGGTTGGGGTTAGATTTGAGCTGGGCGTCTGCACCAGAAATGGAAAAGCAGCACTGGGTTCACAGCGTCATGGGGAGAATTCGTGCCACTGTTACAGGGATGTTTGGAGTGAAAGAGAGATAAAACTGAGATCTTAGCCCACGTGACGGATGCAATGGTGGTACCATTTCCACAAATAACTGAGCATAATTGTGAAAATGCAGGGCCTGGTTCAAACCCAGCTTTCCTTTCTGGCTGGGTGACCATGGGGAAGTTATTCAGCCTATCAATGCCACAATTTAGTCACTGTGAAATGAATGCAGTTAGAACACCTACCTCATAATGTTATGGGAACTAATTGACTTAATTCATTTATTCCTTCAAAAATATTTATACTCCTGAAATGTAGAGAGGAATGCATGACACATTGTAAGCTCTCAGTAAACATTAGTTCTCATAGTAATAAATAGGAAATGGAGACACGTTGTTGAGAGGGGAGCACATTTATATGCATTCTGTATTTGAATTGCACTTTGCCATTGCCAAAGCACTTTTGTATATATTATTCCATTTAATTCTCCTTCAAACCATGTGCTTTGGGTATTTTTATCCTAATTTAACTCACACATGGTAGAAGCAAGAGATGAACATGTGAAAATCCTCTGAAACCAGGACCCAGAGGGACCCCAGATGTGGGTGTGGAAGGCAAAGCCAGGGCGTGGGGAACTGTCCAGGTGCGGGTGTGGGGAGCCCGGGCCTGGAGGGAGGTGTCAGGGCAGGAGGGATGCACAGTTGTCTCTGCCATCCTTGACTCTCCTCACGGGATCCACTCTCTCTCCATTAGACCCACGACTTTCTTCTGTCCTGCACTGATGCCTCCTCCTGAGTTCTCCCCCGCAGGCTACGTGCAAAAGGGACCTATAGCCACTGCCAGGAAGACTGTAGTTCCTGCTGGTACGATTTGGCCAGATATTCCACCAAGTCTGGAACACTAGCATTACCCAACCAGGCAGTAGATGCAAAAATGCCAAAGAAAATCTTATTTGATATGAGACAACTTCAGTACATTAAAGAAATTTATGTAATCCCCCTGGGTTGTATATAAGACATTTATTAAAATAAAGCTTTTCTGGAAAAAAATTTATTTCAAAATCTTTGGACAGAACACACCAAAGAAACTCTAAGAAGGCTAACCACTGATAAAGATCAAATGCCCCGTTCATTATTAGTGGTTTCTGAGAGCAGAGAGTCCTCTATGACTCAGTGTCACACTTTAAAAGGGAATTCTCTGAAAAGTAGAAGTCAGTTAGCATTTACCAGGAAATACTGACTGAGATTCAGATTTAGACAAAACAGCCTTTGTACAATGTTTATTTGACAACCAAATGTCTATACGTCTGTCAAGGAGAAGTTAAGTATTTGTTTATCTCTTCAGAAGAATGCTGCTTTCTGCCTCAACTTGGGAAACTCTGGTATTCATTGCTATTTCCCGGGTGGAAGTAACATTTCCTCAACCTTCTGCCCTTCATGGCAGGAGGATTTACCAGGAAGTGCATGACCTTTCTTCCTTCTCTCCTTCTGCTTTTGAGCCTTGGGATCAACAGAATAATTATCCATAAATAGTTGTTGTGTGATCTTGTCTTTCATTCAAATAATAAAGGACTTATTTTCCCAATAAGCTCAACCTACCAAATAGAGCTGGCTTTGCTGCTTTGGAATTCTGTAAAGAGGGAAACTAGCCTCAAGTTCAAAGGGATAATATCTCTAAGTTTATCACCTTCAGATACTATTATGCTACTATGCTTCAACATTATATCTTTATTCTCATGGCATTCTGTTGGGAAAAGACACATAATAAACAGTATTTTATTAGTCCTATGCAGAAAATTAAAATACAGTAATATGATAGACAGTTGCTAGGTAGAGTGGGTGACAGAGGTGGCACATTTCAGCCACCCAGAGTCTGAACGACTTTCTTATGCGTGGGAGTGACTCAGCCAGCATCTGGGCAGAAAGCAGAATTCATCTGAAACGGTAAAGGGAATTAACAAAGGGACTCTTTACGGAGGTGTGAGCAGGTTTAAACCAACCCACCAGGGGTGCTGAGACCCTCAGAATCTGTCGACAAGGAGAAGTGATTTCCATCTTAAAGTCTGAAAGGACAGGGGAGCAAATGTTGGTACAAAGCCTGGTGGAAGCTGGAACCACAGGGGAGCCTCCTGGTAGCCACAGGAAATCACAAAAGGATGCAGCTGATGGAGGAGACCCAGGCTGAGGCTGGGATGGAGCAGAGAAGCCACACCCCACCCTCTCTCTGCTTTCACTCCCAATCTGCTGCAGCATCTTATTGACCAAGGCCAAGTGGCCTCCAGAAAGAAGAGAGGCTGTGTGTGTAACCCACAGGGATAGGGGCTGAGCAAAGAAGGGCAGAAAATGAGCCTTGGCAGGGCAAAGGGTCCATCATCAGTGCAAAGAAATTACCCACCTTATAAGTCTTGGTGGGAGGCACAAATACTGAAAACATTTGTCGGCATAAATAACAAACAGAGGCTCTCTAAAAGAAAGGATGCTTATCTCGAAATAGAGCATTGCAATGGGATTACATGTGCTGTAGTAAACTATGTGCACATTCAGGGAAGTTAAAGGAACACAAAGGTTTTTAAAGGAAAAAAGGAAGAGGATTACATAATTGTTTTGAAATAATTATCCTTGAGGGTAGACAGGCAGTTGCTGGACAGGTGTCCTTGCAGACGTAATTTTTGTATATGGTTGCAATAGCCTTTGTGCAAGGTTGTGCTTTTTGCAGTCTTTTGTGATAGTTTTGTTATCAGGCATACAAGCATGAACCCTTTCTTCATGGTCTTCCCAGGCTCTATTTGTCAAGGTTTTCTTAACAACAGAGACTCCATTTTGATTTTGACAACTTTCACATGTGTTTGCTTACCCACCTGGCACCTGGTGTGAATACATGTGCTTTTCCAGTCAGGGCCACCTACCCCAGACTTCAAATTGGGACCCAGCAATGCTTCTGTCTGTTATTTATTGACACATGAAGCTGCGCGGCAAACAACCAGGAATACTCAGGGGTGGGGTACAATAGTGAGCATTTATTAGCTCATGAGTTTGTGGGTTATTTAATTAAGACTTCAACTGGGAAGTTCTTCTGATCTTGGCTGGGGTCACTCAGATGTATGTGTGTGAACGTGAGTCAGTGATGGAGGAGAAGGGCCTTGGCCAGGGCAACTGGTCAACTCCACATTGCTTCGTGCGTCCCATCCTCCAGCAGGATGGCCGGGGCATGTTCTCCTGGAGACAGCAGAGCAGCAAGAGCCAAGGGGAAATCCAAATGCACTTTTCAACCATCTGCACACATTGCCTCTGCTAGCGTCCCATTAGCCAAAGCAGCTGCATGGTCAGAATCAAAGGGTAAGAAAATAAGTGAGTTAAACTGCGTCCCTTTAGTGAGAGGAAAGGCAGTTACATAGCAAAGGGCTGGGTACGGGGGGGGGGGGGGCCCAATGGAGTGATTAAACACCAGTGTTCCTCAGTTCCCCTCTGGCCAAGGTTACTTATACGCCTCCTTCTAGTGAAGTTGAAGAGGTCACACAGCTGAGTACGTCAGGGGAGTGCGGGCCAAGTGGAGTGTTACACTCAGGTCCAGTCCTCTCCCCTGAAGCAAGCCATGCAACCTAGAAACGCCATGCTCCCCCGTTTCCCTCTCGTCCCTGAAGACCCTCATTCCAGAGGGGTCTGCCCTGTACCCAGGAGGAGGCAGTGCTACACAGACAGGCCAAAAAGACTCTGGACAGTCCTTGCGGGGTCCCCCCCAGTCTATGTCCTTTGTCCAATCACATTTCTACAGGGCTGTCCATTCTTCATCAAACCTAAGCATAAAAGTAGGCAGTTTTCCTTGGGTCTTTGGGTCTTCATTTCTGAAGTCCCCCATGTCATGTAAAACTTTGATTAAATAAATTTGTTATGCTTTTCTCTTGTTAACCTGTTTTGGGTTTTTTTGTTTGTTTGTTTTTTAGGAGTATCAGGTGTGACCCTTCTTATGGGTGAGGGGAGATATCACCCCTTTGCACCCCTACATCAGGAACAGTACCTGAAGGGGAGGGAGGGAAACAGGACTGAGCAGAAGAAAAATTTAAAATTCTCTGCATTTTCAGAAAGGGTACCATCAGCCTTCCAAATGCATGGGTTCTGCACCCATAGATACAACCAACTTTGGATCAAAAACATTTGAAAAAAGCATTTCATCTGCATTGAACATGTGCAGACTTTTTTTTTCTTGTCATTATTCCCTAAACAGTGCAGTGTAATAACTATTCCCATAGCATTTACATTGTATTAGGTATTATAGGTAATCTAGAGATGATTTAAAGTATACAGAGAATGTGTGTAGGTTTTATACAAATAACTAGATTATTTTATATAAGGGACAATCTTGAACATTCAAGAATTTTGGTATCTGTGGGGAGTCCTGCAACCAAGGTGTCCAAGGACACCGAAGAACAAGTACATACGGAGACAGGAGGCCTTTCAGAGTTGTCTGAAGGGAACACGGCCTTTCTACCTCCTGGGTGAAAAGCTCCCTTCTGGGGAATTGCTGAAGATCAGCGCAGCCGTGAGGCAGCACCTCACAGCCCAGGTGGCCAGGGAGTGAGGGCCTTGGTCCTGACGGGGCAGTCGAGGCAGCGAACCTCAATATCCACTGCGGGCTGTCTCCCGCGTCACGGGGCTCGCACGGCAACTTGGCTGCGGGATGAGAGCTCTTGCAGACTGCGGTCGCTCTCACTTCGTGCGGGAAGTTGAAAGGAGGAGGTTGGCACGACGACTGGACCCCAGCGGTGCGGGGCTCTAGAGCCACACTGATCTCCCGTCTCTCTTCCCCTGCCCGCCCTGTGGGCCCGCGGTGCTCCGGGCGGCGTCCTGGGAGCACGGCGCAGACCCTCGAGTCCGGGGGTGCATGTCCCTGGCTACGGGGCCGTCTCGGGCCAGGCTCTTTTCACCATTAAAACCAGACGGAGGCCAATGTCCATAAGAGTTTTTCCAACGTTTTCTTCGAGAATTCTTATGGTTTCATGTCTTAGGTTTAGATCTGTTATCCATTGTGAGTTGATTTTTGTGAGAGGTGAGAGGTGTGGGTCCACTTTCAGTCTTCTACATATGGCCATCCAGTTTTCCCAGCACCATTTGTTGAATAGGGAATCTTTTCCCCAGTGTACGTTTTTCTGGAATTTGTCAAAGATCAGGTGACTGTATGAGGTTGGTTTTATATTTGGGTTCTCAGTCCTGTTCCATTGGTATATGTCTCTGTTCTTGTGCCAATACCATGCAGTTTTGGTGACTATAGCCTTGTAGTATAGTTTGAAGTCTGGTAGATAGATGCCTCCCAATTTGTTCTTTTTGCTTAAGATTGCTTTGGCTAGACGGGGTCTTCTCTGGTTCCACACGAAGCGTAGAATTATTTTTTCTAGATCGGCAAAAAATGATGTTGGTATTTTGATAGGGATTGCATTGATTCTGTAAATTAATTTAGGTAGCAAAGCCATTTTTACTATGTTGACTCTGCCTATCCAAGAGCATGGTAGGGCTTTCCATCTATTTACGTCCTCTGCAATTTCTTTTCTCAGTGTTTCATAATTCTCTCTATACAGGTCTTTGACCTCCTTAGTTAGATATGTTCCTAAATATTTAAATTGCAAAAGGTATTGCATCTTTAATTTGTTTCTCGGCTTGATTGTTATTAGCATATATGAAGGCTATGGATTTGTGTGTATTAATTTTGTATGCTGAGACTTTGCTGAATTCATTTATCAATTCCAGTAATCTCTTGGTTGAATTTTTGGGGTTTTCTATGTATAATATCATATCGTCTGCGAATAGTGAAAGTTTGACCTCTTCTGCCCCCATCTGGACGCCCCTAACTCCTCTGTCTTGTCTAATTGCTGTGGCCAGGACTTCCAGCACTATGTTGAAAAGAAGTGGAGATAGTGGGCACCCTTGTCTGGTGCCAGTTTTAAGGGGGAATGCCTTCAATTTTTCCCCATTCAGTATGATATTGGCTGTGGGTTTATCGTATATGGCTTTAATAGTTTCTAGGAATGAGCCATCTATGCCTATATTGTTAAGAGTTCTTATCATAAAAGGATGCTGGATTTTGTCAAAAGCCTTTTCTGCATCTATTGAAAGGATCATATAATCTTTGTTCTTGCTTTTATTTATATGGTGAATTACATTTATAGATTTGCATATGTTGAACCATCCCTGCATCTTGGGAATAAAGCCCACCTGAAAGAATTTATGAAGAAGACCCCCAAAGCAATCACAGCAGCAACAAAAATAAATACATGGGACCTGATCAAATTGAAAAGCTTCTGCACAGCCAAGGAAACTATCACTAGAGTGAACAGACAACCTACAGAATGGGAGAAAATATTTGCATGCTACACCTCTGATAAAGGGCTGATAACCAGAATCTGTACAGAACTTAGGAAAATCAACAAGAAAAAATCAAACAACCCTATTAAAAAATGGGCATAGGACATGAACAGGAACTTTTCCAAAGAAGACAGAATAATGGCCAGCAAACATATAAAAAAGTGCTCAACTTCTCTAATCATCAGGGAAATGCAAATCAAAACCACAATGAGATATCACTTAACTCCAGTGAGATTGGCTCATATCAAAAAGTCCCCAAATAACAAATGTTGGCGGGGATGTGGACAGATAGGAACACTCATACACTGCTGGTGGGACTGCAAATTAGTACAAACTCTATGGAAAGTAATATGGAGATATCTCAAAGAATTAAAAGTAGAATTACCATTTGACCCAGCAATCCCACTACTGGGTATTTATCCAAAAGAAAAAAAGACATTTTATAATAAAGACATCTGCTCTCGAATGTTCATAGCAGCACAATTCACAATTGCAAAGTTGTGGAAACAACCCAGGTGCCCATCAATACACGAGTGGATCAATAAAATGTGGTATATGTATACCATGGAGTATTACTCAGCAATAAGGAACAACAGTGAATTAACACATCTGGTATTATCCTGGTCGGAGCTAGAACCCATTCTTCGAAGCGAAGTGTCACAGGATTGGAAAAACAAGCACCACTGGTACTCACCATCAAACTGGTACTAACTGATCAACACTTACATCACACAGGGCAATAACATTCATCAGGGGGCGGGCGGGCGGGAGGGGGGTGGAGGGGATGGGAAAAACTCTCACTGAATGGATGTGGGGAGCACAGTTTGGGGGATGACCACGATTGTGGCTCTGACATGGGCAGAACAGGGGCAATGTGTATGGCCAAAGTGTTGTACCCCCATGATATTCTGAAATTAAAAAAATAAATTAAAAGAAAAAAAAAAAGAAGTTCTTCAAAGTCAAGGACAAAGTCTTACACTTTCCATGTGCCTTTTGCATGAATTCTAATAAAATCTGTTAAATACCTGCAAAAAAATAAATAAATAAATAAATAAATAAAACCAGACGGAGGGAGTTCGCTTCTGGAAACGGTGAAACGGTCGTGTGAATCCCCAGCAGGTATCAGTGATCAAAACGGGATAAACAACCGCTCGAAGACACTCGAACTCCCCCCAAAGCAACTGGAAGAGGTGGAATCGGCAAGTGTCCGGCTTCCTGGGTGGGCGGCTGCAGAAAGCGGCGCGAGGAGCAGGGCGACGTGGGGGCAAAGCCGCGCGGATCAGCGGGAGGTGACAGCGGGAGGTGACAGCGGGTGGAACGCGAAGGGGACCCCAACGGCGCCAGACTCACGGAGCGAGACCCAAAACCCGAGCCCGGATCTCCGAGTGACACCTGGCAAATGCACGCGCAGGAGACACCCTCCGGCGCGGCAGAAAACCCGGGCGGCGGGGAGCAACCTGCCCTGCGAGACGCGAGCTCGTGCTTGCGCAGTCGGCCGCAGGCCTGACGCGTCGGCTCCTGGAGTTCAACGCCACAGGGCAGCCGGGAGCACGGTGTTACTTATCATTTTAAATTTTAAAACTTAATTGATTTTAAAATTTCTAGTAGTCACATTAAAAAAATTGAAAAGAAACGAGTGAAATTATTTTCAATAACAGATTTCATTTAACCCAATCTACCCAAAATATTTTCATTTCAACACATAATATAGACTAGGTCTTCAAGATCTGGTGTGTATTTCTGACACTGGCAGCATATTCCAACTCAAGGAAAAATGTGTTTCTTGGTTACATCAACCACATTTCAAGTGCTCCGTAGCCGCATGTAACTGGTGGCTACCACCCTGGAAAATGCACTGCTATTGCGTGATTACTATGGACATCTCAGAACACTAGGTGGAGAGAGCTTTCCCAGGGGACACATCAATAGCCGCGGATATAGAGAAAGAAACAAGTGACGAAATGAGCAACGCTAGGGTTGCACAGGGTGAGACGGAAACGGGAAAGAGTGTCTTGCCCTGGGTTAGAGAGAACTGGGACAGGCTGCCCAGAGAACTGAGGATGAGCTGCATATGCCAAGCAAAGACGTGGGTGGCAAGAGTGTCCAGGACAGAGGGAACAGCATGAGTGACAACCCAAGATGAGAGAGAGCGTGGGGTTTTCAACCAGCAACAGTCTGGTGGTCCATGGCTCATGCAAGCCCATGACTGTGTTGATTGAATTTAGTGAATGCTGAATGCCACATCCGCCGTTAATGTTAGCATGCTCAGCTTGAGAGGCCTTTGCCAAATGTTGCCGGGTCCTGCATCTTAAAGATGTCTCCAGAATCCCCGTGGGAGAAGAGAGGAGAGGCAGGTTTGTCTGAATCAGTTATGTAGTACCTGGTGAGAGATGCAGTCAAGCTGGGTTTGGCCATGTAGTTGGCCAAGAACAGTGAGCTACTGAGATTCTTAGCACAGGTTTTATTATCTTTCACTGCCAAGAACAGTGAACAGCTGAGATTTTTAACACATATTTTCTTTATTACCTCTCCATGATGGAAGATCACTAAGTATTTAAAACAACTGTCTTGTCTGCTTGGAAAACATTGCTTATAATATCAGATATCACTAAGTACATGGTTGTATTTACATGGATTGCATTTTAATGTGATTTTCCAAGACATATTTTATTTATAACCTAATTAGCAGGCATTCCTATTAGAATATAAGGAGCTCCAGATCCTGGGCCAAATTGAGGAAGGTCTTGTGAACTCATTGAAAGCCATTCCAGCCTACTAATTTAACAAATTTTAAAAGTACATAGTAATTGAGACTAATGGAAAGCATTTTTTAATTCACTATGACATTGACAGTGGAGAAGAAATAATCCACTTTAGTTCTAAAGAACTCAAACTTAAGGATAACTAAAACTGTTTCATATATTAAATTCCTCAGCCATTTCATACATTAAATTCTTATTTCCTTGAAGATCTTACTACCATTTGACTTCAAAATCCTGTTAAAATTCATCCCACCTACTTGTGAATCTCTCTCCTCACCTTGATTCACAGGTGTTTGCTTTATCTGTTTAATGATGCTGAAGAATTCTTATCATTATTCTTATAGTCAGGGTAACACCTAGCCATTTCATAATGTTAAATAAAACTTGAAATTATTCTGTGTCTTCCTAAATTATATGATATTCATTAAAGGTGCACTGATAACAGGTTTTGCTCAGGATTTGTTTTTAAAAATCCTTATAAACATAATTGTTTTAAAAGTAGTCAGCATTTCCATACTTTATTTCTTGCCTAAGCTAGAAACCCATTTGAAACTAAACTCCTGGCCAGGAGCGAGGGCAGAAGAAAGGCCCAGGTAAGTGCATGGGAGAGGGAGAGGCTCGGCCCCGGCTGACCAGGGGCTCTACAGAAGCAGGAGGTCGGAGCCCCGGCAGCAGAGGCCGGGCAGTGGGTGGGAGAAGATGCACTTGCGCTTCCTCTCCCAGTGGGGTCCTCCTCTAATCTCTATTTTAATTTTCTTTGAGATTCTACCGGGCTGCCAAGATGGGAAGGGAGCAATGAGAGGCACCCAAGGCAATACTATTTTACCACCAACACCCACAAGTCACCCTGGACCCGCATGGCTCTTACAGCCCAGGCCCTGCACCCAGCACCGCCCGGGAGGCAGTGACCACAGCACAGTGGAGTCTCATCAAAGCCTGTTGTCATGAACCAGCCTTGGGGCACACTTAGAGAATCATCTTCCCTCTGGTTTCAGATGTCCTCTGCTGGGAAACAATACTGCCTTCTCCCCAGCCCTCATCCTCGATGTGTGGGGACTAATTCATTTCTCATTCAGCCTTGAAATGTACTTCTCCAAACACTAGTCCCCAGTAAGTTACACCGAGGACCTATCCATCCCTCTTCTCTCTCTCTCTCGTCTGTCTCTGCCTGCCTGTCTAAATATATCCCTTTGTCCCTTGGAAATACTTTGTAGGATTCAGTCATGTCCTCAAAAACGTAGCACATACCCATTGTAAAAAGCATGAAACGACTTACTGACTAAACTGTCAATCCTGTTGTGTAAACACCAGTGTTATAAAGGGTTCCACAATATATGAAAATTGGTATTGCTTTGCCCTTTGCTCTTTGTGTTCTAACTTTAATAATTCTAGCTCTACCGGTGATTTCCTGTGTGGTTCATCACATTTCATACTCAGTGTGTTGCTTGTGCAAGAGCGCTGTATTCTAACCTTCGCAACTTAGAGAGTTCACCTCAAGAACATGTGTTCAGTACGTGCCCGGTATTGAGGAGGACCAGGAATGGCACTCGGGGAGTTAGCCCAACACAACGGGGGGAGCGGAGAAGGAAGAGCCGTACATGGGCAATGCAGCAGGCAGTGAGGGGCATGGTGCAGAGGAGGATGCCCGGCCGCTGGGGTGACGGAGCTCCAGGCCTCTGGAGGGTGGATTGGCTCCCAGGAGGCGGCGGTTGGCAGCTCAGGAGAGGCCACTGCACGCAGACGAGATGTCCGGGAGCAGCAGGGAGTGGGACAGGGAATAGAAAGCGCCCAGTTAGGCCGAGCAGCAGGGTGTGTGAAGGGGTCGGAGAGGAGAAACCGTGCAGGGGCTGGTAGCTACAAGAAGTGAGGGGCAGAAAAGGAAGGAAATAACAAGTGGGAAGTCTCGGTCCTCAGCTGCCGTGCGGGAAACCACTCCAGCACTTTGTGGCTTAGACTGCAACAACCACGAAGAAAAAACACCCAAACGTTTACCAAGGCTCATAATCTTGCAACTGATGGAGCTTAGCTGGGAAGTTCTTCTGCTCCAAATAATTTCAACCGGGACTGTAGGCGGCCTTTGGGGCTTAACCAGAATGGAACATCCGAGGAGGTTCATGCACTTGCGATTGTGGTTCTTGGCCACCTGCCAGGAGCTCAGCTGCATCAGTGTGGGGCCTCCGTGTTCCTCCCCACGGGCCTTTGCGTGTGATACTCCGGCTTCCTCCCAGTGTGGCAGCTAAATTCCAAAAAAGGAGCGTTCCCAGAGGACAAGTCCCAGTGAGTGAGTGCTTATCAAGACTCCTCTTGCATGGACCTTGATGACTCCCCTGCTATATGTAGTCGCATAACAATGCCCAAAGTCAAAGTGGGAGGGGCTATATGAGAATGTGAACACCAGAAGTTAGGCTCCATGTGAGCCTATCGAGGTATCACCTACCAGAGGTGTGTATTGAAGGACACAGAGCAAAACTTCTTTAGGATCTTGAATAGGTAAAGAAAGTAGAAATGGAAAAACTGAATCCAGTGATTTATAAGCTACATGAAGGGCTCAATTCAGGAAAAGGAGGGAAGGCTTCTACTTGGGTAACCGAGAGGACAGTGGTGTCAACACGTATCAGGTGGTTCAGGGGAGAACTGACTCAATCAAGCATTTCATGAGCGTCTGCTTATTCAGCCCCCGTTCTGAATAGACAAGCGTCTGGCCAACATGTAAAGACCTCCCCACCGAGATGACTCACAGGAAACACTGTGCACCCTCCAACACTCCGGTTGTAGGAAATATCATTCCTTTTTTCCTGTTGTCACTGGCAACCCCCGTTGTGAGGGCATAGCTGAAATAGTCTGTCAGTCCCTTCAGCTTCCCATTCCCAGTGTCACGTCGTGAAGCCCATTGGTCTGCACAGTCACAGTGGTCTGTCACACCCCCGTGAATGACCCCTGCAGCCCGACAGCTCCATCTGGCCCAGGCTCCCTCAGCCTGCCTTTCTCCTTGCGATTGGACAGTGGAAATAAACCTTAATCACAGTGACCTCTCACACTGATGGGCTGTATGATATTAAGCAAGTCATTCTGCCTCTCTGTCATCAATTTAGTATGTGAATGAGTTGGACATGATAATATCCAAAGTTCTCTCTATCTCTAAAATCTATGATTTGAGTGTAATAAAACACAATAAGTAACCATCTAATGGTGACTTCCATGTCTGTATGAAGTCAAGCCAACAAAACCATATACTTGACCAGAAAGACTAAACATAGTTACCACAAATAAAAGTTTTACTATTTATAAAACTGGATCCAATCATTTATAGATGGAAATAAGTTGTTTATTCACACAAGGTAAGTATCCCTCATCAGCACTGCTTGGGACAGCAAGTGTTTCATATTTCCTATTTTTGGATTTGGGATGCTCAATCTGTAATAGAAATTTATATATTAACCAATTTTGGTCTTTCTACTGATTAATGTTTCATACAGGGCTCTTCCACATTCAAACTATTTAACCATTGCTAAACTCGTAGTAATATCTGGAATGCATAGAGTATTTTTATGCAAATACCAAAAACTGCCAAGTGAAATAATGACAGAAGATCAAAATGCGCAGGTGCCCACATGAGAAAACCTTGTCGAGTTTTCAAGCTGCTTCCTGAAAAATGAATGGCGTGGCACATGAGCAAAAGCGGGGGAAGCTCTGGCTTTGTTCCTCGGCAGATCTAGCAATAGTTAAATATTTTCTTCTTTTAACATGAAAAATTATTATCTTTTTAAAATCCTTCTCTTTCCTTTACCTTGATGGTTTAACTAAGGATTGGTTAAGGTCAACAAGAAACAAACAAACAAAAATAAACAAATAAAAATCTCCCTTTCAGATTATGATTCTGGGAAATGATTCCATATGTTACTTAGATCAGAGTAGTCGGATTTTACATTGTAGTATTTATTACAAGTGTTTTGAAGGGGGTGGAGTCTATAAATAAGGGAAAAAAACTTAAAAATCTCAGTAGCACTTAAATGGGGAAAAGAAATGACTAGCCATTCCAAATCATGTCTCCCCTCTCAATTTTTGAGATATTATAATAGTCTTGTCATAATTATTTTGAGTATCTATTTTAATGTGACGTATAATTTATAGGAACACCTAGAATGGATTTCCAAGACAGTGCCTCAGTTTAACTAATGAAATCTTAATCGAAAAGAATACAAATTATATCCTCATTATTCACACTTCTTTTTATGTCTTGAGATATATAGGATATAAATACAAAAAAAAGGACAGTATCACATACAGAATTTAATACTTTGTATTAAGCCTAGAACTGCACATGAAATTGGTTAAAAAGAAATGTTTGAAGTTACTGAAGCAAATAGTTGCTATCTAAATTCAATATTCTCTCCACCCCCACTCTGAAGGCAATAACAGGAACTCAAACAGAGCACTCAAGCCAAAAACGAAAATGAATTTGCTCATCTTCTCCCTGCTGCATGCTTTTGCTGTCTAAATCCCCCCATGATAACATTCATAATATAGCAAAATTGTTAGTTCATTATACAGTAATAGGATAAGGGAAGCAAATAAACCTTTATAAACCAAGAAAAATTATATTAAACTTCTCAAAAACAAACACTGTATTGAAAACTCTTGGTCATCAAGATCATCGACTTTTTAATATCTTAGCAATTTACTAAATTGCTGGAGGATTGGAGACGATGTCTGATCCCACCAGGGGTAGGACGTGCCGATGTGATGCCCACTTCTGTCCTTCATGGCCAGCCCTCTCCACCCTCTGCCTCTTACCACTCCAAGACATCATATCCAAGGAATGCAAAGAATGTGTTTCTAAAACAAGATATTTACCTAGAATTCATTGAGTTTTTTAAATTATTATTTTCTAAATTTAAGTGTGTGTGTGTGTGTGTGTACGCGCACATGTATGCATGTGAAGAAGCCAGGGTCAGGGAAGTTCTGTTTGGAAATTCTCATCATTTTGCTACAGGCAAGGACGTGTTGTCCCTTTTCTTCTTTATACAGCAGCTTTGGAGTAATGAGGCCGCATCATAAACACAAAGAGCTAGCGGTACTGCTTAATGTGCTATCAGAATTAGATGGCATAGAAACAACAACCAGCATGGGAAACGCAGTCAGCCACCAACTGACATTCTCCAAACCCAAGCCCCTCACATCAGTGAGAAAGTCCGGTGCCCACCTAGAAAGGAGCAAAAGGCAAACAACTCCTCTTCCCTCTGGCATACAAGTTCCCACGGTCCCTGTGGGGGCATTGACTAGAGCCACACTACCAGTCCTAAGCACGGCTCCGGGACTGGACAAATGACCTCATCACTCTGCACCTCAGCATCCTCCTCTGGAAAATGGGCCTCATAGTCTGAAAGGGTTGTCATGGGAATTAAACCAGGCAGCAGGTGTCAGCACCTACGGGAGTGCCTGTGCCATTATCACCTGCTCTCCCTCCCTGCAGCCCTCCTTGCCATGTAAGACCTTGTCATGCTCCAAGAAACCCAGAACCCTCCCTCCACAGCCGTCCTCTCCTCTGTCCACTCTCCCGGGATCTGGTATACCTCTCCTGGACTTTGGAACTGTTTCTCTAGCAACTTACCAGGGGGCTTCACCTGCGTGTCTTGTAGATACTTGATGTCCCTCTCAGGATCACTGGCCTGGCACCACCAGCACCATGTTGCACCACCATACAAGTTAAACCTGAGGCACAGCCCAAACCGCTTCCCCCTCCCTCTACCCCATCATCAACAACCCTGAGAAGCCTCCTCCTGATGCTTCCAGGATGCGCTGCTGCCTGTGCGTACTGCTGCTGCCTTAATTCAGGCCCCTTGATCACGCACCTCCTTCTTGCCACCCCCTGGTCAGACCTCTTCCGAACTACTGGCCATGGTGACAGCAATGTTTTCCACTTGAAAAGTTGTAAGATTCAGAAAAGTATTGATAACAAGTACCCATCTATCCACCACCCCAGTTAACAGTCATTTGCCATTTTGGCTTCATAGCTTTCAGTAAATTATATGTCCCATTGTCCCCATGCCCTGTTCTTTTACCTTCTCTCTCTCTTTCTCCAGAGGTACATGTCACTGCAGCCCATGACTTTGTATTTTATTACATGTGATTACATCAATGAATAATGTAGAGTATTGTGTTGTGTTCCACTTAGTTTGTAGAAACCATATCCTATGCAACCACTTGCTTTTACCACATAATGAGTCTTCCAGTGAAGAATTACATCATTTTACATGAACATCAAAGGCACATGCTTAAGGCACTACATGAGTTACCTGTCCTGTGCCTACTTCTCTCTGCACTTCATCTGCACACACACACACACCACTCGGTGCTCCTGTAGTCCTGTTCAGCAGCTTGCAATGTCCTGTTGCACCATGTTGTGTTCTCACTTTCTTGCCTGTGTTCACTATTTCTGCCCGGAATTCTCCATCCCTCTCCCACCTGGCACCCAGGTGTCCCTGATGAAATCCGAATCTGCTTTCAAGACATATCCCGCCTACCTCTTCCCCCGCAGTGTCTACCTAGCACACTGCGCCCCATCCTACCCGTAGGATTGGCCCAACATGCATCAGATAAGGAGTAGCCGGTTGTTGAGTGGGCGCTGTTTGTACTCGTCCACTCCTCTTTCCCTCTTTTCTGGAGCACGTGGCATGACAGGCTGGGAAGCCACACCCTGATGGCTTTTTATTCCCAGTTCTAAAAAAGAGCAGAAGATCCTTGTCCAGTGGTGGAAGTATGGTCCAAAAGACCTTAAATAAGGAGGAAAGAGTCATCTTCCTATTACAGACGAGAAAACTGAGGCTCAAGGAGCTCTGCCAACCCAGGGTCTCCCCACAACAAAGTGGAGGAGTTAGACTAGGACCTGGGTCCTACTCTTAGTCTATTATTTCAAGTAAGTGTGAAGACAAAGTCAAGTGTGCAAAATAATGCCCAAACATTTCTTTACAGTGTCACTAAATATTACTTGGCTGAAAATATAATAGAGATGGAAAACTTTAGGCACAAGAAAAAACAAAGTCATATGAAAATTTCAAAGATTTGCATCTTAAAAAATATTTGTATCTGTACATGCAGGCACAAAAATACATATTTTAATATAATTTTTTTAGAGACGGGGTCTCACTAATATAATTTGAAAATATAGTTTCCTCCTGTCATATTTTACATAAAGAAAAAAGTCCCTGAGGCAACCCAAAGTGTGGGAGAGGCTCTCTGATGCTAAAGTGCTTGAAGCTGCTTCTTAAACATCAGACGTGCTCTCCCACGGCACCTCGACCTCAGGGCCTGTGCACTTGTTGCACCCTCTGCCTGGGAGGCTCTTCCCCCGGGTAGCCACGTGGCTGATTCCTCACTCCTGCTCAGGGAGGCTATCCCTGGCCTCCTTATAAAAAATGACAATGCTTTCCAGCCCCTTCCCTGCTTGCTTTCCTCCTCTGCACTTGTTATGATAACATACTTCATATTTTATTCATCTTGTTTGTGTTCTCTCTCGCCCCACTAGAATGGAAGCTTCATGAGAGTGGAAACTCTTATCTGTTTCATTCTTTGTTATAGTCCCAGAACCTTAAACAGTGCCTGACGTGTAGTAAGTGTTCTCTCAATATTTGTTTCAATGAATAAATCTAAAAAGGGCAAGGGCTCTAGAACAGGACACGCCTGTTTAACTCCAGTCTCCCTCACGCATGGCTTTGGCGGACTTCCATGCACCACTTAACCAAGCTCTCCGAGCCTCGGTGTCCTCATTTGTTAAATGGGACTGGCAGCGCTCACATCGGTACGTTGTAGAGGGTCAGGCCCAGGTCGCAGGCCTGCAGTAAGCATTGGTGCTGTCCTCTCTCCCACAAAGCCTCCCTGACTCACAGATATTTACCATCAGGAAGCTCAGCACGTACTAACAAAATCCAGAAACAACAATGTTAAATAATGCCAAAAGTGCAAAGTCCACAATTGAGCCAGGGGTTCAGCACATGCCCAGAATGTGTCCTGGGATGGAGATCACTCCAGTGTAACGTCCTGCCTTGCACAGGTACCAGCTGCACCCACCAATGAAGAACTGATGTGAATCCCAAGGGATTCTGCTCTGTTTCTGAAAATTACTGTGCCTTGAAATGTATGTTTTACTTATACATATTTTATTACATGTAGATTTCATTATATGTAGGTTTTACATGTTTATAATATGCAAACACAGGCAGCATAAGGTGCCAGACAGCAGCATCAGATGGCAGGTCCCATGAGCTGCTCTCAGAGGGCTCCATGCTCCATCCTTTGTCCCCTTTACTCCCTCTGACATGGTCACCTTCTACCTGGTGCAGTTCCTCAGCTATATAATTAGTTAGTAAGGTGTGACATTATCACATTCATGAGGACTATTCGGTGCAAGTAGAAACCCACAACCTTCCTCTACTGCAGGCCTCGGGGCCTCCTGTGCGTCACCACCTTTGGATCCTGCCTAATGGGGCCCTGCTGTTTTCCCAGAACCCTTGGCTCTCGTAAACCATGGATGACAGGAAATGTTCTTATTTGGAAAGAGCAGCATTTTACTGGATTTGTATGTCTGCTCTTATCAATCTGATTATGTGTTAGCCTCCAGCGCTCAAAGTTTCCTGTACGATGAGAAATTTATTGATGTTAGGTTTCATGTTAAATGCTAACTGGCCAAAATAATTGGAAGGAACAGTCCCATGGCTAAGGACCACCAGACTCTAGGAAAAGAAAGCAAATTTCCATCCTCTTGGGTTGACAGTAACATGCCAGGATCCAGTGAGCTCATGTCAAAGCAAGTTCACAACTAGGCACACGCAACTGGTTGGACGAAAAATAAACATTTGGTTCAACTTACAGATCATCTGGACAAAAATTTGGGACTATATCCCATCAGATTTGCACCCTATTTTATTTATTAGGGGAGCTGAAACCATCCAAGAAAGAATAATTGCTTGGTCAAAATATGTATGTTTTAAAATCTTTTTGTCTATGTTGCCAAAGTCAAGAGGATTTATTTTTATTATTTTTTTATTTTTTTAATTTGGAATTAATGGTTTTTAACTTAAATTTGGAAAGCACAGAATGGTATAAAGAAGCAAATCACTATACCTCTCTGGTCATTCGCATAGAGTTTGCAGAAACCTACAGGATGAGGGTGTGGATCTACACACATGACCACTTGGGTTCAGGTCCATGGTCTGTTGGAGGGGACGTCAAGACACTGAGGTCCTCCGCCCAGCCAGCCGTGAACTGGAACACATTAGTAAGTCACCTCATGCTCCCCATGCCCCGCTCCCTGCAGCATCACATTCCACAGAGAACGTTGAACAAAATGTAAGCTGCACAAAAATTGCCCAAGGAAATTAAAATGTGCTTTACCTGGATAATATCTTACACTCTTAAACTAAGGGAAAGCACTGCTGAGTCTCAAAACTGAGACTTGGAATTTATGATCCATATTCTGCCATTTTCACTGAGCATATTAAGGGAAGAAGGACATTTTCAGTAGATGTTGCCTGTTACTTGAAGCATGAAAAACATATTTAGGGCCTTATTTCTGACCCAGTAGCCAATTTTTTAAATCATAACATACAATAAATATGATAGTAATGAGAAAACAATCCCTTATACATAACAAATGGTTATCTATAATTTTTAAAATAAATATACTACTTTTGTACCTCTGTTATTTATTTTCTTATTATTGAGTTTTGAGAGTTCTTTATATATTTTGGATACAAGTGCTTAACCAGATATGAAATTTGCAAATATTTTTTCCTAGTCTGTGGCTTGTCTTTTCTTTGTCTTCAGAGTGTCTTTCCAAAAGTAGAAGTTTTTGACTTTATAAAGTTCAATTTATTAATCTGTCTTTTTGGGACCATACTTTTGGGATTGTACCAAGAAATACTTGCCTAATCCATGATCGTAAAAGTTTTTTTTAAGTTTATTGTTTTAAATTTTGCATTTAGATACAATAAAGAAAGTATTATTATGATCTATCAGAGTTCATTTTTTGAAATGGTGCAAGAAGTGGAATGATTTTTTTTTCTTCTTTACATGTAGATATTGCCATAATGTTTAACAGTACCTTTCTCTACTGACTCACCTTTGTATCTTTGTTGGATTCCGTTGCGCTTATATATGTGGCTCTACTTCTGGAATTTATTCTGTTACATTGATCTATTTCTCTATCTTTACACCAATATCACACTGTCATGATTACTGTAGCTTTATAATGAGTTGTGTTTGCTATTCTATAATAGATCCTTTGAAGTTCCATATGAAATTTAGAATCAATCTGTCAGTTTCTACAAACTAAAAAGATGCTTGGATTTTTATTGGAATTAGGTTGATTCTAAAGAGTAATGTGGGAAGAATTGGCTTTTTAACAATTTCTGACCTAGGAATATGGTCTAGATGTACATCCATTTATTTAGGCCTTTTTAAATTTATGTCAACAATGTTTTATAGTTTTCAGTGTACAAACATTTCGCTTCATTCCTAAGATTTAACTTCTGTTTCACGTCTTTGATATTGTCAATGGTGAGTATTTTTATTTTAAAATCTGATAGTTCATTGCTAGTATATAGAAATACAATTGATCTTTGTATACTGGTTTTCTATTCTGAAATCTTGTTAAACTAATTTGTTCATTCTATAATTTTTCTGGTATATTCCACCAATTTTTTTTTTTTTTAACATAGACATGACATTCATGAATAAAGACAGAGGTACTTCTTCCTTTCTGGTCACAATGCATTTTATTTATTTTTACTGCTCTGTTGCACTGTTTGGAAACCGCAGTACAATGTTGAATGGAAGAGGCAGAAGGGACACTCCCAGCCTGTTCCTCAGCTTATGGGGAAACGTTCAGTCTTTCTCCATCAAGTGTGATGTTATCTGTAGGAGTTTTTAATATATAGAAGCATTTTGTTGAGTTAAGAAACTTCCCTTTATTCCTAGTTTGCTGAGAGTTTTCATCAGGGCTAAATGTTGGATTTTGCCAAATGATTTTTCTGTATCTGTTGGGATTATCAGTCTTTCTTTCCTAGTTGCTTAACACGACTGACGATAAACAAGTCTTAGTTCCCAGAATGAACATATCTGGTCATGACGTACCATTATTTTTATATAGTATTGGATTGTGTTTGTTAAAATATTATTTAGAATGTTTGCATCTATACTCATGAGTCGTTTTTATCTATAGTTTTCTTTTTTTGTAATATCTCTGTCTCGTTTTGGTATCGGAGTAGTGCTGGTCACGTAGAATGAGTTGGGAAATATTCTCTTCTTAAGATATTAACAGACACTTTCCTACAAAAGAAATATGTAGGTCAATGAACACTTGGAAAGATGTTCAACATGATTAGTCATTTGGAAAATGCAAACTAAAACCACAATGAGATACCACGTTACTTGTATTAGAGTGGCTAAAATTTAAAAAGACTGGTCATAACAACTGTTGGTAAGGATATGGCGCAACAGGAACTCTCATTGACTACTTTTGGGAGTATAACATGGTGCAAGCCCTTTGGTAACTAGGGCTTGGAATTTCTTAAAAAGATAATACAACTTCCATGTGCTCCAGCCATTCTACTCCTGGATATACACCCATGGGAGTTGAAAGCATATAAAGGCTTATACAATATTATTGATACTACCTTCATTTGTAGTGAATAAAAATCAGAAAGAACTCAAATGCCCATCAGCAGGAGAAGGGGCAAGCAAACTAGTATATCCACACAGTGAAATACTACTGAGCAGTAGAAAGGAATAACCTGTTGATACATGCCACAACTTGGAATAATCTTGAAATAATTATGTGAAAGAAACCACATAAAAGAAGTACACATGCTATGTGATTTCATTATATAAAATTGTAGAATATGTAAGTTTGGCTATAGTGACAGAGTGACAGGAAGCAGATCACTGACCCCTCAGACCTGAGGGGTGGGGCAGGGCAGGGAGGTTTGGGAGGGAGAGATTGCCAAGGGACAGAGGACGCTTCTGGTAGTGATGCATATGTTTGGTATCTTGATTGTGGTGATGGCTTTACAGGTGCACACATATGTCAAAACTGTATCAATTTGTACCCTTTAAATATATACAGTATAATTAATGTCAGTGATATCCTGTAAAGCTATTAAACATACATAAATACTGTATACATAGAAACATTTATTTTTTTAATAACATCTATTATTCTTTGCTGAACAAAGTTAATACATACGTATTATAGACTTGGGAAAAATTAAGAAAGTACAAGAAAGAAGAATGAAAATAATCATTAAACCACCCCAAAGTAATCATTCTTTAAAAATTTTATATACTATCTTTATTTCTGGTTGTATATATACTTTTCCGACAACTTTCAGATTATAAGGTACATACTGTTACATAACCTTCTCTTCTAACTTAATAAACTATGCTAAGCATTTTCCCAAATTGTTAAGTCTTCTCCTGCAATACAGTTTTTAATGAGTTCATAATGTACCTTTATTTATGTAACCAGCAACTTATTAGATTTATATATTATCTCTAATTTCTGCTTTTTAAAAATCCCATAACACATACCTTTGTGTACACAATTTGGAAAATACCTAATAAATGTCTAGCGCACAATTTTTTAAAAATTTATTTTATATTTAAAGAAAGAATAATTGCTTGGTCAAAATATGTATGTTTTAAAATCTTTTTGTCTATGTTGCCAAAGTCAGGAGAATTTATTTTTATTATTTTTTTATTTTTTTAATTTAGATTTGGAAAGCACAGAATGGTATAAAGAAGCAAATCACTATACCTCTCTGCTCATCAGAGGGAAAGGAAGATTTATTTTTAACAACATGGTACTTTCCAGATCAAACACTAATGCATGTCCATGATTTATGTATCTTTAGTAACACACACACAGGAAAAATACAAAAATTTATTTTTTTTAAAAAAAGAAAGCAAAACAGTTGATTGAAGCTCATTGGGATCATCTTATTATTTAATGAAAATCACGATAGTATATTAGAAAAATCAACTATTTATTAAGAGTTGCTTACCATAGGCCAAAATCCCAAGAAATAGTTTCAATATCTAGTTGTTCTTATTCCTTTTTTCTTTATTTATTTTTTAATTGACACATAATAATTGTGCAATAGTCATTTATTATATATTGCTTTTTTCTTTAATGCCACCGTGCAACTCTGTCACAGTGTCCACCGACCAGCGGACATGGGCGGTCACTTCACTTCCTTCAGTCTGCTGTGATTTTCTTAGGGCTGGGAAAAGGTGATAATTGATCCTTCTGGGGAGTGCACAGAGAACATCCAGGGAACACAGGAGTAAATTAGAGTCAAGGCCACAGGCTGAGGTGCTGACTGGGAGCTGTGTCCTCTAAACTCGATCTCTGGGCTTGACCTCACTGGGCTGGAGACACGTCCGGCTCCCAAGAGGAGGGGGAAGGTTATGTTGCCCCCTCTTCTCCTTAAAGAGATACATTCAACTTTAATCCAGTGTCTTTGTTTGATCTGCCAAGAGGCAGAGAGTCTCAGGAGGGTGCAGGGACAGGAAGGGAGCCTGGGACTCTGTTGGTGGCATCCTGGAGCAGGCATGCACAGCGGGTCCTCCTAGTGCTCGGCCTCCTCCTGAAGCTGCCAGTCCCTGGCCCAACAAAGTTGCCACCACAGCCCCCCAGTGATCTCAGACCCACCCCCCCCAGTCTCTGCCACTGTTTCCTTCACTCCTCCCGGGACCCCCTGGCCAGCAAGCAGGGTTGGTCTAGTGTGTATATGTATGGTTACATCTGCACGGTCTGAGCAGGGACCGTGGTGTTTCATCACCCACGACCACAAATAACTTCATCGTCCACTTGTGCATGCTGCATGATCCGATTTGCACCTGAAGCCTGCAGGTGCCCTATGGCAGGAGGCACTGAGAAAGGGACAGTACAAGAAAGGCCTTTATGGGGTAAAATGAACCTAAGGTGACAGAGAGGCTTACTCTGATTCTGCTTCCCAGAGTGGGGAGCAAAGCTGAAGGTTGATTTGGGAGGGCCAGGGAGGCTTTCTGCAGGGGCTCTGGGGTGCCCTGGCATTCACATAATAGCGAGTGTCCTCGGGTGACTCTATGCACCCCGCGTCGCTGCTCCTGCACGCAGCTCAAGGCCGGATCTTCACAGCCGGGCAGCAGCCCCTTTGTTGCTTTGCAGTCAACAGAGAAAAGACAAAGCGCAGTGTCTGCATTTTCTCCCGGCTAGACTCAGGAGGTCGCACCTCCAGATACAGTTGTTAGGCTTACGCAGGGGCATATGTAGATTTTCACCTCACAGGAATGATCATTTTCCTGATGTTGGTGCAGAGATGTGTGTTTATATTTCCCATTCTCTGCAGTCCCATGTGGATA
Source organism: Daubentonia madagascariensis (assembly GCA_023783475.1). Lineage (NCBI taxonomy): Eukaryota > Metazoa > Chordata > Mammalia > Primates > Daubentoniidae > Daubentonia > Daubentonia madagascariensis. Next base: position 4,460,192 of record JAKFHU010001369.1, on the reverse strand, counting down.
CAGACACAGGATGCTGCCTGCAATTAAGCAGAAGAAAACAAACCCACTTTGCCCCTTGTCTTCAAGCTGTCTGTTTAGCCTTTATTTTGAGCACTTAGAAAGAGCTGGGGGTTTTTTTTCCCCCATTTTGAATCATTCTGCTCTGGTTGAACTTATTTAACAACTTTATCTGACTGTTTCACTGAAGGTGAATTAGATTGGATACTTACGCAACTGTAATAGCCATGAATCAGGTTTTTTTTTTTTAATTTGCACTTAAAAAGATGTACAGAAATTCCTTGCAGTTCTATAGAAGCTTTCCATTGTATCAGCGATGCAGTTACAACAGGGGATGACTGGAGACAAAACTCAAAGATAACAACGGAGAAAGACCTTATGTCTGAAAAGACAAAAAGAAGAGGAACTGCGTAAGTTAAACACAGGAAACTTCCCAACTCCTCATTTATATAGTGTGATAGAAAGCCCAGACACATTTAAATGGAATAAAGTGGGCCAACTGCTGCCCTTAGGTCTGCATGCTCGGCTGCCAATGACTTCCTGGAAACCCTGTTTATCTCACTCCGGCAAACACAACCTGAATCGCTGGGTTCTGAGCTGGAGGACACTGGCAGAGGGTCAGCACCCACACCCCAGCACCTGACCTGGAAGGCTTCTCGGCCATGACTGCGCTCTGCAGGTGCAGCGGGACAATGACCAAAACAACTAAACTGAAACAAACCTGACATCTGGCGCTGCCATTATCATCAGCTTGGAAACTTGTTATTGTCAGCCCTGTCGGTCTCTCTGATTCCCTTAGTTTCTCACACCTGGGTCCCTACTGCAGGTAAACTAACCCTCCTCCCTCCCCACTTCCTGAGTCACTCCTGGATGCCTGTCTAGGCCTCAGGACCAGTTTCCATCCTGCAGGGCTTCAGCTGGATTGTCTGCAAATGAGATTTATCAGAAAGGTGACAAAAGGGGCACTCAAGTCCTCACTCCTTAAGTTTTGCCTGGTCTCCTGGCCCTGCAGGGTCCTAGATTTGGAGGTTTAAATTTGATGGGCTGCTCCCTGCACTCCTGGCTCCCTGCTGAAGCCCTGGAGCTGGAGGCTCTCTCCAGAGCCCCACTACCGGCAGATCCCATGTTCCCACCAGCCTCATCCGCCAGGTTGGATTCTAGAAGCAGCAGTGCTTTAATCCGGGCCTTGCTTCTGGACTGGACCTCCTGGAATTGGCAACAACCTCGCCATCACCCCTGTGGGGCCTGCACTTCCCTCCCCCGCTATCCACTGCAAAGGCAGCATCGGGGCCTCGGCCCCATCCCGCCATCCCAGGCCTCCCCTCCCCGCACTGGCCTGTCCACGCCTGTACCTGGGTGATGAGATTAGGACAGATGGGGACCTGTATAAATGCAGCCTTGGCAACGGCAAGCCACACTTTGCATCTTTTGGTGTCAGATTAAGGGTCACGCACGAGAGGAAAACAATCTCAAGTGAAAGGCTGTTTTCTGGTCTAGATGGGAGGCTTGGTGGCTCTATCCCACCTTCTCTCATCTGGGAAGTGACCTACAAACAGAACTGGCTGCCATTAAAATGTCCTCAGATGAGCCCGTCAAGTCAGAAGCCACTGGGGACGCTTGCAGGCGTTGCCTCCTTCCTGCCTCTCTCCTTCCGTGGCGCCGCTGTCCTAGTGCTCAGGCTCGCGCTCTGAAAGGCTCTTCCTCGCTGCCTTTTTCTGGCTCCTTTTCCTCTGCCCACCCTCAGATACCTTCCTCCCCGAGTTCTTGTTAACTCCTTGTCAGTCTCCACCCTGACGAGGAGCAGCGGGTCCTGCAGACTCAGCCCTTCCTTCGCCCTGGAGCTGAGCGCGAGGCTCCACGTGAACATGCCCCCGACCTCGAGGACGCCACACGCCACAGCTGCCCCTGCAGTGGGGGCTCCTCTTCTCCCCACTGGGTGAGCGGTCCCGACCTCTGCTTCCTCTTTGTCCCGAATCTGGCTGGTTTCCAAGTCCCGTCACTTCTCCCTGCGACCTGCCTCCCACCAGGTCGCTTTTCCAGCCTAATGCCATAGTCACGGCTGTAAGCGAGATGGTCCTAATATGTCACTTTAGCTACTACAGTGGCCTCACATCGATCCCTGCCCTCCACTGCCATCTGTAAACTGCCACTGGAATTATCTTTCTAAAACGTAAACTTGCCCCATCTGTGCTCAAAACCTGTCAGGGAATCCTCACCCTGGCCTTAGAGACCCTTCCTGGGCGGGTCCTAACAGGCCCCTCCAGCTCAAAATTACAGCAAGCCGGTGACCAACCCAGCGTGGTTTTTTAATTTATTTCCTTAATTTTTGTACAGGGACAACTAACATTTATTGAGTGTTTACTGTATTGCATACTATGCCCTCCCTGCAGCCGCAGGGACCCCTCCCCACCCTCACACCTGCAGGGGCTCTTCCCTACTGAAACTCTTAAACTCACCCTGAAACCCTCCCGCTCCGAGGCACAGCCCTTCCTGAGCCAGCCGCAGAGTAATGTAGGCCACAAAACTTGCTGTAGATATTGATCTTGAATAGGAATAGTTATTGCAGGAAAATATTAAAATGCTTCTCTTCATGTTAATGATTGACTATATTTTCTTTTGTATACTTTCTCTTGTATATTTTCACCTATTTTACACATTTTCTCTAATGAGCTTTGTAGTAATTGCTTTTATAAGGTTAAAAAAACTTCTTTTTTTAAAAAAAGAGTCAATATGACCCCTTTTGGGGGAAATAAGACATGTTTTAAAACATAACCACATTTTAATGAAAAGAAAAATCCTGCCTTTTTGTCAATCTTGGCAGATATTTAGTTAGAACAGTGAGCCCGAGAGGCGATGTCACCCGGGCGCTGCCTCACGTGCAGATCATGTCGGGGGCTCAGGGTTTGGCTTCTCAGCTGGAAGGAGCGCCGCGCGCAGCCAGCCTGTCTCCCGGTCCGCCCACGCCGGCGCACGTTCCTCTCGCCCCATGTCCCCGGGTTTCATTTTGTTCTGTTTGGTCTCATTTCATTCCCCACAGCTTCCTGGATGGGTAGGCCTTGCCTGTGGCACCCTTGAGTCTCAGTTGCATCCTCAAGGTCACCCCTGAACGCTTTCCCTCTGTCTGCTGCACACAGAAGAACCCCGCACCGTGGGAGGCAGCCCTGCCCCTCCAGCTCGCTCCGATGGCCTCTGGCAGCACAGGCCACCGCCGACCACCAGGGCCTAAATGGACTACGGTGGCAAACAGACCAATAGCAAGTTTCTAGGCTCTGTCTGCACCCTTCGGTAAGCCAGTCTATCCAGTTTTCCCTGCCTTATCAGCAGGGCAGGAGTAGCTGGAAGACAGAGATGGCAGGGGAAAAGGTGATGCAAAACACAGTGGGTGGGTCCTGGGTTGGTAGAAGTCAAAGGTCTGACCACTGAGCACCGCACACTAACTGTATCTGGCTGCATCACGTCCCTGCAGCCCTCACCTCGCTGAACCTCAAAGAAGCCACTAGCCACAGGGGGTCCTTAAATTTCAACTAGTTAAATGAAATAAAATTAGAAATTTAATTCTATATTTAATTCTATATTAGTTTCCTATTGCTGCTGTAATAAATTACTGCAAACTTAGTAGACAACTAAGTTTGTTGTCTTAAAACAACACAAATGTATTATCTCACAGTTCTGGAGGTAAGAAGCCCCAAACCGGACTTCCGGGGCTGAAATCATCAGCAGGCTGGTCCTCCGGGGCTGGAGTCCCTCTCTTGCCCTTTTCCGGCTTTGGAGTCTGCCCAAACTCCTTGGCTTGTGTTTCCTTCCTCCATCCTGAAAGCTGCAGCAGGGGGTGGCTTCCTTCTCCCACGACAGCATGCTCTGCTCCTCCTCCTCCTGTGTCCCTCCAACACCTCCCAGGGCCCTTGTGGTTACACTGAGCCCACCCAGATAATCCAGGAAAACCTTCCTGTGTTAACATCAGCTCATTAGCAACCTCAATTCTATCTGCTGCCTCAATTCCCCTTCCCCACGTAAGGCCACATACTCCCAGTTTCCAGGTATCAGGATGTGGACATCTGGGGGGTACTAATATGCCCACCACAAGTTCCACCACAGCAGCCACATTCCAAGTGCTCAGTAGCCATGTGTAGTTGTGTCTACCACATTGGACAGGGCAGATGTAGGATATCACCTGCTCAGCTAGGCCTCGTCCTCGGGACCTGTCCTCAGGCTACCTGACTCCATTTTAGCAAGAATCCTGCTAAGTCAGCTCAGAGAGAATCCCCTAACCTTGATATCTGATCAGGTTCCTCATCTCCACCCTGATGTCTAAGTCCTTGGCCTTGGCCTGCCTCTAGCAAGCATCCCCCTACATTGTTTTCCATCCACTGACCCCTCACTGTGCTCCTGGCTCTAAATCTTTGCTGGCTTTGCTGTATCTGAAGTTGGGCTCAGTTTTACTGAAGCCTTTCTCCTCTAGTGCAATAGCACCAAATAAAATCCGCCTTTGCCACCTTTAGCTAGTGTTGGCTCTATTTCTCTCTGTCAGCCGCCATCTCCCCCTCTCTGCCTGCAGTGTCTCTGCTTGGACAGAGGCTGCTGGGGGACAGGCCAGGGAAGAGTGAGAGGCAGCAACTCTTTTCCTCCCAGGAGGCTCACCTTCTTCCCTGTTCCCAACCTGCTTCTCCTTGGAGACAGAGCTCCTATTCCTAATCTGAGCCTGGTGCCCACCTGCTTCTGCCAGTCTCTACAAATATCTGCCTGGCCTTCTGTCCTCTGCCTTTTGCTGATGATTCTATGAAACTGAAGTTCAAATTTTAACTATTCATTGCCTCTTATTGAGTAAAGTTTTATTTTCTTCACTCCTAATTCAACTGTTACTACATTTTCATAGTTGTAGTTCTCAAGGAAAACATCTAAAATAACATTAAGTAACTCAACTTATATTTGGTGTCCAACTGATTTTTTTTTCTTTTTTTTTTTTTTTTCTTGCTAATGTAGGTCACTGTCCTTAGATTTTTTTTTTTTAATGGAGTCTCAAGAAGGGTAAAAAATAAAATTGCGCTGGAAGGTACAAAAAGAAAGTAACCTAATTCCTGATCTTTGAAAGTGAACCAGCTAAGCCTGCCATTACATTTAAAAATAATACTGTATTTTAAAGGCATCTATAATCCTAATGCTTAAAACACACAGCATATTCGTGGAAGAGAACAAATGTTTTCCCTTCAGCAGATATTACTGTAAACCCTGTCCATTTAAAGGCAGGACGTCAGTGGAGTGCAGACAACCACCAAAAAATATTTAAAAGGTACAAATGAGAAAAGGAGACTAAGAAAGGGGCACAGCCCACAGATATCACCCAGTTAGTTGGCTTATCCAAAGATGGGCCACGTCAATAGGAATAGTTGGTGTGCTCCATTGCAGGCAGAAATTGAAAACTTGCCATATAGCAGAAAAAAGAATTAAGGAAATCAGAAACAACATAAGGATAAGAAACAAAAAAGAAAGAAAAATGATAAAATTCCAGATCTGAATGTATTAACAGGAGAATTTCATTTAAAAGAGAAATTCGAGAGCTTTCAAACATTGAATTTCTTAGTGCATATAAAGAAGGGTATTAACATTTTACATTAAAACTCTACTCCACACAATGTGAAAAGTACTTATTCATGAGAAAGAGACACACTGGAACATGATCATAATAACCAATCAGTTTTACTTTTACATATGTTGAATAAAATATTAACAGAGGGTTAAGCACATAGAGGTAAGAACAATAATTTATGAAGCACCCACCCAGAGCCTACAGATTTATATAAAAATATATATAATACAGCAGATTAAAACAGCGCTCTCCATACTTTAATACTGTGCTGAGCTGGTATGAAGCTTAGCCTGTAACTGGGCAGAACTCACTGCTCCTTTACGCTGCAAGATAGCATCAGCCTTTTTAAGATTTTCTAGTTGAACGCTCTGAGTAGCTGAGACTCACCTACGTGAGCATTTACTAAACACCAGTAATACACCAGTTTCTAAGAACTTGAAATCACAGTTTCTACCCTTCTGGAGTTTACAATCCAGTAATACAGTTACCGTGACAGAAAGATATCAGAAGTGAAACAACCACATGGGAGCAGGACCCTGGATGGGTGCCCAGAGGTAATTCCACCTACAGGACAGGTCAGGGGGAATTCTGATGGAGCCAGTGAGGAAATGAGTTTTGAACAGCAGTGTAAGGTTTGGGTCAAGGAGGAGATGAATCACATGCATGGGGTGTACGTGTGCACGTACCCTTTGTCTGTCTCCCGGGGGCTTGTTCCTGGGTGGAGACAAGGGAGTGAGGGTGCCCAAGGACACCTGATCTGACTCCAGCGTTAGATGGGGAGTAGAACGAGGTCAGGGCAACTAGGAGGGGAGATAATATTTTCTACTGGAATTTTAAAAAGGCTGCACGGAGCCTCGGTGTTTGAATAGGTTAAAATGACTATGTACCCAGGCAAGGAGGGGGAAGGAGTCTAACTGTAAAAGCATAAAACAGAGGGAGGGACAAACAGCAAGAATAATCTGGAAAACACACAATATCCTCCAAAGCAACAGCTCCTTCCATCGGGGCTAGGAAATGCACTGGGGGAGTCTATAGGTCAGTCTGATTAAAGGTTGTTGAATAGAGCTGGGAAGTGGAGGAGAGCAAGACCTTTGGGCCCCCCACAGGGGAGCAAGGGAACCCTCAGGAAACAGACAGGTGGTTTAGTGAGTACAGTGCCAGCTATGACCGTGCCGACAGAGGCGAGCTGCAAGGGGAACATGGGGGATGCGGCTCAAGGGGTCCTCATGGCGAAGGGAGCTGTGCCCTTCCTGCTGAGCTCAGCGGCTGGAGCCACTGGCAGTGGATATTTTCAGACCCAAAACCAAAAACAGAGGAAGGGACTTTTGGAGAAACAGATGGTATCCTGCCCGGACACCGCGTGGCACTGTATCACAGGGCTGGGGTTGGACCTGGGCCCTGCCATTTACTGGTGTTGGATTTCTACTAGTTGCATGACTTCTGAGCTTCCATTTTCTCTGCTATAAATTGGGGATAATAATACTTCTGCCGGCAGCATTATTTTGAGGATTAAATGCCTTACTATTTGCACAATGCCTGGCCCATAGTAAATGTTCCATAAAATCAGCTCTTAAAGAAAAAACTGCGCAGGAAGAGAATCAGATTATCAGTGGGAAAGATAATGTCTAGCAGGCCCATATGACAGAGCCCAGCCCAGCCTCCTCTGCACAGCCAGCCCCCCTCTCAGGGTTGATGGGGCAACCTCTGCATAGCCAGCCTGTTTCCCACCCCCATAAGGACAGCCAGTGAATTCATGGGGCACAGTGCAAAATGAAAGTGCAGCACCCCCTGTTTAAAATTATTTTGAATTTCAAGACAGCAGAGAAAAAAGTCCAAATATTTAGATAAATAGACTAAAAATAAATGGACTAAACTTAACAGTGAAAATTAAAGATTATCAGATTGGATTTTTAAAATTCAACTATATGTTATGTATAAGACACACATCTGAACTTAAAGACACAGAAAGTATGAAAGTAAAAAGACAGAAAAGTGTATATAGGCAAATGCTAATCCAAAGTAAGCCGAGATCATTGTATTGATATCAGTTAAGATAAACTTTAAGGCAAAGAGAATTTTAGGTATAAAGAGAGTCACTGCAAAATTATTTTTTAAAAAGTTCAACTTGAGAATGTAACAATTTTTAACCTCTGTGAAGTCTGTAAATTGTTCCTCAATACTTGAATTCAACATTGATAGATACACAGAGAGAAAATGAACAATAGACCATTACAGTGTGACCTTTCAAGAAACCTTTCTCAATTATTGTTAGGTCAAAAAGGGTACAATTATCACAGTTATAGAAGATTTGAACAACACAACTGGAATGATTTTATGGACACATATAGAATTCTGCACCCAACAATTAAAGAATTACATTAACCTGAAACACACATAGGACATTTACAAAAATTGGCTCTGAGGGAGATCATAAAACAAGTCTCAACAGATTTCAGGTAATTTGTATCCTACAGATCATTGTGTGACCAAGATGTAATTAAGCTAGACATCAGTAGGAGAAAGAAAAGTAAAAGACCCCTACATACTTGGAAAATAAAAGACCCACTTTTAACTTAGTCATGAGTCAAAGAAAAAGTTAAATGGAAATTTAGGAATATTTAGAAGTGAACGATAATGAAAATACTACATTAAAACCTGTGAGATGCTAATAAACTAACACTTAAAGATAGAATATTTTGGGTTTACACTCTTTTATTAAAAAGAAGGAACTCTGAATATTAATGAATTAAACCTCCAACTTAAAAAGTTAGGAAATGAATCACTGAATAGACCCAAATAAAGCAAATGTAATGAGATAATCAAAAGGGAAGCAGAAATCAATTAAATAAAATTCAATAGAGAAGATAGAGTCAAAAGTTGGTACTTTGAAAAGGTTAATAAAATAGGCAAACATCTCATAAAACTGATCAAGAAAATAAAAGAGAAGGCAAAAATAAACAGTATTAGGAAGGAAAGTAGACATAACTACAGACACAACACAGATGAAAACACAGCATGAATGACAACATCTTGCTAATAAATTTTAAAACAAACAAAATGGAGAAATCCCAGAAAAATGTAACTTAGCAAAACTGAATCTAGAGAAAAATCTGAATAACATTAGAACCAGGAAATAAATTGAGGCATCCATTAAAAATAGTCCTACAGAGAAAAATACCAGGCTAACAAGGCTTTACAGGACAGTTCTACCAGACTTTTAACCTTGTACGAATTTTCCCAGAGCATAGCAAGGAAAAATATCCCCCAACCTTTTTATGAGACCGGTATACATGGACACTCAAGCCAAATAAAACCAGTACATGAAAAAACAAAAATCAAACAAAAAAGGAAAAAAAATTACAAGTCAAATTTACTCCTGAACACTGTTTCAGTATCTTTTAAATAAAATATTAGCAAACTGAATCCAACAGTGTATAAAAAAATGATAATCCACTTGTCTACATTGTACTTATTGCAGGAATTGAAATAGGGTTTAATATTAGAAAGTCTATAACTATTATTCTCAACATTAATGGATTAAAGGACAAAAGCCAAATGATTTTTTCAATAAATTAGTAAAACTATGCCATTTTTTCGTAAGTACAATATATAGCAATTCACCTTTTGAAATACATGTTTTAAAGGTTCTGTTAGATTTAAAATAACAATTATTGTGGGAATTGGGTTCGGACCATCAAAACTTCTTTTGTGTTTGTACTATTGATTACAAGATTTAATAAAAGCAATGCCTAGTGTAGAGCAGAGAATTAAATCTAATTGGTTCTCTGTCTTTGAGACATAGGTGGGTGCCCAGGAGCCCAGGACCAAGCCTGGACTGGTCCATGCAGTCCTGCACCCCTGCACCCATCCAGTCACTGGCACAGCATCTGGACCCCACCTCTGCCCCAGCACCTGCACCCCATAGCCCTGTGCATATTCTTATATCCCACACTGTCCACATCCCAGCCCTGCCTGTTCTGCCAGCAAGACCCTCAGCTCTTGCCCATAGCTGGAATAAATAAAATCACAGCACCCTGTGAGATTTCTTCTGCCTCACTTGTATCCATAATGAGGTGGTCACCATGCAATTAAAGGCTCTCAGCTATGCCTTCCTGTCCCAGGACGTCTGGGGGAAACCCCCTTCCCCTGCTCCAGGGCACCACTCCAGAGATGCTTCCTGCTGTCCTGAATCACCCGAGTCAGTTTCTCTACTGAACCACTCACAATGGGATGTTGCCAGCCCGTGCAACTGTATAGGTTACCAGATACAACAACAAACGGGGCAGAAATAATCAATAACTAGTTATTGTTAGACAGATATATAAAATCAAACATAGCCACTAAGAGAATAGAAAGGCATAGCTACAATATTAGAAGACCAAAAAAGCTTTACCCATTAAGCATTTTTTCTTTGCCAAGAAGGTTGGGAAATGATAGTTCAATAAGATCGCTGTATAAAATATAAACATACAAAAATCAATTGCTCTGTTTTTACCAGTAATAACCAATTACAAATAAAATAGAAAGAGAAATTACACCCACAATTGCTAGAACTATAGAATGTCTATGTAGTCACCAAGCTGATAACGTGTCGGATGTTCCCCTGGGCTCAGGAGAGGCTGCCTTCCCAGCAACCGTGGCTCAGAGGCACTCGCAGAATCTCAGATCCTTCAAGTACTTCTGGGAATGGAGGGAAAAGGAGTCACATGTGTTCAGAACTAAGACAGACTGCAAGACAAAGCCACCCCACGCAGGCGCAAGATTTGGTTTGGTTTTGTTTATTCTTAACCTCATGCTGAGCTTCAGTCTTTTTCTGCTAGCCACCTGCACAGGGCTCTTCTGCTCCCACCTGGCACCTTCTCCTCCAACGTTCTGGAAGTTCTAAGGTCAAAGGTGGTTGTTGTCCAAGGGATTGGAAGAAAAATTGTATCTCCTCTTTTAGGGTTACCCTCAGCTAGCTAGCAGCACCCAGGCAAGCATTAGGGAGAAAGGATCTTTTTGTAGAGCTGCCCTCTTCACTGGTGGGACAGAAGAGCATTTTACATTGTGAAACAGAATGCACAATGTTAGCACCTGAATAGACAAAACACAACTCAAGTGTAAAACTACCCTTTATAATAAAGGAGTCGTCACCTTGTGAAAGGACAGCAGGGTCCCTATATGTATTATCTTCACAAGTGTTTGTTTTGAGATCATTAAATAGAGGGAGCTATTAGAAGCTGAGTATTCCAAATAGCTGTTGATCAAGTCAATCAGGAATTAGGATGAAACAGAAAGTTTGTTGTAATAAGAAGGAATATGCCTCTCTCCAGGTTTTTTTTTTTTTAATTTCATTTTGTAGGCAGAACTCTAAAATATCAGACATTCTGGTTCAAAGTAGGGACACCTGACAGTGCAGTCAGACCTTTTCATGTTTACTTCCACCATTGACCACGTCCTCCAAAGGGTTCAAACAAGGAGAATTGGTTCGGGCTGCATCAGAAGAAAAAAATCGAGTAACAGACGCCACGAGATTCTCAGAATGATCTGATCCTGTGACGACAACGCATTGGCATTGGGCGAAGCTGGTCAGATTGATCTGGAAGAGCAGGACTCACTCTCCCTTCTCTCGGGAAGAGCTCCCACTCAGGAGTTTCCTCAGTGGCCTCCCCACAAGTTTTCAGGGAAGGATGAAGTATCCTCACCCCGCATCTTGCGAGCCCTCTTCTGAGCCAGTGCCATCAGAAACCTAGGCAGGCCATGATCTTAGCGTTTATCAGAACCCACTAAGTACAGCAAGAGTACATGATTTATTTTCATTATATCCCTGCTTGTCTCTTGAATCTTCTAATTAAAATGAATAATTTTAGACGTTGAAATATCAGGTACTATAACATTTACTGGCAATACAAACACGAGTAAGACATAGTCATTAATCTTATGTTCATAATATATCATAGGTAAAAATAAACTGCCTAGATTGCAACACTGTGTTACAAGAGAGACATGTTCAGGAAACGCCGAGGGATGAAAAGGAGGGTGTGAACTTCTGGGGAGACCTGTGAGGCTCTGTGGAAGGCTGAATAGGTGGGAAGAGAAAGATCCATCTAGGCAGGGCACCAATTTATGCACTCATTAGTCAACATCCATTCAAGAACACTGCTGAGGAGCCGGGCACTGTTCTAGAATCGGGAACAGGGGTGTCTCAACAGGCAAAGGCACTGACTCATAGACAAACGCCTCAGGCATTTCAACCTCAAGGTATCTGCTGCTGAGCTGCTGGTTACTCCACATAGACGCGTTCCAGAGGCTACAGCAGCCAGTTAAAGGGAGTCTTGCTGGCCAAGACTGGGACAATTCATCAAAATAAATGCTAATAGTTACATATTGTAGCCCTTTGGATAAAAAGAAATCCATCAGTCTATGGCTTGTAGGCGGAGAAAATAGCAACGCAAAACCAGAGCCTAGAATGAGTTTGACATGTTTGAGAAAAACAAAGGAAAAACTGGTCCACATCTGATGGAAAAAGGAAGGGTGGCTATCTTTAATATACAAAGACTTCATTCAGGTCTATAGAAAGAAAGCAGAATAATACAAAAAAATGAATGTAAATAGGTAATTTACAGAGAAAATATAATAGGAAGATGAATCATAAAAATATGTTCAGTAAAAATAATTATCACAAACAATCAAATCAACACAATTTTTTTACCAACAAATTAGCATTTTTGGTTTTATTTTCAGAAAATGGTCATTTTGACTTCAGAAGTTTGAAGTATGCTGTGATGAACTGGCACATACCTTTCACCTGGGTTGTGCCACATTTGCAGAGACCTAGAGAGAGGAAGAGGGGGAAGTCACACATCTTGTGTTGTTATTGGCAATATTTTTAATGAATTGAAAGCCTGAACTGTCAAAAGGCTGAAAATATATTATTAATTATTTTATGAAATATGAATTATTATTAATAAAATATTTTAGCTCAATTTGGATATGTTTATAAAATTTTTAAATACAAATGCATGTCCTTCAGCCATTCCACATCTAGGACTCTGTCCTAAAACAATATTCACATATCCTCCCAAATATAAATGTACAAAGATTTTGTTATACTAATGTGCCAACAGCAAAAATCTGGAAACAATCTGAATGCTCACCTGCAATCTGCCAGTTAAAATACACTATAATATCAAAATCACAATAAGATACCACTTCTCATTCACTAGAATGGCTATAATTTCTTTAAAAATGGAAAATAACATGTGTTAGCAAGGATAGGGAGAAATTGGAAGCCTCACTTATTACTGGTGGGAAGGTAAAATGGTGTAGCTGCTGTGAAAAACAGTTTGGCAGGTCTTCAAATGAATAAACATGGAGTTAGCAAATGATCCAGCAATTCCACACCTAGGTATATACCCCTAAAGAATTGGAAACAGATACTCAAACATATACTTGTACCCAAATGTTCATAGCAACTCTATTCACAATAGCCGAAAGGTGGGAACAACATAAACGTGTGCCCACTGATGAATGAACAAACAAAAAATGGGTGTATTCATACTGTCATGAGCTGAATTGTGCTCTTCCTCCAAAAAAATTGATATGTTGGAGCCCTAAGCCCTGGTACCTTAGAATGTGACCTTCTCTGGAAATTGGGTCATTTCGGATGTAATTAGCTAAGATGAGGTCATACTGGACTAGGTGGACCTCTAATTCAATATGACCGATATCCTTAAAAAGGAGGGGAATTTGGAGACAGACACACACACAGGGAGAATACCATGTGGATATTACAGTTTTGCTGCCCAAAGCCATTTCCCGCAGACCACCAGAAACCGGAGAGAGGCCTGAACAGATTCTTCCTCACAGCCCTCGGAAGAAACCAACCCTGCCAACACGTTGATTTTGAACTTCTGGCCTCCAAAACCATGAGACAATAGATTTCCATTGTTTAAGACACCAGTTTATGGCAGCTCCAGGAGACACATACACAATACACATACAATGGACTGGTATTCAATCATAAAAAGAAATAAATTACTGATACATGCCACAGTGTAAAAGACCTCAGAAACCTTATGCTAAGTGAAAGAAGCCAGACACGAAAGGTTATATAGTACAATTCCATTTATATGAAAGAAATATCCAGTGTAGGCAAATCCATAAAGACAGAGAACAGATCTGTGGTGACCACAAGCTTTGGGGAGGACAGAACGGGGAGTAACTATTTAATGGGCATGAGGTTTTTTATTGGGGGGTGATGTGAGAGTTACAGATACCAGGATGAAATCACTTTTTTCATACACAGTCAAAATAGGACCAGGAAGGCAAGAAGAGGGGGCTCATGCTTGCATTTCTGAGATAAGAATTGTTTCCACAGACTTTCTAAAAACCCACAAGAAGTCCCTTCACATCCTTCACACATGTCCTGCTTTGTATGGCTTGCATGTTTCACACATGCACGCATATTTCTATGACGAGGTTTATCACTACACATTCTTCAGGACTGTGGTAATTCAGATAAGATGCTCTTGAAAGAACACTTGGCCAGTAACGGCATGTCCACCAATGAACTGACAACAACTCTGGCTTGGAGCCTCTGGAACCAATGAATGCTGTTTCTAAACTTCTCCCTTTGCCAATAAAATCTTCCCTTTACTTTGCCCTCACTGGATGCACTTGTGATTTGCCATTATGCAGATATTTGCATGAATGTCATTTTAGGTTGCCAAGGGATGAAAATGTTTTGGAACTATGTACAGGTGTTGTTTGTGCAATATTGTGAATGTACTGAATGCCACTGAATTGTTCAATTTAAAATGGCTAATTTTATGTTATGTGAATTCCACCTTAAAAAGGCATACACTGCAGTAGCCTCCCAATTTCATTAAGTCGTTGTCAGCTAGATAAAAGAACGAGGGTGTCTGGATGTACAAATATGGAGAAATGCACAGGCTGTGTTCAAAGAGAGGTTAAATCCACTGCATAGTGGGATCCCACTTATAGGATGCATGTTTGTGTGTGCAGGTGTGTGCACATACATACACACATTTATTTCAAATATCTATTGATAAGCAAACACACCAATCTTATCAAAAGTGGTCACCTTGGGAAATGGCAAGTAGGAACGTCAGGGGAAGTGAGGAGGGACTTTCCCATTTTACTCTGTGGATGTCTGTAATGTTTTTTACACCATATTTTGTGGTGGCTTTAAAGCTAATTTTAAAAATTAAAAACTCAAAGTCTAAAACTTAAATAAATATAGTTCACATATAATATATATAAAAAGTGTGTAATTTTAAATAAATATTATTTATCATGTTGAGTGAGCCTCATTCTCCTGCTTTTCCTCATCTGTCAATAGCAAATGAGTTATGGACCCGGTATTAAAATGCCCCTCCCCTGGGCACCACGATACCTGCACAGACTTCCACGGTGCCAGGAACCTGTCGTGTTTATTTGTCGCGATCCCATCCCAGACATTACCTAAGGGCAGCATCCACTCCTTATTCACTTTTGTGTTTTCAGGATTAGCACAGTGCCTGGTGCATATCATATATTAAATAGCATCCACGATGAATACGCTAAGTCATAAATGAGTGAATAACATTGTTTAAAAGTCCACAGTACAGCATTAGAGTGTACCTGGTATGACACTCTAATTTAGTAAGTTTATAATACTAGGTACCAATTTCTAAATTTCTACCAAACTGAGTAAACTTAGAGGTTATAGAGTATTATTTTTAAGAGTCAACAGCCATCATTCTAAATAAAATTGGAACCCATAAGAATTGTCCACAGAACTTTGTAGCAGAACTTCATTATTTCCACAGGAGATGCTCTTAAAATTAAAATCAAAAGAATCTTGAGTTAACACCTCATATTGTGCAAAACAGGCATTTTATCCTCGATTTGGTAAGTGAATGAGCAGCGCGTAAGTAAGCATTTGAAATGAAAGTTATGCATTTGTCAGCGGTCACAGCAGTCTCCTGTTAACTCCTGCCTGCCGGAGCCGCGTCCTCAACCTGGCTACTTCACCTTCACGGTCACACCTCGGGCAAGGGCACCTCTGGGGGTCCGAGGCTGGGAGCTGCTGTGGACCCATCCTGGAAAGGGGGTGTAAGCTGAACGTCTCCTTCCATCTGGCCTTCCAAAGCCTGTTTATTGCTGGCAGTCACCAGCTGGAGCCGCACTTCAGGACTGGCAAAGGAGCCACTGTCAATGGAATCTGTTCCCCATAGTCCACCATTCCCCCAAAATAAACTCCTTCTCTACCATAGTATGTGGTGCTGAGTGAGGTAACTTCTAGGAGCTCTGCCCAATGACGGCAGGGCCCTGGGGACATTTGCCGTGCCTGTGAGGGAAAAATGGAGATTCACTAAAAACCTTTTACCCTGAAACTGACAAGCTGTAACCCTATTTATGTCAATTGCTCAATCTGCTTCTGTAAGACTGCTTGTTGCCACACCCACAGGAATGTTTGTGAAACTGATGTTATAAAGAAAGAAATTGAAACTGACTAACGCCTGCAGCTCATGCTCCCCTAACAGCTCCCCTTGGAGCAGCTACCTTGTAAATTATAGTAACTTCTGTATGTGTGCACTTCCTGATATAAGCCACCCTGTACCTCCCCCCTTGCTCTTGAAGTATAAAAGACAAGTCCCCCTGACCCAGGGGTGCTCAGAATTTGGCGGAGGATCCCCTCTGAGCCTGCCGGCATTAATAAACCTGATCTCTCTGCATCCTCGTGTACCTCTCGGTGTTTCTCTTGGCAACGTGACTCTGGTTTTGCCATTACATTTTTGGTTCCCTGACCAGGAAACCTGACTGCGTTGGCCTTTTGTTGGCACTGGTGTGGGATGGGGCACTGGCCACCCGACCCTCCCGACCGTGGAAGTCAGGTGTGCCAGGTCTGAGTTCGGACCAATCATCTTCAGTGCTTGGAGGGGCTCTGCCGGCCACTGACCCGGAACCTGGCTGGACACAGTGAGGATGCAGACAGATGGCCAGGAACCATCTGAAGACCTCAGACACAGTAAGGTCCTGGGACCCATCCCAGTCAGGCCTGTCCCAACGGACAGAAGTGGAGACTGATCACCTCCTACAGGCAGAGGTTTCCCCGGGTGGGAATGTTTAACCTCTCTGGCTGTGTGTGTGTGTGTGTGTGTGTGTGTGGTGAGTGACTGTTAATGGTTCCACAGCTCTGGCTACGGGATCTGAGTCCTAATCTGCGGTTCCGTGACAACGACTATACAGCATAATGGTGACTCCCTTTCCCAAAAGGGGAGCGACCTCGTCTGGGACTTATATGGGCACACCTTAGCCAGGTTGTGTCCTAAGTCCCCGCAAGGGGAGCGGCCAGATGGACGCCTGAAAGTTTACCCCATCCCTTGTGCGGCACCGTACAATATCACACAATGGGAGGGTCTGAGTCCAAGCCAACAGTGTTAGGGTGTATGCTAAAGAATTTTAAAAAGGGTTTCTCAGGTGACTATGGGGTGCAGATGACTCCAAGTCACCTGCTCACCTTATATGAGGTAGAGTGGCCATCTTTTGAAGTAGGCTGGCCAGACACAGGCACCTTAGATGTCCAACTTGTCAGAGCAGTCTGGAATGTTATTACAGGGACCCCAGGCCATCCAGACCAGTTCCCCTACATTGATTCTTGGCTTGAGGTAGCCCAGACCTTGCCCCCATGGGTCCAGTTCTGTTCAGTAAAGGGAAAGTGTAGGGTTCTTCTGCCCCACAAGCCCATGAAACCGGGACCCAAGGAGTCACCAGCCCCATCCACCAAGAGCCACAGGAGGAAGAACTGCCACCGCCGCTGCCGCCACCCTATAATCCAGCCATCCTGAGTTCTGATCCACCAGTTCCTGATACGCCACCCTCATCTGCCTCGCCACCCCAGCAATCCCCAGAACCTGGCCCCGGGACCCCCATGGCTCACCATCTCTGCTCAGCACAGACCCAGGAACCGGCCCTACTGATGCCCATCCGTGAGGTCCGAGGCCAGCCCTGCACTGCAGAAGATGGCACCATTCATCCCGGGCAGCCAGTGCTGTATTATCAACCCTTCTCAACTACAGACCATTGAATTGGAAGCAACACACCCCTCCTTACTCTGAGAAACCTCAAGCCATGATTGACCTCCTCGAGAGTATTTTTAAAACCCACCAGCCAACTTGGGAGGACTGCCGCCACCTCCTCCTGACACTCTTCAATACAGAGGAGCAGCACAGGATCCTCTCAGGAGCCTGCCACTGGGCCGAAGAACACGCTCCCGGAGGGATCCTGGATGCTGAGCAATGGGCCCAGCGAGCCGTTCCCAACAGCACACCAGCCTGGGACTTTAACACTTCTGGAGGTTGCGACTTACTGATCCGGTACCGAGAGGCCCTCCTGAGTGGCATCCAAGAAGGTGCCAAAAAGACTACCAACATGAACAAGGTTGCCCAGGCTGTTCAGAGGGCTGACGAGGCGCCGAGCGACTTCTACAAGCACCTCTGCGAAGCATATGAGATCTACAAACCTTTGACCCTGAAGCCCCAGAGAACCAACGCATGGTGAATGCAGCCTTTGTGGGGCAATCCTGTCCTGATATACAATGGAAATTGGAGAAGCTCGAAGGCTTTGAGGGCATGAACATTTCCCAGTTGATGGAAGTGACACAGAAGGTGTACAGAAACCAGGACCGGGTTGCTCAGAGGGAAGGAGAATGGAAAATGAAGCAGAAGGCAGCACTCCTGGTGGCAGCACTAGGGAAGCCTGCTCCACCCCCGTGACCCAAAAATCACCCCAACGGAGGATGACGGGGGCAAAGGCTCTTGCGACCAGACCAATGCGCATACCGTAAGGGGACCGGGCATTGGAAGAATGAATGCCCAAATCGAAAGCCGGACAATGGGAAAAGGAATCCACCCCAGAGATACCAGCTACAGCCTGAAACTCAGGACCTTATAGGCCTAGCTGGGGCCAGTAGTGATTAGGCCCAACCAGGTTCTTTCGACCTTGGCCCCTGGGAACCTACAGTCATGGAAGTGGAGGTCCAACCAGTGACTTTTATGGTAGACACAGGAGCCACGCATTCAGTGGTCACAACACCAGTGGCCCCCTTGACTCACCGGGAGACCACCATTAGGGGTGACTGGGGACCAACAGGCACGCCGCTTTTGCCAAACCCAGACCTGCCAGATGGGAGGCCACCAGGTGCGACATGAGTTCCTGTACATCCCAGACTGCCCCATCCCCCTGCTCGGGCGAGACCTCCTACATAAACTGGGGGCCCAGATCACCTTCCGCGAGGAAGGGTCAGCAAGTCTCACGCTGAAGCCCATGAGGCCGCTCATACTAGCAGTCACCATCCCGCAGGAGGCTGAGTGGTGGCTGTTTGCAGAGGCAGGAGAAAATCAAGATCCGCCTGACCTCCGGCAGGACTTTCCAACAGTATGAGTGGAAGACAACCCCCCAGGTCTGGCACACCAACACGCCCCCTAATAATAGACTTAAGGCCAGGGACCCAGCCCGTCAGAAAGCAACAGTATCCGATCCCAAAGGAGGCCCGGGAAGGAATCCAGAAACACCTGGATAGGCTCCGGAAGGAGGGCATATTGGTAGAATGCCAGTCCCCCTGGAACACCCCACTGCTGCCGGTCAAGAAACCTGACGGTAGTTACCGCCCGGTCCTGGACTCTCGGCTTGTCAATGAGGTTGCGCTAACTCTCCACCTGGTAGTGCCTAACCCGTACACTCTTCTAAGCCTCCTCCCCCCCGATGCCGCCTGGTTCACCTGTCTGTAATTAAAAAATGCCTTCTTCTGTTTGAAACTGGCCCCGCAAATTCAGCCCCTCTTTGCCTTTGAGAGGAAGAACCCCAAACCGGGAGGAAAATGCAACTCACCTGAATGCGATTACCCCAAGGATTCAAGAACTTACCAACGCTGTTTGGGGAAGCCCTGGCCTCAGATCTTACAACTTACTCACAAGACCACTGCACTCTCCTCCAGTATGTAGATGACTTGCTCCTGGCAGCACCCACTGTCTCTCAGGCACTCGAGCCCTACTCCAACTGCTCATATTCTGGGTATAAAGTGTCCTGGAAGAAGGCCCAAATTTGCAAACAACGTGTCAGATACTTGGGCTTCCACATATCCCGAGGGCACCGAGCAGTGGGCCATGAACGGAAACATGCTATCTGCACAATACCACAACCTGAGGGTAAAAGACAACTCAGAGAATTCCTGGGAGCAGGAGGGTTCTGTCGAATCTGGATCCCAGGATTCTCATTGATAGCCAAACCTTTGTATAAAGCCTTGCGGGGACCTGAGGGGCAGTCAACTAAACTGAGTGGACAGACCAGCGAGAAGAGGCATTCAAAGCCATAAAGGAGCTGCTACAAAAGGCCCCTGCACTGGGACTGCCAGACCTGACCAAAGACTTTAATCTCTTTGTGCATGAAAGACAACATGTTGAAGTGGGGGTCCTAACCCAGACTGTGGGACCCTGGCAGAGACCTATGGCCTATCTGTCTAAACAACTGGACCCAGTAGCCTCTGGATGGCCCCCCTGCCTACGAGCACTGGCAGCCACAGTCCTGCTGGTCAAAGAGGCAGATACTCACATATGGCCAAAAGCTCTCTGTACGCATACCACGTGCAGTTTTCCACCTCCTTAATAGTGTGGGACATCGGTGGCTCTCTAACAGTAGGCTGGCTCAGTACCAGGGGTTGTTGTGTGAGAACCCCCAGGTTACTCTAGAGACTTTGTGAACCCTGAATCCTGCTACCCTCCTACCTGTTGAGCCGAGACCATCGGATCATGAATGTACAGAGGTGATGGAAGAGGTCTACGCCAGTAGACCAGACCTGACAGACACACCTCTGATGGCCCCGGACCTGGAACTGTTCACAGATGGCAGCAGTTACGTCCAGAATGGGAAACGGTTCACAGGTTATGCAGTTACCATGGCCAGTGAAGTCATCTTAGCAGGGCCTTTGCCTCACAGGTGGTCCGCACAGACAGCTGAACTTTGGGCCTTAATCCAAGCCCTCAGAATAGCTAAGGACAAGAAAGTAAATATATACACTGATTCCAAATATTCTTTTGCCACCATACATGTTCACGGGGCCATTTACAAGGAAAAAGGACTGCTGACTGCAGCGGGTAGAGGAATAAAGAACCAGGAAGAAATTTTTCAGTTGTTAGAAGCTGTGTGGGAACCCGGAAAGGTAGCAGCCATTCATTGCCGAGGACACCAGAAAGGAACAACTACAATAGCTACTGGAAATCGTCTGGCAGACCAAGCAGCTAAACAAGCAGCAACCCAGGAGCAAGAGACTAAGGGTGATCTGTTGGTCCCTAGTAAAATCATCCTAGCCCCAGAGTGGCCGGACAGGCCGCGTTATACAATTGAAGAGGACCAGTGGGCAAGACAAGAGCAGGCTAGAAAGAGCGAGATGGGTGGTGGCATTTACAAGACAACAGAACCTTTATCCCAGGAAACATAGCCTATTCGGTCGTTACCCAACACCATAAGTTAGGCCACATGGGGAAAACTGCACTTGCCCACCTACTTGCCAAGGTCTATTACACAGCCAAACTCCCAACTCTGGGTGCCACGGTGTGTGCCCAATGTGACACATGTACCAGAAATAATGCCACAACACAGCCGAAGTCTGTACCAGGTGTTCAGTACTCAGGGGCCACACTCTTTGAAGATGTTGAAACAGATTCCACAGAAGTGAAGCCCTGTCGGGGATACAAGTATTTGTTAGTAATGATCTGCACTTACTCAGGGTGGGTAGAGGCTGTCCCCACCAGAACAGAGAAGGCTCGAGAGATAGTAAAGGCTCTCCTAAGAGAAATAATTCCTCGGTATGGCCTACCCCTCTCATTTGGAAGTGACAATGGACCTAGTTTCATAGCAGAAATAATTCAAACTATAGCTAAGACATTTGGAATAAAATGGAAACTCCACGCTGCATACAGGCCACAAAGTCCAGGGAAAGTAGAACATATGAACCAGACCCTTAAGAACACTCTAGCCAAGCTATGTCAGGAGACAAACCTACCATGGATAGACATACTCAGCCTAGCACTACTTAAGGCCAGATGCACACCAGGGCCGACAGGGTACTCTCCCTTCGAGATCTTATACGGGAAAACCCCCCCCATCACCAGAGGCCTCAAAGGGGATGTTAGGCAGGTAGGAAAAATGAACTCAGCTTATACATCTATCAAAGGTGCTACAGCAGATTAGCCAGACAGTATTAGAATGGGCCCCTTTGGCCCTGGGGTCCCTAGTACACCCCCACAAACCAGGGGACTTAGTGTGGGTAAAAGATTGGAAGAAAACTCCCTTAGAACCCTCCTGGACAGGGCCCTTTACTGTAGTACTAGTCACACCCACTGCTGTCAAAGTTGCAGGAATCACCCTGTGGATTCATCATATCCGAGCAAAGAGGGCAAGTCCGTAGAGCCAGCAGGACTGGTGGGTAGTGCGTCCAGACCCGGACAACCCGCTAAAGCTGCGCCTGCGTTGGAGATCCGCAGTGACACGGGACACAGGAAGCCTCCAGACTGCTGAGAACGAATGAGTCAGCCTGAGTCAGACATTAACATCAAACAGTTTGAACTCGGACTTGTCGGGTTACTGACTCTGACCTTGGGTATAGGGCTTGGGGCTGTGACACCAAAAGAGTGGACGTGGATCCAGAGAGCAGGAATGGTCCTGTCTACTGGGCTGTGGTAACCGTACTGTACTGTTTGTTACTTATGTATTAATGATGTCAATTTGGGCCACCTGTGGGGCGGTGGACATTACCATAGGGCCCTGGGAGTTTCAAGTGAGGTGCACTTGGGGAGATGAAGGAGTCATTAACTCCACCCAGTGGGACGGACAGTCCCATTCAGTTATCATCCAGTTTGATGTATTTGGGGCCATGGATCCTAATTCCAAAACTAACTGTGGAGGGTTGAGTTGGGAGAGAGAGTATACTACCAACCACAAATATCTTTGCCTCAAACCTGATTTTAACCCAAACTATTGGTGGTTTTATGCCGTGGCTGAATTTTACTGTGGCAACTGGGTATGCACCCATGGGTATACGGGTAACCCAGGTAGTCCTTTAGAAAAACTGAGGGCCCCTAATAACTGTGGATTGGGAACCTGCAACCCTGTTACATACAGGATCAATAACCCCAACAAGTGGATAGACAGGATAGCTGGCATCAGGGTAGACGGTAGAGGCAGAGAACCTGGAAGAATCATAAAGGTGATAAAGGTCTACAAGCCCCAAATAAAATATTACAAGCAATCAACACCCCCGACTTCTGTCCAAGTGCTAGGTAAGGACACCACCCACCCACAAGGATATAGATATCAATGGGAAATTCCCTGGATCTGGCTAAAAGATTTGGTAAATGCCACACACCAGATCCTCAATCTTACTAACCAGCAGCTAGGTGCTGACTGCTGGCTGTGCCCCGGTGACCTCACAGACATATACTGCCATTGGGGTCAATGATTCCACCCCCACCAAACTTGCCAATACTATCTGGGAACCAGCCTTGGAAGTCCTGAGGCCTATCCAAACCCTTGGAAAGACCTCATAAGTCTTGGGAAAAGGCAACAGGCCAAATATAACCACTGATTGCCTGGACATAACACAATTGGAAGATCAAGCATATTGGCCTCCAAACAGCACATATTTCTCACGTGCAGATGGGGTATACAAAAGGCTGAATGGGTTAAGTTATAGCCTAGTGCAATTGTAATCCTTATTCCAGACATAACTGTCACACCAGGATCAGATGTTGCTTACCTCTCCCCTCCTGAGCCACACCGGACCAAGCGAGTACCAGTCCTGGTTCCAATATTGACTACTATAGGTCTCCTGGGAGGGCTGGCCACTGGGGGAGCTGCCCTAGGGCTAACGTCCCATCAGGTTGAACAACTAGCCTCACAAGTAGACATTGACCTCAGCTCGGTAGAAAGGGCACTATCAACCCTCCAACAGCAAGTAGACTCCCTAGCGGAGGTGGTACTCCAGACCTGGAGGGCCCTAGACATGTTAATGGCAAGCCAGGGAGAAAGCTGCCTATACCTGAAAGAACAATGTTGTTTTTATGCCAACCATTCTGGGATAGTGCAAGAAAATTTAAGCCAGCTACGGGCTAGGATCCAGAACTGGATAAAAGAAAGAGAAAGCCAATCCCCAAGGCGGAGTCCATTCCAGGATTGGACCCCCTGGATTACGCCCCTACTCGGGCCCCTACTGGGACTCCTACTTTTACTAACCATAGCCCTGTGCATACTCAAATACCTGACCTCCCTAATATCTAGACAAATAGACAGAATAAAGTTACAGATGGTGCTACGCCATCCATACCAACAGGTACCACAGTATGAAAACAACAACTACTCAGGTGAAGATTCAGTCTGAATATTGAAAGGGGGGAATGTCAGGGAAAAACGGAAATTGACTAAAAACCTTTTACCGTGAAACAGACCAGCTATAGCCCTATGTGTGTTAATTGCTTAATCTGCTTCTGTAAGACTGCTTGTCACCTTGTGAAACTGACTAATGCCTGCAGCTCATGCTCCATAAACAGCTCCCCTTGCAGCAGCTACCTTGTAAGTTACAGCTCTGTACCCCCTCCTTGCTCTTGAAGTATAAAAGACAAGTCCCCCTGACTGGGGGTGCTCAGAATTTGGCGGAGGATCCCCTCTGAGCCTGCCGGCATTAATAAACCTGATCTCTCTGCATCCTCCTGTACCTCTCGGTGTTTCTCTTGGCAACGGGACTCCGGTTTTGCCGCTACATGCCCTCCTCTGCCCCAGCAGTGAGGAGGGTACTGAACTCATCAGCACACTGCGTCCTGAGTGCAGGCTCATCATTCCCATTTTGTAAATGAAGAGGCGGAACCTAAGACAGTTTTTGTAACTTGGCCAGAGTCACGTATCTAACAAGCAGTCGATGGGGCTGGCGTCCTCAGTCCAGGACCTGTGGTTGTGGTGTACTCCCTTTCTGCTACGCCACGTTGCCCCAATAAGACGCAAGATACCTTTTCATGAACTGCTGCTTGCCAAGCCTTTCTAGCTCTTTCTACACTTTCTGGTCTGCCATAATTGCTTTCTGTTTAAATAATAACACTAATTACCACTTATCGATCCCTCCCCGTGTGCTCAACCGACTGTGAGGTGGGCCGCACCATGGGTGGACCATCCACGACGAAGGGAGGAAGAAATGACATCAAGCCGACTAGTAGGAATGAAAGAAGTTAATCAGCTAGGAGAGAACTGCTTGAGTCACCCAGCTCTTGAGATGAGAGACAAGAGCGGGAGAAAACACGCATCTGAGAGCAAGACTGAGTGCGGCCATGAAGACAGGAGGAATGTAATTAAACAGAAATAAAGGTCTGCAGCGACACTGACCTCTGCGTCTCCCGCTCCCCAAAGCCCCATCAGGGAGACTCGGGGCAGAGTCGTGTGACGGGACGCCACCCAGGAGCCCCCGCGCCCAGGCGGGTGAGCAGAGGCTCTCGTGCGCCCCGTGAGCGGTTCAGCCCCGCAGCTCAGTGCCTCGGCCCCTGGCCGCGCTGGCCCCGGGTCAGAAGCCCCGGCCTCGGCTGCTCACGTCCGGAGGCTTTGCAAGGCTGCCCGGCATGTGTGCTCGGCCTGGCCACCATCCCAGCTCTCGGGGAATGAGTGTGAAAACAGGGCACCCGCAGGCATGTCACCTCAGGCCAAGGTATCCACGGTCCCGTACCCACGAGGAAGCCAGGCAGGCTAGACCAAGGTCATGTGGGAAGGAAACGGCAGTGCCGGGGAGCCACAGTGTGTGTGCTCTAACTAACCAGCTAATCACAACAACAATAGCAGCAATGAACACCGTGGTGCTTGTTAGACGCCAGGCACTGTTCTGAGGACCTTCACGTGTCACTGCACTTTACAACAAGCTTCTCGAGTACTGTTATCACAGTAGTGCTCATGGCCATTTCACAGGTGTGGGACCTGAGGCACAGAGAAATTAAACCACCTGGCCAGGGTCACACACCAGTAACGGCCAAGCCAGGACTTAAGCCCAAGAAGGATGAGTCCAGAGCCCACGTGCGTCACCATCAAGCCAGCTGCACCTCTTCAGCATGGTGGAAACGTGGCTATTATGAAGTGTTTTCTAGCCCTTTTTGTTTAGTGAGGGGTTTTTAACCCACTAAGTCCACCCACACATAAGGGTCTTCAGAGAGGGGCACTCATTTCCACTTGGCAGAAGGAGAGACAGGCTCAGGACCTCAAAGTTGTCTGGTCAAAGTTACCCAGCCTGTCTGTGCCAGTGCTGGGTCTTGAACCCACACATTCGGATTTCAGATCCTGTAGTATCCTGTGTGCTTCCTGTTGTGGCAACCGTGTTGTCTGATTGCTAATTTCATGTGCACAGTCTCACACTCGCACAGGGGCTGTGGCAGAGACCAGCAATCCTCACGCCACACGGTCCCTGCCTTGAGCGGTGTGGAGTCTAACGCAGGACAGAGACTGAGCTTGGCCTGAGGGTAAGTGTGTAGTTAGAGAAAGGCACAGGGAAGCTGTGGAACACATGCAAGGAGCACCCAGAGCTGACTGGGGGGTCAAGAAAAGCTTCTCAGAAAAACAGAATCCTCAGCTCTATCCTGGAGGATGAACAGGAAGTGGCCAGGGGAAAAAGAAAGGAAAGTGTACGTAAAAGTCAGCAAGATCCTTACTCAAAAGCGTGAATAAGAGAGAACATTTGAGGATGCACACAAGGTGGTCAGTATGAATTTAGCAGAGCGATTAGGTTGGGAGGGTTGGGGAAGTAGAAAGAGGCACGGTTAGTCCATCCTCATGGAATTTGTAGGGTGTGCTAAGGAATGTGGACTTCGTAGGTGTTAGGCCGGAGCCGAGAGGAAAACACGTGAAGCCCAAAGATATAAAGAATTGTTTCTTTGAGCACCTCGGTGCAGGTGGGTGGAGGCTGAAAAGGGCGTCCACCCCGAAATGGGGTCTAGTGAATTTTCTATAGAGGCTTGGGAGGGGGGAGTGGAGTTGGGGGGGAATTAAACAATAATCTCAGTGTACAGCAAGTCCTTGACGTTTGGGAAGAAGTTGTGCTGTAGCAGACGGCTAGTCCTTGAGATGTCTTTCTTTTCAGTCACGTCCTCCTTTTCGGCTTGCAAACCTTCCGGGTTCTGCCTGCTCAGCTGCCTCTTATCTCCCCTCCTCCCTCCCACCCCTTTTCTGGCTTTGCAAACCTCCCCTCGAGGCAAAGACCACGTACCCAACAACAGGTATGCTGTGCAGTGAAGCATTGTAAAGAACACCATACCAGGGTGGCGGTGCAAATTGATTGGTATGAATAAGAATGAAGCCTTCAGGTAAGTTAAGAGGTTGGTGTAGAAAGCAGGTAAGGGATGATTCAGCCAGACTAATGGGGAGAAATGGATGTTTTGGAGACACGTGAAGAAGGTGCAAAGGATGGTTCATTTTATTGTCAGCTTCATTGGGCCATGACTGCCAAGATTCTCATTGAAGTCTTATTCTGGGTGTTCCTTGAGAATGAGGCTAACATTTAAATTGACAGAGTAGAGCAACTTGCCCTCCATAATGTGGGTGGGCCTTATCCAATCAGGTGAAGGCCTCCATAGAACAAAAGGCTGATCCTCCACAATTAAGAGAGAATTCTTTCTGCCTACCAGCCCTAGGACTCAAACTGAGCCATCAGCTGTGCAGAGTTTGGACTTGCCAACCTCCATAATCATGTGAGCCAACTCCTTATAATATATCCTATTGGTTCTGTTTCTCTGGAAAGCCCTGAGGGAAACTGCAATTGACAGATGGAGGGTTTGTTTCTCATGAGATGATGGGGAGACGACAGGAAGGTGGAGGCAGATCTGATGCCCTGGACGCCGTTCCAGTGACTGGGTGGGTGGCCAGCTTGGCCACCCATCGTGGCAGGCAGCTCAGGAAGTGGAGCAGGCAGTCACTGAGTTTCAAAGCAACATGCTTTCAGCATGTTGACTCAAGAAACGTGAAGCTGTTAGGTGTCCCCACACATTTCATTTACCTGTAAGGCCTCAGGAATTTGCCAGTTCACTTTGTTGAGGTCAGACAGCTCATTTGTTTAAAGCACAAAATTAATTGTTCCATATACGGGCTTTTAGGTTCCATATGGAAAACCACCTTCCCCTGGGCTACCAGATAAACCCATCCACAGCCAATATAAAATAGAGAAAGGTAGAGAAGCAAAGACCATTCATAGCTTAGGACACACCTACCCATTCCACAGAGAAATACCCCCATCAAAATAACTCAATGAAATGAGCTTAATAGAGCTTCTCAGTGGCCTTCCGTAGAGCAGAGCTTGGACACCAGAAGACTAAAGCTTCCAGCTCTGCAACCAAGGCAGGTATTTTTGTCTTTATGAGTCACTCCCTGACCCACAAAGTCTATCCAGCAGGGTCTCCTGGGTACTGTGGGGTGACCAGCCCTGCCACAGGCATCCTGACCCTGCAGTTTACAAGGCTCCTGGGGTTTACCACCCGTTCCTAGCACAAGGAATCCTCAACATAAAGAAAGCATTTGCAAACCTCTCCCGGCACCTGCTTGGCAACTACTCTCACAACCCTGCTCACAACCACCATCACGTAACCCGATTGGGTCAGGACAGAGGTCGTGCGCAATGTCCTCTGCCTTCCTGCCCCTGCCCCCCAATCATCAACATCATTCGCATCCCACGAGCAGGAAAAGAGACGTTTCTTCCTCTCTCCACGCCTCTCACGGAGGTGTAACATCTTGGGGATTTTCAGTGAGGAGTGATCTCATATTCCTGCTTTCAGTCCCTTTTCCAATAACTTGTCGCAACACCTGCTGCAGTGTGCCCCTCTGGCCTGTCCTCACAGTGACCTCACTTTTGCAAGGGACTGACCTTAGCAGTCCCCGGGGCAGGGCAGGGCAGAGGGTCTGCCGAGGGGCACCCCTGTCTTCACGTTCACCCACAGCACTCGAACCTCCCTCTTCTCTCACCATCGTGTTCAAGACAGAAAAGACGTTCTGCTTTGTTGCCCCCGTGTCACCCCTGCCTGTGGGGACGCTGTCAGCCAAGGACTTGCAGGTCATGATCAACATTCACTCAGCCTTGAACTGGAGGGCCTTTGAGTATAAATCGCTATGGGTAAGAACTTGCTTGATTACTTCTTACATCACGGAGTCTACGAATTTCAATCTCATCACCTCTGCACCTTGCTTTCCTTTTTGCCAGGAATGATTCTACAGTAAATTAATCACAATCTGCTATAATCTATTTATAAAATAGGAGAAATAAATTATAACATGAAGAATACATAAAAAATGCTTTTTTTCCCCCCATCCTTCTGAGAGTTCATTGGACATTTAGTTTCTGGCTTTTAAGAAGGGCTTCTTCATCCAATGAAGATATTAACATAATCTCATTACGTTTGTTGCTCCCAAGGATAAACTAACAGGGGAAGAAAACCTCTCTAGCAGATGCCCAGTAATAGAAGAAACTGCCAAGAGATGAAACATAAATGTTTTGATTGCTATTGCAGGGGCAGGGGCAGCTCTGAAAGGCTAGTAGCAGTTCTCCCCAAAGTCAAATCGTGGAAGAGTTTTTGGTGAGTATCTATTGACAATTTTTACTCTGATCTCTCACTTTCTGTAGATGAGATGCTTCATGGCATCTTTGAAAAATCAGTCTCTGCTGGACTGAGAATATGGTCTGTGCTCACAGGGAGTGGCTGCCTCTCACTTTGCTCCTGATTTACAAAGGAAAGTCTGGGACTCGACCCAAGGGGCTTCTCATCTGTGGTCCAAAGGGCAGGTGGCAGGGGTAGGGAGACAGCTCTGCATGCCACAATGGAAGATGGGGCTGTCCTTGCACAAATGAGCCAGAGTCCCCAGGTGCTGTCCCCAGCTGAACCCCCAAAGAGCATCATGACCTTGAGATACAGAAGATGTCAAATGACTGGCATCACGTCCACCCTCTGGAATAATGGGATAACAATATTTGCCACTCACTCCCTTCATGGGCATATTGGACAGAATTAACAAGACAGTGTTTACATAATAACAGTTCCCTCCATAGCTCAGGACTATGCTACTTAAAATAGAGGAGCCGAACACTGCTGCCAAATATTTATGGGCACCCATTCATGCTATGCCTGTTCTGTGTTCCAGCCCTAACAGATGAGCCGGTGTGATAATCTCTTGGAACCTAGGGGGAGCTGAGCCCGTCTCTATCCGTCTTAACGAGAGGCCATTTGCACAAGATCAAGTGTGTTATGCCTGAACAGAATCAGTACCAAGAGGCAGCAAATAACCCTCCAAAGGGGTTGTGTTGTGAAAAATGCTGACCAGGTTCGGTCTTCCCTATAATGTGCTCATCTCCATACTCTGCACGAAAGCTAGGAGCAGTAACAGTGGAGAGAGGCAGGGAGGATGTCAGCCCTTACAATCCCATCAACATTCCCAGGCAAGCATGGTAAGAGTACAATCTAGGTAAACGTGGGGCACTCACAGCCCCACAAAAGTCTCCTGTCCCCTATTCTACTCTTCTGCCAAGACAAGCCTCTGTTACATGGAAAATCACTAGGCACCACTGGGTAAAGAGTTGGTTGAGTTATTGGGCTATCCAGGTGTTCAGGAAGTGGAGGTAGAAAGAAATGTCTAATGAAATTACTAGAAAACCCCTTCGATACAGAAGGAAAGGGTGACTCTAAGTGGCCAGGAGGATAGGGTGATAAAGTGGAAATTAGAGCATCTTCACTGCACAGGAAAGTCCAGAAACAAGACCAGCTATGCCACAGTGTGAGGTGCATGTCTAGAAGGGTCAAATGTGGTCCCAACTCTGTTCTCTGTGCTCTCAGTACCACACAGTCTGCAGGGGAAGAGAATTACAAACTCTGGTTAGCTGTGTATAGACACCAGGCCCCAATTTTTCCCACTGGAGCACATGCTCATACCTCCACCCACAGAAATTGTAATTTACAAGTCAGCAGGTTCCTGCTGGTGGAAACCATACAGGACTCTGGGCACAGTACGTCAGCTGATGATTGTGGTCATCATATCTAATGACAATGGTGTTTAATTACTGAGGGCTTTCTCAAGGTGCCATGCCGAGTGCCTCATTTACGTTGCCTCACGTACTTCTCATGGAGATCCAGACAGGTGAGGAAATGTGCCCAGAGATGCAGCACTCTTGTGAGCAAGGGTTTTGGATTGGACCCGAATGATTCTAAAAACCCGAATGAGCCTTTCTAGATTGCCTGTGGGCTGAAGGGGAGGTGGGCAGTCGGATGAAGTTGTTCGGCCCCCATGAGATCAAGAACTACAATCCCTTTCTCCATTGTAAGCTTTTGTTCTTTGTGCAAGTTTCTACACTGAATTTGATTGTTTGCACTTTGCATTTCTGACTCTTAAATTGTCCCTTTGTTTTTATAATTAAGTCTCAAGACTGTACCATCACTCTCCAAGGTTATATTTCCATTAAATTACTAAGGTTAGATCTTCTTATGAGTGCTGGGTTTTCTGTGTTTATTAATATTATACATACTCATTATAAAAATATTTTGGAAAATATAGACACAGTATAAAGAAAATAAAACACATACTTATACACATACACACTCAGACATACATACAATCACATACATTTTCATACATATATACACTCACATTCACATACAAAGTCAGATACACTTATATACTCACATACATGTACACAATCACACATGTACACTTATACACAGTGATATACACATACACGTTCTGATACATACATATACACATTCACACACATATATATCCATATATTTCTAAATGGGATCATACCATAATCCAGTTTGCATGTTGGCTTTTTATCCATTATTATATAATTAAATATTTCCATGTCAAAAATGTACATAGACATCCTTATTTTTAATAGTAGCATTGTATCTTGTTTTATGAATATACCACAGCTTTTTATTCAATATACTATTTTTGGACAAGAGTTTTTTATTTAATGTTGAATTTTATAAACAAGAATTAATGTTCACCCTTGGTGCTACTTTGTGAACTTGGTTTTCTTTTCATTAAGAAAAATTCTAATGAAAATAATTAGACCAATAGGAAAGCAAATTGTACTCTCCTGACCGTTGTGTAAGATTACGTCTCTCTCACATGCCCACCAACACTGGATGTCACCATACTTTAAATCTTTGCCAAAGTGAAGTGGAGAAAAATGGGATTTCTTTAATGTTTATATTTTATTTAAACATTATTGATGTGGAACACTTTTTTATGCCCTTTGGGCATTTGGATTTCAACTTCCCCAAAAAGGCTATTTATAAATGTTGCCTATGTTTTTGTGTCTTTTTGTGCCTAAATATGACTTCATGAGTCCTAAAAACTCTTTTAATAATAAGAATATTAGCTCTATTCCCCTGATATACTGATATATTTTAAATACTCTCCCTGGTTTTTTATTTATTTTCCAATTTGTTCATGGTGACACTTCCTCTGCCAGTCAGAGTTCATGTCCTGAATCTGGACATTTCTGTG
Source organism: Daubentonia madagascariensis (assembly GCA_023783475.1). Lineage (NCBI taxonomy): Eukaryota > Metazoa > Chordata > Mammalia > Primates > Daubentoniidae > Daubentonia > Daubentonia madagascariensis. The sequence continues at coordinate 4,428,064 of JAKFHU010001369.1, read as the reverse complement.
AGGTTTGTAGTGTACCTACCTCTTAATTATACTCCAAGTGTGCATTATGGGCAGTATTATTTCTTCTTCTTGTTGAATTATATTATTTTATTTGAAAATGTGTGAAGAGATTTGGATCTCAGTGGTTACCGACATTCTATGGTTCTCTTCAATCAGGTACTCAGGGTGGCTATTGGAAATCATTTTGAATGGAAATATTCCTACCTATTTGTGTACAAATGTGAGAGGTCTTCAAAAAGTTCATGGAAAATGCATATTATTTTAAAAACTATACATGAATCTCAAAAAAACTTTTTGCACCAAAATAAATTCATACTAATGTGTTATGCATGTCTGAACAGAATCTAGTTTGAGGCTTTAAGAAGGATAATTTGAAAAGAATTCCTATTAAAGCAACATGAATTCTGTGAAAATTGAAGCCAAAAAAACATCAAATTTATGGTGAAGCTAGGGTAGAATGGTGAAATTATTGATGCTTTACAAAAGTTTTATGGGGAAAAGGTCCCAAAGGAATAAGAAGTTTACAAATTTGTAACTCATTTTCAGAAGGTACAAGATGATGTTGACAATGATGTCTGCTGCTGCGGACCTTCCACATCAATTTGCAAGGAAAAAATTAATCTTGGTCATGCACTAATTGAAGAGGACCCACGATTAACAGCAGAAACAATAGCCAATTGGCCTCAGAGACATATCAACTGGTTCAGCTTACACAATTCTGCTGAAAAATTAAAGTTGAGCAAACTTTCCACTCAGTAGGTGCCAAAACTGTTGCACCCAAATCAGCTGCAGACAAGAGCAGAGCTTTCGATGGAAATTTTAAATAAGAGGGATCAAGATCCTAAAGGATTTCTTGAAAGAATTGTAACAGGAGATGAAACACGGCTCTAAGAGTATGATACAAAAGACAAAGCACAATCGAAGCAATGGCTGCCAAGAGGAGGAGTGGTCCCCTCAAGGCAAAAGTGGACCAGTCAAGAGCAAAGGTCCTGGCAACAGTTTTGGGGAATACTCAAGGCATTTTGTTTGTCGACTTTCTGGAGGGCTAAAGAACAAGAACATCTGCTTATTATGAGTGTTTTGAGAAAGTTAGCCACAGCATTAGCAGAAAAGCGCCTGGGAAAGCGTGACCAGAGAGCCCTTCTCCACAGTGACAATGCTTCTGCTCATTCCTCTCCTCCAGCAAGGGGGCAAGTTTGCAAGAGTTTTGGTGGGAAATCATCAAATATCCACCTTGCAGTCCTGATTTGGCTCCTTCTAACTTCTTTTTGTTTCCTAACCTTAAAAAGTCTTTAAACAGCACCCATTTTTCTCCAGTTAGTAATGTAAAAAAGACTACATCAATATGGTTAAATTCCCAGGACCCTCAGTTCTTTAGAGATGGATTAAATGACTGGTATCATCATTTACAAAAGTGTCTTGAACTTGATGGAGATTATGTTGAGAATAAAGTCTATTTTTTAAAATTTTTATCTTTTAATGACATTTTTCCATGAACCTTTGGAAGTCCCCTCATAATCGATTGCCCTTTTCATTGTTCTGATTACTATTACGATTTCAAGAGGACACACATCTTATCCCTCAAAACTCCCTGCTCAAGAGCTTAACTGGTCCACAGCACCTCTGTTTTGTGTGTCTGTGTCTCAGATGCCACTTTCCATATATAATCCAGTGGCTTACATCCTGGCATGTATATTGATCTCAATGTGCTGAACAGCTTGTTGAAATGTCCATTCTGGGAAGGCGTCTCCAGAGATTCTGATTCAGGAAGTCTTTTAGAGGGCATAGGATGCCTGCGCTTCTAACAGGCATCCCACATGGTTCTGACACAGGTGGCCCTGGGACCACCCTTCAGAAAGCACTGACATAGACTTATCTCATGGGCCCATTGTCAGGGAAAGATGATGCCAGATGTATGAGATTTGTGTCAAGACTTCCAGGATGATCTCATGGCAGTCAGCAGTCAGGGCACCAGTAGACACAAAGACTGGGAGCATCACACCAGGTCTAGTGTCCAGTAACAGAATTTTGACTTCCAAGAGGGATGATTACAGCAAGGAAGATCCCAAGTTCTTGAAGAACTAAGATACTAGGAAGGCCCTTTATAAACATTTTTACAACATATCATCTCTTTTTCAAATGTCTAAACCCAGGTGTAGTGATAAAAGATAAGGACATGGACACAGGAGAAACAATAGAGACAAATTACTGAATAAGAGACTCAAGATTGGAGTATGAAGTCTAATTGAATTCTCCTGAGTAGCCAGGGATGTCCCTGAACCCCAGGTCAGAAGAGGTTGCCTCTGTATCTACAGAGGACAGAGAAAGGATCCTAGGAGGCCATGATATTAGTTTTCTTTCCATTCTTTGGGGATTTTAACCCATGTTATTTGCAAAGGGATGACCCTTTTTATAACTTCCTGAGAGGTTATTAAGCTCTCAAATCATAATGATCAAAAATGTTCACCTGGTGGTAGCAAGTGCCAGAAAAAAAAAAAAATGGAGCAGAGGTCCTGGGAGGGAAACAACTTTGGATAAAATTACTCTTCCATGTAGAAGAAATAAGTTCATGCCTTCCTTCTATTCCAAAGACACAAAATCAGTGTTGGTCGAGCAGCTATTCTAGCTTCCCAAGCTACCTGCTTCTCTTGAACATGAGCGAATGCTATCAAGGCAGCATGTCTGAGACTTCCAGTACACTCTCCACCTCTGCTAGTGAATGCATTGATTTAACTCATCCATTGGATATTGCCAAGCATTGTGTGAGGCCAAGGCCTTTCCTTCTAGACCTGGGGGGAATGGCTCAGCAATTTTGTGATAGTTCATAAAACCAATTGCCTTTAAAAGGCAATGCTACTACCTAGGGGGAAGAATATCAAAAGGTATCTTCATTAGCAGTTGATTGAACTCTCTTAAACTTTGTCTGTTAATGTTTAATGTGAAGTGTGCTTGGCAAATCAACCAGGATCTTTTAAAGAAAGAATAAGGAACTGTGCCCACATTATTTGAGAAAGCTTATGTAGCACGTCATGGACCTCTGTTTATTTATTTATTCATTTTACAAACAAATTAAATTTTACATACCTTTTAGATTATGGGACAGTTTTCATTTTAGAACTGAAGTTTTTTTAAGCTTCGTGGACAATTTTGAATTAACTCAAATTAGTTATTATTAAATTATAATGTCAATTTTGGTATCTCCTTTGTCCCTGCCAAGAAATCATTATTTCTCTCTGGGATTTTGTCACTTTCTTTATGAAGAAATCTTTCTCTAAAAAACAGGGCCAAGAGCCTAGAGCACTGGTAAAACCTAAACCATATTTAATTATACCACTGCTTGTTATAGCTTGATGATAGAATTTTTTTTTATAAAAAGCAGAGTTAGTTATTTATAGGGTAAAACTCTCAACATGCTTTAAATATTTTAATGAGTTACTCCTCCTAGCAGCATTATGAGGTTGTATTTTCTTTTTGATCCTTCACATACAGATGAAGGCACTGTGTCCCAAGAGGACAAGAAATTTGACCTCAAATTGGAAAGCTGCATTTACAGCCCTTGCTCTTCCAGTCTTGGCTAAACTTACTTGCGTTATTGGTTCTTGGAGGACACAAAAGCTCTGAACATTTTCACTGTTCCATGGCCCAACTTAGTCCCAATTTCAGCTATAAAAAGCTGACAGCAAGCACTATTTGTATGTGATTAACTAGTAATTTTAGCAGTGCAGCTTTTCGTTACTATTCAGGGTGCTATAATTAATACCATTCCGGTATATAGTCTTAACTCATATTTCACTCCAAGCAAAAACTTGGCAGCCCTGTTAGGGGCATAAAAATAAGCAAAGGGATAGGCTATTATTAGAATACCAAAAAGTTTCAAATTAAATTCCAGCACATTTATGCGAAATATGTGGCAGCAGTCAGGACCCCCAGACCATGTGCTCAGGGAGGCATAACCCTAGTGCTGGAACTTACTCAGAGGCCGAAACCTGTGCTGATAACCCAGGAAGGCAGAGCATAGACTAGACTTGTCTATCAGGGATACAATCTTCCCAAATCCTCACGATCAGCACGGTGGAGCTCCCTGAAAAGCCACTTCTACCAGAAGATATGGGAAATGCCGTACGCAGGAACATGTAAATTAAGTAATAAGGAATTTACCATGTCATTTTTATCATCTTAGATGGGGAAATTGGAACAAGGAGAGGTAAAATAAATCACTCAAGGTTCTACAGGTAGGGAAGTGACAGGGATGGGACAGAAAACCCTGAAGTGATGCCTAGCACATAGCAGCTACTCAAAGACTCTAATTGAATGATTAGATAGGAAATGAGTCCAGAAAGGTCTAGAAAGACTGGCTCAGACTTTGATACTCTCTGGAATGCAGCAAGAGGTCATCTCCTAATGGATTAGTCTGAGATGAAGTCTGAGATTAAGGTAGGTTCTAAGGATAGCCAGGGTCCAATATAGTCCAGATGTTCTTCAGAGGGGACTTAAATCTACACACAACACAAAATCAGTACAACCTTCAAGGTAAATATCTCCTTGGGTTCTTCACAGTAGCCATTCCTATTCCTTTAAATATGACAGAACTAAAACCAAGCTGAGGGACCTGAGAGAGAGAGAGAGAGAGAGAGAAAGAGGGAGGGGAGAGAGAGACAGAGAGAGGGAGAGAGAGAGGGAGAGAGAGAGAGAGGGAGAGAGAATAGCATCTATCTGGCCCCTAGTCTCACTCTGGCCAGCCACATGCAGGATTACTCTATAACTAACTGTCATTCTTAAGTCACCTACATGCCTTAAATAAAGCATATGGCAAATGGAGAAAAAATGGGAAACCAGGGCATTTTCATTTATTAAACCTAAGCAATCTTGAGAAGACGTTTCTTTGTATCCACAGAAAAATGTGTTTTACCTACAGAACAGCTAAGCTTCATGTTTCTCTTGGCCAGATGGATTTTATGTAGCATCTGTGGGTGATTCTGTTAGTAGGTATCCACCCTTCCATCTGGATCAAGCTTAATCATTACCAAATCTAGTTATGCAACGATATAGAGACAAGGAGGAAAGGAGGGAGAAGAGGACAGTTCACATAAACATTTTGAATTTCAATTTTTTTCAACATTGATGTGTTTAGGTGAGAAAATAAAACTAGATTAAAACTGGGTGGGCTGAGAGAAAAAGATTCTTGAAACAAAACACGAAATTATTTCTTCTTTCAAAAAACAAGACATTATCTCTAAGCAGGCGATGCATTTGGTTGAAATTTTAACACCTTGTGTGCATGTCCAGATTTCATCAGGCTCTTCACTGAAAAGCATACTAGCAGATAATTATTTTAAATATGTGTGAAGTTTTATCTTCTTGATTTTTTCCTAAGTCAAGAATAAGTCCCTCAACTTCTAAGCCTTGCCTACCCTTGAAATAAGTTTTCTTTATACCCACACACACACTGCATTCACTTCACCTAATCAAATGTAGTATTGATTTGGGGCTGGTAGTACGGACATTTGGGGCTGGAGAATTCTCTGTTATGGGGCTGTCCTGTGTATTGGGGGATGTCTATCAGCACCCCTGGGCTCTACCCTCTAGATGCCAGTAGCATCCTCCAGTTGTGACAACCAAAAATGTCTCCAGACCTGGCTAACTGCCATGGGTGGCAAAATCACCTTTAGTTGAGAGCCCTTGCTCTAAATCAATGTTCATAATGAAATGTTCCTCTAGATTGAAGCTCTCCTTCTGCTCCTGGGGACACCACCAGCCATAGGAAGCTCAGCTTTGTGTCTGGTGTCCCCAAGCAGTGGCAGAAATCTCTAGCCCCATTATTCAGCCTCCAGCCCCTGGACTCACCAACCATGATATTACTAGAATGATTCCTTAATCAAAATTTTTGGTTGTCACACTGGATCATGCTGCTGGCTTCTAGCGGGTAGAGGTCAGGGATGCTGGTAAACATTCTTTAATGCACAGGATGGCCCCCACCACAAAGAATGATCCCCAGCCCACAACGTTAATAGTGCTGTGGTTGAGAAACCCTAGGCTAAGCCAAGCCCACCGTATTCAGCTCACACTTGTCCATCCTCTCTAATGTTAGGTTAGAATACGTTCTTACTCTTCAGTCTTGCTCTGCAGCTAATTATTCCTTTGCCTGGGTTTTGTATGTGCCCAGAAGTGCAATAACCAGCATGAAGTTTCCTTTGCCCTGGTTCCTCACCTGTTTCCTCCCTTTTTCCATTCTCAAAAAATAAAGCTCCAAAAGTCAACATTTTATGAGAAGAAATTAAAAATAAGATGAAAGAGCCATGTTTAAATTGATATGATAAGCAGTATCATTCACCAAGTACCCCACTATGACTTAGGAGCCAGCAAGGGGCCTCATACCTATTTTTAAATGGTATCATTTGTCACCACACCTCTGCCGGGCACGTTTAATAATATTATCCCCACATGGCAAAGAGAAAAACTGAGGTTCAGCAAGAGGAATAACTTGCTCAAAATAGCACAAATCACAATACTCAGAGCTAGAATTTGAGGTAACTCTCAGATTTGAAAAGCCCTGCTTCCCCTGAGTTCCGGCGCCTGTTGCAAGCCCTCCAGTTGTGGTCACCGGAGGTTGACAGGAAACACAGGCATTACAACATGACCCTTAGCTTTAAAGACCAAACTGAGAGCTTCAGTGAATCCTGTGTTCTGTGCATTAGTCTCTGCACCCTCCTTTTGTCTCTTGTCTCTGAAAAGGATGATTTGATGTGGGATATGCCCTTTCCTCATTAATCTATCCTCACTGAAGGATTTGTAAGTACTCACTCAATAACTGACATGCGGAATTTTTTAAAGGTCTTGAGCAGGTGTCTCTGGAAAACCCAGTGGTGTGAGCCTGCACACCCCCACAGCCTCGCACTGATGAAGTGAATGAGCCCATTGCCACGCACCCAGCCTGTGAGGCCAGGACCCAGGGTGAAGGAGAAGGTTCAGGAGAGGACAGGCTTTCCCATATGCATGCAGTCTCTGACCATGCAGCCTCTCTCGTCCCCTTTTTCTAGCAACAGAAAGAAAGAAAGAAAGAAAACCCACTTTGCTGTTGTTTCCTGGCTCTCTGTCCAAAAGGCACAGCGCCAGGCAGTTCCAATCTTTCTATATGGTAAAAAATAAACATTCACATAGGAGTATATGCTGTGCATGCAGGCAGTGGCTGCAGGTCTTTATCTTGCCAGTGTCTGCACATGGCAGAGAGAGAGGAGGACAAAGCAGCATGGGCTCCCAGGGGACTGTCTCAAAGAGCTCAGATGCCCACCTCTTTGCTCACTCCCTCCTTCCAATTTTGGAAAGGACCTGCTAATTCACACAGTATTAAGGAGGGATATGTCTACCTGTCACCATTGCAGCAGCATTCAAGATATATTTCAAGGCACTTGCTCTCTCTCTCTCTCTCTCTCTCTCTCTCTCACACACACACACACACACACACATACACACACCTGGATGCTTTATTATGGCACACGTACTATGCCCTTTGCCTTTCCATGTAGAACTTTGAGAAAAAGGACTAAAGAGCAAAGAATACAAAATAGACAGAGGTGTTACATACCAAGACTCATGGGATCAGCATAAGTGGCAGCCGTGGAGGCCTCCATGACTATAAGATGGGCCCAGACCCATGGCTTCTGTGGTCCTGGGGACTGGGAGGGAGGTTGGTGATAAACCCCTTCCCATGGCAGATCCAGCTAGATGCCCTTTCTGGACAGCACTGGGCAGGACCTGGTGAAGCTCTGGGTCTCCAGAGACAGTAAACAAGATGGCAGGGACTGCTCACAGGGAATAGTCCTATTACAACTTTTGTTTTTATTTTGTATTGATACATAATATTTGTACATATTTATGAGGTCCATGTGATATTTCTTGTTACATGCATAAACTGTGGAATGATCAAGTCAGGGTATCTGGAGTTTCCATCACCTCAAGTGTGTACATTTTTATGTGCTGGGAACATTTCATGTCCTCTCTTCTGGCTATTTTGAACTATACAATAAATTGTTGATAACTATAGAAACCCTACTCTGCTATCAAATACTAGAAGTTATTCCTTCTACAACTTTTAATTCTTTTGATCAAGAGCAAAAAAGAAATGCCTCTTTTTGGGGTGTCATCATGAATGAAAAAGGAGGGAAAAGAACAAATGTCAAATCTAGGACCAAATCTGTGAGTGTCCAAAGAAGTGTCACATTCAGAGAAATCTGGAGATCAGCCTACACGTAAGGTTGAAATGAAAAATGTGGGGTGATTTCTTCATATTTTTCTGAACCATTCCCTAAAGTGTCAGGGTGAAATCCCCCCTTACATGTTGAGCACTTGCTCATGTGTAACAACAAAGCCAGGGGCAGTAGAGCTGGGGGGAGGGAAGCAGAGTGGGAGATCGAAAGTGAACAGTGACGAAATCACAGTGTAAGTTGGAACATATCTGGGTCTAATTTAGGAAAAGAGTTCCATTTACGCACACATTTCCTCTAATTTTAGCCTTCTTTCATGGGGCAGTGAAGCTCCCGGCGTCCCCTGCGCACCATTGGGTGCCAACGCCCCTACAGTGCTGAGGCAGCCACCATGCCCCAGACGGGGCGAGGGAGCCAGTCGCCCTAGAAGTGCTCCCGCAGGCCTGCTCGCCGCTCAGCGGGACTTGCCGAGATGACAAACTCAAAAGGATAGAGAAACTCAAAATGACGTTAACTCAAATAGCCGGCAGAATGGGATACAGAGGCCTTTGATGTGAGACAAGGTTAAAGAGAAAGTATATGTTCCCTCCTTCTGGTGGACTACGGCTTTGTGTCGTCACCGTCACCCACGTCTGACATCCACCGACATCCTCTTTAGAGCCCCAAAGCTTTTCCGTCACTCTCACTTGCTCTACCACAAATTCACACCACCTGAAGCCCTCAGTGCTGCTCAACCCATCATCTACCAAATTCTGAGTTTCTGGAACGTTTTTCTCATCAGCTGCTGCTTGCATGACGCTCTCTTTACCCACCTGACCCCACCCCACTTTCCTCATTCCCAGGCAGCCCCGCTCTCCCCTCTTCAGGAAGACAGTGGGGATTCTCTTACTTCTCCTTGCTCATAAACATGTTCCCATCCTCCCTTCTCTCCTCGCCTTTGTCCTTCCCCCAAGGGACGAGCAGTTCCCATCTTTTCCATGTCGCCTTCATCCTTGCGGGACTTAATCTCACCAATTATGCTCTCTTTTTTTAGTATTTTTCATCTTCTTTTTCTAGAGAATCAAGTCCCTCAGTTTGTAAATATGCTCAATCTTCACATCCTTTAAATCAAAAAAATCTTTTCTCAGCTTTGCCATAGTTCTGAGTTTTATCTGAAATATTATCACCAATAGAAAAAACTCCCTCAACCACATCACACAGGCGATCCTCACCGTTGCCCTTCCATTTATTTACAAGAACACTGGATCAGTTGGGATCCAGGCAGGAAAACAGAAAGCACGCCAGTCATTTTAACAGTGAGAATTGAATGTAGGCAATTGATTAAATCGGTATTAGAGGGATGAGAAGACATAGAGACACAGAAACAACATGGAGGTGGTAACTGTAAAACCAGTCAGCATGCCTGGGACTGAGGGAACGAAGGGAAGAGGCTGGACTGATCAGAACACAGCAGCTCTCAGGAGAGGCCCTGCAGAGCTGGGGCCCAGGTCTCCGGAAAGGGTGCTGTCCTGCCAGTGCTGATGCCACGGGACCTTGGAAGGGAACCCACAGGGCTCAGATTATGGTAAAAACTGGAAAATAGGATCAACTTCATGCCAGAGTGTGAGAAGCAGCTTACGGGCAACACAAAGCAGAGGAAGGAGTGAGTCTCTTCACCTTCAGCCCCCTGGTCTGCCTCTTGTTCTTTGGGTAGAGCCTGACAGGGAGCATCTGGCAAAGGAGAAACGTGATTTAGAGTCCAGAGCCTGAGGAGAAGAGCCTCCTCATGGTTCATTCTTTGGCTACTACTCAGCATCCCTACGTACCCTTCTGCATACAAGTGCACTTGGATATACACCATCAACAATCATGCCTAACAGAAAAGAGAGGAATCAAGAATTCTCTTACCCTGGGCTCCTCAAAACAGAAAAGATAGAGAGGGAAAAGATAGTCTTCAAGGTCCAGAAAATAATGATGAGTGGAACTTCACAAATAAAAATGCAATAACAAAAAACGTAACCATGCAGCCTTCGGATCTGGCTTGCTGTACTTTCTCTCTCAGCTGAAATCTCAACAATGCCTTCACATTCTGCGAAGATTGAATGTCCTGGATGACATTCTAGGACAGTGGCAAAATGTAACCATCAATCTGAAAGGCATATCATGCAATCCCAATAGAGTAGTAAGAGGAAGTTTCTGCTGAGAAAAGAGTAGGTCTGAAGAAAAGACAAGTTAATCCATTTGTGGCCCATTCTTACAGGGAGCGGGTGCTATGAAGGAAGGTGAGACTCCAGCACTACCCTGAATGCCGTGTCCTTGTTGGAAAGTGCATGAGAATGAGCCCAGCTGTCTGCTCAAGGGCACTGCGCACCCTCCTTCACTCCTCCCTGTCGTGGAAAAGTCCTGCGGGTCACGCCGGAAGGTAGCTGCTCATGGGGGTGAAACAGTGATTTAGGATGAACGTTGGGAGGCATTGTGAGGAGAATGCCACTAAGATACCTGCCTGGGGCACCAGCGAGGAATTTTCCCGCACAGACATTAAGGCAACGTGAGAACAAACGCAATCCGTGCTGACGCAGGCAAAGTCTGGCCTCGGAGACGGCACCCAATGAGCTCTCATGGTCCGTTTCAAGCCTACACCCCAGATGGAGGTCACACTTTCAAATTAACCAACCATGTGGAGTCACTCGATCCTTTCCTCAGTCCTGAGACCTGACTGTGAGGCCGGGCTGTTCACCCTGTGAGTGAACTGGCGGGGCTCAAAGAGGCCGATGTGGATGTGCCACCAGCTCTGCAAGGGGAGTGGTCTTTGATTCTTAAACCAAGTGATTTTCTTTTTTTACAGATGTGACCGAGAGTACCACTTTATGCCAGATGGACTCAGGAAATGAATATAAATTCCATTATTATTTGTTATTAAAGGGAGGCCCATGAAGAGTAATGTGTCTATGTCCACAATTAAGTCAGAGCAGGTCTAGGAATTAGGCCAAGATCTAGACAAACCTGTCCCCACACCACATACATGCACTCACATGCAGAAATGAGCACATATGCATGCTCACCACTCACATTTGCAAGCACACAGACATGAACATACACAGACATACAACACACATATGAACACACACTCACAACACACAATGCATGCACACATATATATCACACACATACAGTAATGCACACATATGCACACTCACTACTCCCATGAGTGAACACATGGACAACCACACACACGTGGACATGCATGCACATAAGAGGCACACATGCATACACAATATGCATGTGCATGTACACACATGTGCATCCACACACATGCTCCATACAGTCACCACACACATGTGCACATCCACACACAGTTACTTCTGGGGATGTCAGTTGGTTTAAGTGGCCAGAAGGCAGGATGCCTCCAGTTCCTTCTCTTGCACCCGAGGCACTCTCTGCACACCTCCAGCCCTGCACTGTCACAGTGCATGGGTTGTGTCCTCTTATAGGCCCCTCTCCTGTCCAGCCTGTGCAGCCCTAGAGGGCAGGGCCTGCCTTTACCTCTGCACCCCCAGCGCCAGCCCAGGCTGCCCCAGTTCTTGTAGGGCTCTCTTGTGTCAAAGGCCCCCTCAGGTGGGCATCCCTAGCCTCTGGCCACTCCTTGCCTTCTCAAGAAAGCACAGGAGAAAGTCACTCAACAGTGGCTGCCACACAGGATGTGCACTGCAACAACCAGAAAGAGCAGACCAAGTTTTTACATTCATGTGTTTACAGAGCTCAGAGAGCTGACTTGGTTAAGTTTCCAGGATCTTTGTAAAGAATAGAGGGAGATGAACATTATTGTTTCAGTAACCTGGGAATTGCCCTTCTCCAGGTCCATGGCCCTTTTTCACCTCTTCCCCTCTTAGGTAGAGTAGAGCTCCATTAGCTACAGCCTCTAAGCCTGGCTGCCACTCAGGGCTCAGACACTGCTCTTGGGTGCAAAGCGCTCTGTGTTGCTTTGGGCAGCCTTGCAGATTATTCTCCCGGCTGCTCCCTACCACTATACAAAGATTTATTCAGCCTGTCTGGTCTGCCTGGGTGCTGAGGCTACCAGATGTCTGAAAGGACCTCAGAGTCACCACTGTAATAAAATATATCATCGCTGTCCCTGAAACAAAGCAAATCCAAGTCCCAGCTTCCACCAGCATCTAGAGCTGAGGTCGGCCAAGGATGCCAATGATTTCACCCTTGTTGTCTCCTTCTCTGCAATGTTGGCATTAATTGGGTATTTCTGGGGCCTCAGGAAAGTGTCTGGCGAGGCCCTGGATCATTTTAATCAATGTGCTAAGTGACAACTCCTGCAGCACTGGCCTGCGTTGCAACAACCTGGCACATCAACAGCGATTGAAGGTGCCCGGCTGGAAATATGTGACTCAGCCTCATGCGTCGCCCATACCGAAAGTGTTGACTTACGCATCCTCCTCGGCCAGCTGCGTCTAATGTCTCTGCTCTGTCGGGGCCAGTTAGGAGACAGCAAAAGGAGGAGGGGCGAGATCTCCCCCAGAGCGTATTCCCACCACCAGAGAGAGCTGAAACCTTATTTGAAAATAAATAACACTAGAATATTCAATTTTCATTGTCATCACAAAGACTTGTATTCACCTGGCCAGATTAAATTTCCCCATAATCAGAAAACATCAGACTGGCAGCATGTAATAAATATTCGGGAAGAGACCACAGGGCCCCTGCGCGGACCTCATGTGCACATTTGCATATCTATTTATGACGGGATAAGGCCATGTGCTAGAACAAAGGATGAGCTGACCACAGTGCTGGAGAAAACTGGCCCTAGAGTCCATGTCTGCGGAGCCCCCAAGGGTCCCCAGAAGGCCTTGTGTCCGTGCAAGCTCAGCGGCTTTGTAAGCGCAGACTCTGAAGGGCAGCAAGAAATGAATAAACAAATGAAGGGAGTCACCGAATGGTTGTCTGTGGGAAAAGACACACCCGTCCTGAAAACCAGTTCCCTAAAATGATCATAACTAAGCCTGTATCCAACCGCACCAGAGTAGGGTGAAGGACCGGCACCCTTGGAGTGGTGTCAGGAGCCATGCTCAGCCAGCTCAGGGAGCTCGGGGGTCCCGGGCGGGGAAAATTGCAGAAGTAGCAAAATCTGAGCCCACGCAACTCCCCGGCCAGTGCTGCACCCAGATTCACCATCCGCCCCTCACAAAGAGGCAGATGCTCCAGCACCTGGCAAGGTCCAGGGGATATTGGGGGGACAGGAGGACCCTCCATCCCACCACTGGGCAGCCACCTCATTCACAATGCGAAAAAACTGTCCTTGCAACAAGGGAAGAGCAGGGATTAGGGAAAAGTGGAAAGGCAAGGGGAAGGAAGGAAGGTGGTTAGGGTGGCAAGCAGAGAGGAGACACATGCTTGGATGGGCACAGCACTTTCACCTCGAGGCCTGGGCCCCTCTTGAGACTGCCCCTCCTGCCCGAGCCCCTGGCACAAGCTGGGGAAACACAGGGTGGCTTGGACTGTGTCTGGTCCTGTTTATGCTAAACATTGCACACATACTGCCCATACTCTAGAGCTGTGGTCCCCAACCCCCGGGCCACAGCCTGTTAGGAACTGGCCACGCATCCCTGCTTGAGCTCTGAGCCCCACCCCGTCCCCCCTATGCCCCATGACCCCCCTCCCCCTCCCCTCCCCCACCCCCCCATGGAAAAATTGTCTTCCATGAAACTGGTCCCTGGTGCCAAAAAGGTTGGGGACTGCTTTTCTAGAAGCTGGATACCGGCACAGCGGGGGCTGTGTCTGCACAGACATGTCCCTCCTGTCCTTGGTGAAGCACAGATAATGGTCCAGACCTCATTTGGTGTGTCCATCTGTCCCTCTCTCCTCTTATGGCTTCCCCTGCATGTTCACCACCTGGATTCCACCCTGGATTAACCCCTTCCTTCTCCTGCCAGGCACTAGGACACAAGCAGGCAGTGGTAGAAGAGGACCCCAGGGTTGCAGCGCACAGGGGTGGCAGCACACACGGGCTCCTTGGTCCCTGGAGGAAGGAGTGAGTGCCTCCTGCCGGGGACTGTGGACCCTTCCCCAGGTCCACACCTTTCCTCACTCTTCCCTGCCCCCTCCACAAAGCATCTGGAATGACTTCTTTCTGTCTTTCCTTTTTATTTCACACAGACTTTATTTTTTAGAGCAGTTTTAGGTTCACAGCAATATTGACAGAAAGGGACAGAAAGTTCCCGCATACCTCCTCCCCCACACTCAGCCCCACCCCCAGCCACATCCCCCACGGTGTGGTCCATTTGTCACAAGCAATACACACACACTGACACATCACCCAGAGTCCGCAGTTTACATGAGGGCTCACTCTTTGTGCGGCACATTCTGTGGATCTGGACAAATGTGCAATGACACGCGTGCACCACTGTATAACAGTATCACACAGAGTCGATGCACTGCCCCAGAGACCCCCTGTGCTCTGCCCCTCACCCTCCCTCCCCCAACCCCTGGCAGCCACTGCTGTTGTTACTGTCGCCACCCTGTGCCTTTCCCAGAGTGTCACATACTTGGAACCCTACAGTATGCAGCCGTCTCAAACTGGCTTCTTCCTCTTAGGAGCAGGCATTCAAGGTTCTTCCTCATCTTCTCGCGGCTTTTTAGCGCATCCTTTTTTGGTGCTGAATAATATTCCACTGTCTGGATGCAGCACGGCTTGTTTATCCATCCGCCTAGTGAAGACGCTTTGGTTGCTTCAGGACGACTTTTAGCAAACACAAACCTGTCATCTCATGCCCGGCGTCCCAAAGTAGCGCGCGAGCCCCGGCCCCGCGCCCCTGCCCGGCCTCAGCCTCTTCCCCGCCCGCGCTTCCCCGTGGCGCTTCGGGGACGTTCCTGGCGAGGCCCTCCCCGGCCACGCCAAGGGAAGCGTCGGCCTCTCTCCGCCCCCACAGCGCCTTTCAAAGCCGCGACCGCGGTGGCTTCGCGCTGGTGGGTCTCGGGTCTCCCGTGCGCGGACTCCGCGACAGGCACGAGCTTGCGCACCCGGCTGCCGGGAGGTGACTGTGGGGCGCGGGATGGGCCATTAAACGACCACAGACAAAGAGTCAACACCGCCGGCGACCGCACTTCAGTACGGAATGTTGACAAAAAAGGATGGGAAACACTCATCCAGGGCAACGAATGCACACACAATTATTTTATAACATAAAATATTGGAAAAATCTGTGTGATTAAATGTATATTTACACAGATATATAATGCATTTCTTCTATAATGGAAAAAAAACACAAAAAAAGGAACTCTCCCCATTAGATTTTCATTCAAACTATACTCATTTTCATTTGTTACCATATTTTATCACATCTAAGGTGTATTCAGAGTTGTTAAAATTAAAAAAAAAATTAAGACACCATTGCTTGTAATACTCATGCTGATGCAGAGATGTTGTTCCGCTTACCCAGCCTGGGTGACAAACCACCCACACTCGGTGGTGTAAAATAACCACCTTTCCTTCTGCTCCCGGACTATGTAAGTCAGGAATTTGCACCGGGCACAGCAGGGAAGGCTTGTTTCTGCTCCCTGATGTCTGGGGCCTCAGCCAGGAAGACAGGATTCTGGAGGTTACTTCAGCAGCCAGGTGCTGGAATAATCTGGAAAACTTTTTATTTGCCTGGAGCTCTCTGTGTGGCTTGGGTTGCTCAAAGCATAGCAACTAGGTTCTGAGAGGGATCTTTCCAAAGGGAAGTATCTTAGTCAGTTCAAACTCCCATAAGAAAAATACCATAGACCTGGGGGCTCAAACATCAGAAATTTGTTTGTCACAGTTCTGGAGGCTCAAGACCAAGATCAAGGAGCCAGCAGGTCTGGTGTCTGGTGAAGGTCCTCTTCCCGGTTTTCAGATGGCATCTTCTGGTTGTATCCTCTGATGGTGGAGAGCAGAGAAAGCAAGCGCTCTGGTCTCCACTCATAAGGGCAGTAATCTCATCCTGAGGGCTCCATCATCTCAACCTAATCACCTCCCAGAGGCCTCACCTCTTAATACCATCACCTTGGGGGTTAGGACCTCAACATATGAGTTCTGGGGAACAAAAACATTCAGTTCATAGCAGGAAGCATCCAGATCGAGCCTTCCAGAGAAACAGGCAGAAGCTGCATGACCATTTCTGATCTACCCTTGGAAATGATGCAGCATCGCTTCTGAGGCTTCTATCCATTGCATGGGAGTCCCTAAGGCCAGCCTAGATTCAAGGCGTGGACAAGGAAATTAGGCCCAGCTCTTGGTAGGGGTGAGGAGAGCTGCAAAGTCACTGCAGAAGCACATGTGGGATGGGCGATTTGCAGCCATTCTTGGAAAATTCAATCTGCCACAGATGTTAAAATGTGAAATGACGGATAGCATAAAATTGATTAAGTAAGCTTTTTACACATGGCTATTTAAAAAGAGTGAGTGCAGTGTGTGTGTGTGTGCATATGTGCACATGCACTTATGTGCAATTATTTATTTGTAATATCTTTGAAAACTAGTGACGGGTTTACTATGCACCAAATGTCCACATGCTTGCCCCCATTTTCAAGGTCCCTGCCAGGTGCTCTGGGTCATGTAACAATTTCTAGCCAATAAAACGTGAGCAGAAGTGATTGTGTTAATGTGTTAATTCCAGGCTGAAGCATTAAAAAGCTGTTGCACAAAACTCCAGTTCTATCCTCTCCTGCTGTGGCTGTTTGTCCTGTATGTGCAGCCACAGCTGGTAGAGTCCAATTCAGCAGAAGACCCACACTCTTCCCACCTCTCCGCCTTACTGTTTTGTGTAGTGCATGTTATGTGACGGGACATCAATATATTTCACTACGGTAAACTAGTGCAACTTGAGGATTTATCTGTTGCCACAGCAGAGGGTCATATGATCATAATAATATAAATACCGGGCAAAGGTGGTATGCTGAAACAAAAACCAAAATATGCAGCGTTGACTCAACAGTGGAATAGGGCGCGGCAAGAGGACTGATCTCAGAAGCCAAACAATGCAGATCCGTGCTGTAAAATGGCAAAGTGGTAGTGTTACTGGTTATTACTGAGGTCCAGAAAGGCATCACCAGAAAGAGAAATGAGCAGAAAAGCACTGCCAGTCTGCAAGCTCAGATGAATGAGAACAGAGAGAGCCCAGAATTTGGAGCCTTGCGGTGTTGGACAACCTGATTATTTCTAGACCCCAAAGAGTAACACATGGGATTTTAAAAGACTTTGACTGATGAAAATCCAATAAAACCTTAAAGTAGGAAAGGGAGATTTATGGGGATGATAAAGGAAAGAAATATGGCACATGTGAGAACTATGTCTTGATAAGAACTTCCTCCTGGATCCAACTGCAGTCCGACGCGTCTGGGCCCCCTTCTTCACTAGACTTGCGCCTTCCTAGGCCTGCCGAGCCTGGTTTTAGCAAGAATCCCACAAAGCCACGTTAGCAAGAATGCCTCCTTCCTTAACATCTAACAACCTCCTCTTCCCCACCCTTGATCACTAACCGGTTTCTCTTAGTAATTTTTCATCCACTGGCCCAGTCACTCTGATCCTCGGTTATAAATCCCCAGCTGTCCCTGCTGTACTCAAAGTCGAGTTCAATCTCTCTCCCCTGTTGTAATAATTTTGGCCCCTATTTTGGATAAAGTCTTCCTTGCCTGTTTCACCCTGTCTGACGCCATTTTTCCATGACAGCCTAGGAAGGAAGTATGTAAACTGTCTATGGAAAACAGACCAAAAGGCTACTAAGTTTCTACAGGAATTGTGTTGCCACACAAACTGTGAACATGGCCTAAAAAAGCATGTGAACATTTGAACTTGAGGTCCAAACATTTTGAAGGCAGGAAGTGAGCTAACAAAGACATGCACCTCTCAAAATAGATATCATTCCACAAAACCAGCATCTGACTTAGTGAAACAGGATAGTGTACAAGAAGGTCTTTCTAGAGGGTGGATTCAGGAACCAGACAAAACAATGAACAAGAGAAGTTCTACCAGAGACCAGAGTCCAGAGCTAATGAAGTGATATTAATAGTCCCATCTGCAGAAAAAGGGTCTTTGCTGTGTGGCAACCAAACGTGATGTCAGAATTGACATGAACCATTGACTTCTGTGTGTCTCTTATCAACTTCTGAATGGGAATGTTTACTGATGTTAACTTGTTGTGATTCCATTATTGTATATTAAGTGTGGACAACCTTTCTTTGAAGTTCCAGTTATGGATAAGAGGAACCATGTCTTCACCTGATAGAGAGGCCACTGTGCATCCTGCAGACATCCTGTACTTAAGAGCTCAAGGGATCTGTGCAGTGTGTGTGTGGTGTGTGCATGTGGTTTGTGCTGTGTTGAATAGATGGGAATTGTGGTTATCTCTTCTGGGGAGGGGCTGGTGTTGTTCTATGTATGAGAACAAAGGAACAATATCAATTAGGGCCCCAGCATGAAACATACAGAATGCACAAAGGAACAAATATAAAGGTCAATTAAAATGAACAAAGGCATGGACAGGGTTTTAAAAAACCTACCAGGAGTGGTGATCAAGGAAGGAATTCTTAGCAACAGTGGAAAATCATGACCCCTCTAAGGCTACAGAGGTCAGGGGATGTCCTGAGGAGCATTGTAGCTATTGAAGAGAAGATGCCAACATGACTTTGTCACACTGTAGCCCAGTGGAGAAGATGCTGGGTGACCAACACCCACTCTGTGATCTCCATGGCACTTCCTTGGTCAACCCCAACTGGAAGCCAGAGGTAGAGAGCACGGATGATACAGCCAACATGCTACCCTTCCTTGTTCTAGTTTGGCTAATGAGCTAATTTATATGAACAAATATATTTGTTTATATGTGTATGTTTATATTTATATATGTAATTTGAAAAGGGCTTATGGTATATAAATTTATTGATAATTATGTTCCTGGAATTTTATCATGCTACCAAATGGCCTGAGTGTGTGTGGTGTGTGTGTGTTGTGTATGATGTGGGGGGGTGCGTGTGGGGTTTGTGATATGTGTGTATATGGTGTTTGTGGGGTATGGGTTGTGGGCATGTGTGTGGTGTCTGTGGTGTGGGAGGTTTGTAGTATGTGTGTGTGGTATTTGTGGAGTATGGGTTGTGGGTGTGTAGTGTGTGTGAGGTCTACTTGTGTGTGGTGTGTGTGTGCAGTGTGTGTGTAGTATGTGGGAGGGTGTTTGTGTGTGTGTGTACGTGTGGTGTGTGGTACATCTGTGTGTGGTGTGGGGGGGTTGTGGTATGTGTGTGTGGTATTTGTGGGGTATGGGTTGTGGGTGTGTAGTGTGGGGGGGTGTATTTGTGTGTGGTTTGTGTGGTGTGTGTGTGGTATAGGGCGTGTGGTGTGGGGTCTGTGTCTGTGTGTGGAGTGTCTGTGTGTGTGGAGTATATGTGCAGGGAGTGTGGTGTGGGGTGTCTGTAGTGTGTATGGGGTGTGTGGTGTGGGGTGTCTGTGTGTGTGGAGGCTGTGTGTGTGTGTGTGTGGTGTGGGTGGGGGGGTGGTGTGGGGTGTGTGGGGGTGTGTGTGTGGTGGTGTGTGTGTGGGGTGGTGTGTGGGTTGGTGTGGTGGGGTGGTGTGTTGTGGTGGGTGTGGTGGGGTGTGGTGTGGGTTTGGGTGGGGGGTGTGTGTGTGTGTGCGCGGGGTGTGTGGTGTGGGGTCTGTGTGTGTGTGTGTGTGTTGGGTTGTGTGGAGGGAAGCGGCTCAGTGCTATTCAGGTTCCACGACCGCAAAGTAAGTGCAAAGGAAGTAAGGGAGACAAATACTTAGCCGACATGAGACGGAGCGTTTCTGGTCGCGGGACTCCACCCGCAAGCTGGCCTCGTCCACCGCGCAGGGTGCAGGTGGCGCCCACAGCCCTCCGAGGGAGGTGCTCCCCCCGAGCACCCAGAGGCCCGTGCTCCCTCTGAGCCTTTGCTGCTCTCGAGCCTCCGATGCGCTCAGCAAACACGCCGCTAGCGCCCTCCACGTGGCAGGCGCTGTGCTCTGCTGGGCCGCGGGGACCCCGCGGTGGATCAAGTCCGTGAGGCTCACTGTACCTGCGGCGCTCAGGTCTGGGAGTGGAGACAGAGCTGAACCCACGTCCACATGCAGGTCCCAGTGCACGGGTGACAAGTGCCGCTGCAGTGAGGCTAAAGAGGTCGGGGGAGGGGCTGGGGATGGAGTCTGCAGAGTCTTACAGGGAGGGTGACATTTGTCCCAGTGGGAAACGAAAGGTCCTGGTTATGCCTGTTGCTCTGGCTTCCCGTTCAATTTAATATTTGTCTCAGATTTCTCCATTTTTAATGAAGTGTCTTTATTGCCAGTTACACCAAAATAAGGTAAAATGGGTTCAGTAGACCTCTTCGTCAAGGTCCCAGCTACCAACATGATCTGGTCTAACAGCACGTGAGAAGTGCATGACCTTCCTTTCAAGGGCAGCATACCGGGCCCTTGCTGATGAAAATGCTCAGACACAGCAGCTAGGAGGAGCTGAGTCCTTCTTTCAAGTCATAACAGGAAAATTTTTAAAATCTGCTGCCCCTGCCATCAATAGCAAATTTTGTCACGATAATTGCTGATGCCTGCAAGGTGCACTGTATCTGCAGGCTGCCATCTGCAAGGTTAGTGGTGAATGTAGGAAATCATAGGTTAGAGTGCAGGAGATAGGGGTGGAATAGAGCATCTGAATGTTCTCACTACTGCAGCTTCCAAACATACTATATTGTAAAAATTACAATTTTTGTTTATTTTATTTGACTTTTTTTTCACCAAACACATTCAGCAGCAATGAACTAAAAAAATGAAAATGCATATTTAATGAAAAATTATTTCTATTTTTCAAGAATGTTAGTGATAAATGTGTAACATGCACAAGATATGTTAATATTGACCATCCACCATGCACATGTAGAACATGGTGACATCACAGAGCACATCAAAATCGAAAGACACAAACCTTCTGTGGAAATATCAGTGACTTTTAACAAGATGATGCCCAAATGTGACAATATGACAGAAGCAATTGCGGAAGGTGAAGTTACTTTTCATTCTGAGTAGCTTGACTTTAAATCAAATGACCATTTTCTAAATTAATGTTGCTCATTTTCAGATCCAAGTTTTCTTTCACATGTACAAAAAGTGAAGAAATAGCTATTAATAAATTGGCTCCATAACAGAAAATCTTTGCAAACAGTTAAATGATGCAGTTTTAAATCAATGCCATTAGATGCTTCAAATAGAAGGCCAGATAATTATCATAATGGTTGAATACTTTATGGAGTCAAAGAAAAGCTTTTGGAAATTTATTTTGATGAAGATGAAACACTATTGTTAATTGTATATTCAGCTATAAATTCAACATTGAACATAGAATTATTTGTTTTGTGCAATGATAGGAACACAAATTTTGGTGGTGCAAAATATCATGGCAAAGCAATGTTCTTAGTTAATAAATTATCTTAGTTAATTAAAAATCTATGAATCAGAATTTTGCTTAGAATTAATTACAGGGCATCCACAATTCTTAATTGCATTCAAGCCAGCTGAGATATTCTATTAGTCAAAATAGAAACTTCATTATTATATGTACAAATTTTTAACATACGCACAGGCACAGAATAACTAAATCACTTTTTTGGTTAAAAATGATGTTAAGTGCAAAAAGGTATTTGATACAACAAATAGTGCTGGGATAATTAGATATTCACAGAAATAAAAATAAACCTTGACCCCTACATTATGCTGTATGAAAAAGTTAATTCAGGATGGCTTGTAGACCCGAATGGAAAGCTGAAGCCATTCAAGCTTCTAGAACAAAATGTAAGCTTTCATATTCATAATAACTCTTAGAACACTAAAGCACTAACCAGAAAAGAAAAAAAAAGTTAAATTGGACTTTAGCAAAACTATAAACTCATGCTCTTCAGAAGATACAGTTAAGAAAACAAGAAGGCAAGAGACACAGGCAAGGGAAATGTTCACAATACATATGTATGACAAAGGACATGTATCCAGGGCATATGTTTTTAAAATTCAACAAATCAACAATAAAAACGAACAATTTAATCTTAAAAGATTTGGAGGACAACTCACAAAACAAAGTATATGCTGGCCAATAAACTATGGAAAGGAACTCTGTCATTGTCATCACGTAAACACGTGTTAGAATCACAATGAGATACCACTTTACAAGGCTACAATGCCTGTAATTAACATGATTGACAATACTAAGTGTCCTCAAGAATTGGGAGCAACTGGATTTCCCACACTTTGCTGGTGGGAATGCAAAATAGCATAGTCACTTTGAAAAACAGTCCAGCAATTTCTTATAAGGTTAACCACACTTTTACCATCAACTAAGCAACCCCACTTTGAGGCATGTATCCAAGGCTGCAACCAGAAATGACTTGTAAAATAATAATATTCATAGCAGTTTTATTCATTATAGCCCCAAACTGGAAAGCATCCAAGGTCCACCAACAGGAGCTTGGATAAAACATTATGCTAAGCAAAGAAAGCCAGACATAAAAGAATACATACTTATGATTTATGATTTCATTTGTATGAAATTCAACAGCAGGCAAAACTAATTCACGGTGATAGAAATCAGAACAGTGCCTGTCTCTGGGGACAAGGTCAGGACTAATTGGAAGGCAGCTCAGGGGAACATTCTGAGTGAGGGAAATACTCTGTGTCTGATCAGGATGTTGGTTACACAGGGGTGTCTACCTGGGCCAAATCTCAGCAAAACCTATGCTTATGACGTGTATTATGTCACACTGCAACAAGCAAGCAAAAATAGATCAATTTAATGGATGAGGTATACTAGTTTTCTATTGTTGCTGTAGCAAATTATCACAAATATAGTGGCTTAAAACAACACAAATTTATTCTCTTACAGTTACAGAGGCCAGAAGTCCAAAATGGGTCCCTTTGGCTAAAAATTGAGGTGAACGCAGGGCTGCATTCCTTTCTGGAGACTAGGGGAAAAGGCATTTTCTCACTTTTTGTAGCTTTTATATTTTTTTTATTTTTTATTATTTTTTTCCTTTTATTTCAGAATATTATGGGGGTACAACACTTTGTTTATATATATTGCCCATGCACTGCCCATGTCAGAGCTACAATTGTGGACATCCCCCAAACTGTGCTCCCTGCATCCATTCTGTGAGAGTTTTTCCATCCCCTCTACCCCCCTCCTGCCTGCCTGCCCCCTGATGAATATTATTGCCCTGTGTGATGTAAGTATTGATCAGTTAGTACCAATTTGATGGTGAGTACCAGTGGTGCTTGTTTTTCCATTCTTGTGACACTTCGCTTCGAAGAATGGGCTCTAGCTCCATCCAGGATAACACCAGATGTGTTAATTCACTGTTTTTTATGGCTGAGTAATACTCCATGGTACACATATACCACATTTTATTAATCCACTCATGTATTGATGGACGAATTAGTACAACCTCTATGGAAAGTAATATGGAGATACCTCAAAGCACTAAAAGTAGAACTACCATTGGATCCAGCAGTCCCATTACTGGGTATTTACCCAAAGGAAAAAAAGACATTCTATAATAAAGACATCTGCACGTTAATGTTTATAACAGCACAATTCACAATTGTAAAGATGTGGAAACTTTTTCTAGCTTTTAGAAGCTGCCTGTATTTTGTGGCTCCTGGCAGCCTTCTCATCTTCAGAGCCAGGCACGGCCCGCTGAGTCTTCCTTGAGTGGCATCACTCTCTCTGACTTTTCCTCAGTCTCTCACAGTTAAAGACATTTGTATATCACAAAATCCAGGGTAATCTCCCCATTTTAAAGTCAGCTGACTACCAATGTTGATTTCTTCTGCTACCTTCATTCCGCTTTCCATATGTGACATAACATATGCACAGGTTCCACATTAGGACCTGGACATCTCTGGAGGCCATTACTGTGCCTGCATGTAGGGACAGAGGTCAAATGGGGGAAACCATTGTGGGAGTTGTGCATGGGGGGAATATAGGCTGGGGAGAGACCCGAAAATACTCTAAATCTTTATCTGGGTTGTGGTTGTACACATATGTTATTTTTTAAAAAATTCATCAAGATCAAGCTGTACATATAAAATTTATACACTTTAAGTACAATATAAGTCAATAAAAATTGTTCAAAAAAAGAGGTTTATGCCTGTAGTCACTACATTTATAAGTCACTGAGTGTCCAGAAAAAAAGACTGAATGTTTTGAAGTCCTCTGAACGAAATTGGAAAACTCGAAATCCAAGTATTTAGTAAGGCAGGACAAGAAAACCTCAGCTTTTGAAGCTTTCGGAAAATTACGATTATCTAAAACAAAGTTAACAAATAGAAAGACAATGAAATTTAGCCTTAAAGAGAAATTAAACAACTAAACAAATTAAAAGATGAGAACTTACATGGTGTTCAGAATATAATTGTGAAGTTTTATGTCTCAGTTTTTGTCAAGGATTTTTGGGGAAATTTCAAATTTTAATTGCATAAGTATATATCCAGCTCCAGAATAGGACAAAATTAAGGAGACCTGTGATTTTCAACAACAAAATTTGGTAAACATTTAAAACATTCATAAATACAGACAATTTATTTAATAAATTTTACCTTACAAAAAATTAGCAAAGATTAATACCCTGAACACAGGCAAAAAGTCAAAAACTGTGAATGTATCTAACCTAAAACATTTATGTACTTAATATAAAAATTAGAATTAGAATTGAGAAGTCCCTCAATTCTTCCTGAGAATTCTTCCTGAGAAGTTCAGGAGTTTGCTCTGAGCTTACCAGGTATATCAGCGTCTGTCAGAAAAACATTCTCTCAATTGAAAATGCTGTGGTTATATAGAAGAGTCAATTAAGGACATCAGTAACTTCAAATTTATTAGCCATAAAATTCAACTTTGTAGAATATTACAGCTAATTTTTTGAAAATATAATTGAAATAAGACTTTATTAAAAATACATTCTACAAAAAAATATCAGTGACCTAATAGTAGAGATAAATATGCTAAATGATTATTCTGCTTAATTTATCTTAATGTTCAGATTGATAACGTGAAGATTAAATGTTGCCTTAATGTGTACATTATTTTCATGTTTTAAACAATCTTTTTCATGTTTTCGGCAATCTTTTAATAGTTTTTAATAGTATTATTTTAGAGGTCCTACAATGTAATAAAATGAACACACAAATAAACATTTTAAAAATTACATAAGTTAAATTATTTTTTGTTCTCTCTTGAACTCCCTAAACTGTCCTAGTTCGGTTGGAAAATCTGACGGTCTAACTACTCACCAGCCATACGAAGGAGGTTGTTTTTGTCCCTCAGAACAAAGATAAACCAAGGAAGGATTCCAAGTTAGGGATGACATGAACAAACCAAGCTACCTTTAGAAAAGAGATAAGAACCAGACGTTTTGAGGTGCAGACGCCAAGCGGAGAGCTGGGGACTCCTGTGTGGATCATGTTCATCGTGGCAGGTTGGGTTCCCAGGAAGCTGACTCTGAGGTGAAGATTAACACTAAAACGGCTCATTAGCAACTGCTCCTGCAATCAGGACCTGTGTGAAGGATTGGGCTGAGGGAGAAACCGGGCTGGATGCAGTTTCTGTAGAAGCAACAACACACCAGCGGGGGTTCCTCAAGCTGGGGCCAGTCTTCAGAGTTGCCCCAAGTTGGGACCACCATCAGTCCTTGAGTGCAGGTTACAGACAGAAGGGGTGTGACCTCTCTCAGCTGGGGCAATCCCCATGGGGTTGGTAGGTGGGGGCTGTCTCCCTGCAGGATCACCAGCACCCAAGGAAGCAGGTCCTTCCTTCCAGAAGGTGGGTCTGGGCCACGCATCAAACATCCACCTCTCTCTTTCAGGGCTGCCTACTACAGAGGGGCAGGTGTATGCCCAGCACAGGACTGAGTTCTGGTACTAGAGGAGAATGTGTTTCTCATTCACACACAGGCATCAGTCAACTGGTGGCAGCCCTATTCATATTTAAGGAGAAGGTAGTAGAAGCAACTGACTGCTTGGTTCTCCCAGGTGTAGGTATAGTCACGCTTCCTGGCTTCTTGACCTGGGAGGGCATCCAGATGGGAACCTTCTAGGTAAGCCTAACAGCACCTATGGCTCTCATGGGTCCTGCCAGGCTGGATAAAAAACACTAGGAAGCACTGTCATGAATCTGGCTCACCCCAAGAAGACAAGAAAGTCTTTAGCCTACGTGTGTCTGTATGAGCCCTGACTTCCTCGGCTCTGGAGTCTTTCCAGATGTGAGAGGGAGGTGAAAGGTGGGGGCCCAGGCAGGTGCACAAGACACACACCTCTTGGGTGGACATTAGTCCAGAGCCAAAGCAAGACAACCAATTTACATGAGCAACAGTTACCGGTCAATAATGGTTCTGAGTCACACACCTGCCTCTTGCTCGATAAAGGTGTTTGGTTGGTTATAATTCAGAACAATCATTTTCTACTTACATTTGAAGCCAGCAATTTACCAAAGTGCCATTTAACAAAATGCTGTGAGCATTTTAAAAAATGGAAGAAAATATGATGAATTATCCTCACAAAGGATACCAACCAAATTCCCAAAATAGCCTTTGCTGTAAAACCTTCTCTCTGCCTTATGTGCTTCATCTGCTGATTCATTCTCTCTCCATGATCTGTCCTTTCTGTACAATTTGGTATGAAAGAAAGAGAAATTTTCTATGGTAAAGGTGATAGATAATTTGGTAAATATCATTTTCTAAAACTCAGCACTATAAATCCTATTTATCAATCACAAACAGTCAAAAACTTTCAAATTTTCAAAGAGTTCTGCTCCCAACCCCAAAACTGTGTCTAGTTTTTACTTATAGATCACTTATTTTTAGACCAAAATTGCCAATCATCATGAAGGATGATTCTGGATCAGACTCTAAGGAAGAGTTTTCTATCAAAGACAGCAGTCAGGAACACATTTGGTAAGCTGTAAAACTACTGGAATAAGGCACCAGTGTGCCTTAATTAGCAGTAATGACAATGGTGAGACCACCAGCTGACAAGGTATAAGGGCAGAGAACAGCAGGTAAGGAACTCCAACAGTGTGTCATGGCACATTGCACGTACACGGTGCTTCATAAATGTTCGACTATGTCCATTTAAGTGCACTGAAAGGAACTGAATAAAAAAGGCTCAGCTCTCAAGATCCCTGTGTAAGCACCTCTGGTCCAGCCAGGAGAGGGGGGAAAACGCCTGAGATGCCCTCGTCTGCCTTTGGGAGCAAATCCAGGAGGCTGTTGAACCCGGGAAACTGGACTGTCAGGGCTGAAGTTCCTGGTTTAAAATTAGAAGAATCCCCTACTCTTTTTGTGCCCAAAATGAGGCCAACGGCTGCTGCCCTGCCAGCCTCAGGTGCAGGCAGTGATGTTACCCAAGGCCAGCCCAGCTGTGGCCACAGCCCCTAGGGACAAGCCTCTGAAATGGGCAAAGCAGAAGCCACAGGGATCTGGAGCTGCGAGAGCCCCTGCCATGGAAGGACTTCCTGCGTGACCTCAGGCACCCAGCCAGCCTCTCCTGACCCTCAGATGGTGAGCTTCCCCGGGACCCCTCCCAGTGTCACTGAGGACTGAAGAACATGTTTCATAAAAGGACCCAGCCAACACTTAGCAATGAGAAGCTTTCAGTAACTCTTACCACCTGTCTCTCCTCCCTCCTCTGTTAGGAAAACTGTCTATGTAGTATCTTTTCCACCTTCGTGGATGCCTCCCTATCGTCCCCGTTTATATCCTGTCTCTGAACATGAGACACCCAGAGAAGTATCAGTCCCCTCACAATCTGAACACATCTTCCATAGGTCACCCTCCTAATGCAAGCTCCCTCTGGGCAGAAGGATGATTCTTCATCCAGTACAAGCACCACAACTCCCCATCTGTTCCAACTGCATCCGTCAGCCCACGCTGACGTGTAACCCAAGGAAAACCTGAAGGATGGAAAGACTTAGACACAGGCTCACTTGCTTAAAACACAATCCAGTACAATTACATTTTGAGATAGCTAAGTAATTAGGATACCCTTTGGAATATGCAACAATGGGTTTTGTTACATATATCAAATGTGTACATGCATGTGTACATGTGTGTATACATAATTATACACATGTATGTACATGTGTGTATATAAAAATTATACATGTGTGTACATGTGTATATATAATTATACACATGTGTGTACGTGTATATGTATATATAATTATACATGTGTGTATGTGTGTGTACATGTATATATGTATAATTATACATATGTGTGTACGTGTGTATATATATATATAGTTATCTGAATCTCGTTCTACTAATTAAGTGAACCAGTGATTAGCGCTCTCTTAGAGACCCTGAGCCATCACGCAATCCACGGCTTTTCCTTAGACTGAAAAGACATCAAAGCTCTTCAGTGTTATAAGAATCTAATACGAGACGCTGTGCTTAAATAGGATTCTTTCTTATCCAGAACTTTATGTTCATGTGAAGGTGCACCGAGAGGGACGTTGAGTAATGTCAAAAGCTGTGGGGATAAGAGGAGATATTGATTCCTTATGTCACCCGGGCCTAGGACAGCCATAGCAGACTTGAGGTCCCAAGAATGCAGTAAGCAGAGCCAGGTGTCCCTGTCTGCACATGGCTCATGGCTCAGCCACTGGCTCCTTTCAAGAGCAAGTCATTGGGTCCACATCACTTGTGGAGGAGGGTGAAAAAGAGCCCCTGCCCCAAGCCACCAGTCACATGGGTGGATGCCCCACGCAGCCAGGGCTGCACCAGGGGGCACTCAAGTCCTCTAGGAGCAACTGGATTGGGAAGTGAGCTCCAGTGCCTTTTAAAGGGCAACCCTAGGTGGACTACCTTGTCTTCATCTTCCAGAACAAAGGAAAATAAATATTTATCTATTTGTGTAAAACACTCTGCCATGCCAAATCCCTTACAACTTGATTCAGAGATGCAGCCTTGGCTAGACCACTAGTCAAGTCATATCTCTGACATGCCATGAACAGGTGCAGTGGGAAGGAAAAGTATCGTATGTGCTGTGCCGAGCAGAACCTTCTCATGCCTCTGGTATGACTGCACATCGGAGAGGGTTAGTCAGTTAGCCGGTGCCTCCACTGGCAGCAGGAGTCCCTCTCACCCTCTACAGCAGCAACCTGCTGCAAGGGAAGGCCTGAGCTGCAGGTATGCAGCTGACAGAACACCCGGCGTGGGGACGGGATGGTTGGATTAAGTGGGGCCAGATGGAAGGGAACACTCAGGGGCCCAGTGCTCACAAAGTGCCTGTCCTTGCTTTTTGCACAGGGCCCACAACAACAGAAAGATGCTAAGGCGGCAAACACCAAGAAAACCCTGACCTCTGTGCACTGCACAGGGTATGAAATCAAATATTCCTTGCTGCAGCAACACTCGTAGAGAAATGGGTGGAAGTTCTGGGCAAAAAGGACTGCCTCTGCAGAATAGATGCTTCCAGAAGATTGTGTGTGATTCCTAGAACTAAGTGGTTTCCCAAAACATAAACAGCAATATAACATCACACCTGCAGAAGACATATGCCTTCAGTATCACACGTAAGTGCACCTTATCATCAAGGCTACTCGAACCAACACAAAGAACGCCTGTGGGCCTCTTTAAGGTAGGGAGG
This sequence comes from Daubentonia madagascariensis, assembly GCA_023783475.1. Classification (NCBI taxonomy): domain Eukaryota; kingdom Metazoa; phylum Chordata; class Mammalia; order Primates; family Daubentoniidae; genus Daubentonia; species Daubentonia madagascariensis. The sequence continues at coordinate 4,398,238 of JAKFHU010001369.1, read as the reverse complement.
AAACGAAAAGGCAATGTGTTGTTAGGAACTGTGTCTACAGCTCAGTGACCGCCACAATGAGGTTAAGGAACCGTGGTGACAGAAGAATGGAATGTGCTTTGCTTTTCATACAGTCCAGGGTTAGCCAGCGATGGGAAGTTGTCACTAAGGTCACTAAGAAAGCATCCTAAAGGCATCGGAGTCTGCATTCTCCTTTTCAGAATGGTCACAGATATATCGATAGTACCTCTTTCTTAAGGGAAAAACATACCTCAGAAAAGGAAGCACACTTCAAGGACCACTGAACACATTGCCACCCAGCCGCTGCTGTGAGTCACTCGAATTCCCAGGGGGTGCCGGGCTCACGACTCTTCCCAGGTCTAAGTGACCCAGCACAGCCGCTGAGGGCAGCCGTAAAAAGGAGTATCCTGTAGTATTCAGATCGCTGTGATGGGCCTGGTTAAATGTCAAGGAAAATCTTTGGCAACACTGTGAATAGATCTATGTGGAAAATCACTACAGTACTTGGGAAGAATTGCGCACAGCACGAATCAATATCTTCCTTTGGAAACTGACATCGCTGATACCCACTGGCGTGTCCTGCTTGAACAAAGGCCAGGAAGATGTTCGTGTCTCCTTTCTTGGCGCTCCCAGCTGCCTTCTCGCTTGAAATCCTTGCTCTCTGTACTTTGAACTGTATTTCATGGTGGGTTCACAAAACAACACAAAACAACAGTCTTTCAATTAGTGAATGATTGGATGATGACACGCATACATAACTACTGGTATGAATGATCATATTTTTAATTAAGAAAATGAAAGAGCAGACCTATCGTTAGTCATTGGAAGCTTCTTTTCAAAAACAGAACTAGCCATGGATATTTTTCTCTTTGTTTCTTATTTTAAAAGTAACTTTAGTTCTTATTACAAAATAGTATATGTGCATTGTGTAAATTTTTGCACAAACAAGAAAATGAAGATGAGCTGAAGGTGTGGAACGCAGAGGTGGCTACTCGTATAATGTCACTGTCTTTCTCTTCTTGGCTCCATTCCTGTTTCTTCTTTCTGTTTTTAACCAATATTAAATTCTATTTTACCTGCTGTTTGGTAAACTTTATTACTTAATATGAAACAAATATGTTATTCATATAACTAAGTAGTCTTCTGATTAAAAAAATACTATTTAACTGAAGCTGTCTTACTAAAATGAGGGCTGTCCGGAAAGTATCCAGCCATTGTTAATATAACAAGAATGGTTACATGGCTGGATACTTTCCAGACAACCCTCATATATCTAGAATAAGCCTAAATAAGAGTTATAAAAATAGTTTCTAGAACAATGAGCATGACCGTGGGTAAGCCAAGCTGGACAAGTGAGAAATATTTGATTAATTAGTTCTAGGTGCTTCGATTCTAACTCAGACTAGGAAGCTGAAATTCAAGAATGCTTGCTACCTTGCAGTGACACACGGAGGCCTATCCCTATTTTATTTTCAAGCAATAACACCAACTGGAAGGGAAGTTTCATGTGGAAAGGAATTTGTTCACTGCTACACAAGAATAATTCTTGAATGTAGTAGGTGCTTAGTCAACACTTGCTGAAAAGACTCACCAATCACATTCAGTGAGCAAACACGCTGCACACTTCATGGTTTCTTCAAGCCATGGACCTGGCCAGTTGAAGCTAGGGGGTATGTACACCTAGTCAATGACCAGGTGCCTCAGCCACAGGAAATGCTGATAAGCTAATAAACAAATCCATTGCTCTGAATTCTTTGAAGATTCTTTGACTATTTTGGGCTTCTAAATTGCCATTGAATCAGTGATTCTCTGAATAGACCATCCCCTCTGGAGGCCAGCACCCCTCTTGCTGCATGCAGTTGTAATCTGTTCACTCCTGCTCCTGTGTGGCATTCTGTGGTGTGAGTATGCCAAGTGAGTTTATCCATTCTACTGAAGGTGTGTTGTTTCCAGGCTTAGAGTATTGTAATAGTGTACACATCATACATTGTGTCGAGGGGGTAGGTGCACTCAGAGTAGACCCTGACAAAGAGATTTGCAAAGTGGTGCAAATTTGCACTCCTACCCTGAATATGTGAGAAAGCCAGTCTTCACATACTTCGGCCAAACCTGATATTTCTTTGTCTTTTCAAGTTTTAGCATCATAAAATGTTTTTCCTTTCTTGTTTAAAAAAAAATAACCTAATTAGAACTGCATTGCATTGAACCCACAGATCAGTTTGGAGACTATTGACATCTTTACAGCACATCTGTCCACAACCATGGCTTACGACATTTCTTTAGTTCTTCTTTAATTTTACAAAGTACAATTGTATGGATATTAATGTGTATGTCTTGCACATCCTTTGTACTATTTCTTCAATTCTGATGGCTGTGTTCCTTGTAAGCAGAATATAGTTGCATTGCATGTTTTCTCTAGTCTGACGATTCCAGTCTTTTCATTGGAGTGTTTAGTCCATATACAGTTAAAAGAATGACTGATATACTTGATTTTGTTTTCTGTCACCTTCCTTATTTTTTAATTTGAGCAACATATTTTATGTTTCCCTTTCTCTCTTTTATCATCTCCTTTTAAGCTAATCAAATACTTTAAATTGTTTCTTTTTACCATCTTTTGGATTACCAATTATATATTCTTTCAGTGGTCACCATAGAGATTATAATGTAGATCCTTGAGTTATTGCACTTTCAACACCACCCAACAGTGCTAAATCCTTAACTCTTTTAACTTCTTCTCACTTGTATTATCAACTTGCATTTAATCCAGCGTATATTAAATTCTATAAGACAACATTACTATTACTTTGTTCAGTCAGAATTCATTTCCAATTATCTAAATATTTACCTTTTCATATGTTCTTTATTTATTTTTACATTTCCATGATTACAATTGCAATCATTGCCCTTCTGCTTGAAAAATTGCTTTAATACTTTTAGTGCATGTCATTAATACTGATTTCCCTTAGTTTATGTTTCTCAGAAAATATCATTACTTAACCTTCATTTTTTCCAACATTTTATTATGAAAATGTTCAAACCCACAAGAAAGCTGAAAAAAATGTTAAAACAAACACTTGTGTGCATACCCCCTAGTTTCAACTACGAACATTTCACTTATTTGATTTATCACATATATAGATTCCCATCCATCCATCTCACTATCAACCCATCTTGTTTTTGATATGTTTTAGAGTAAATTTTAGACATCAGTACATTTGCCCCCAAATATACTTCATCATTGATGTCATTACAAGAGTCTTGTATTTATTTAGAGTTTCTTTCTTTTGATATAAACTTTATATACAATAAAATCCATGTTTTTATGGATGTACCTGTGTAACCAAACACCCAACAAAATAAGGAACATTATCACACCAAAAAGTTCCTACATGGCTTTTCCCATCAATTCTCATGCCAAACCACAAAAAGCTAAGCATATTTCTGCCTTTTTAATGAAATATTTATTTTTTCTCAAAAACTACAAAATATTGATGAGATATATTAAATAAGACCTAAGTGAAAAGACAGATATACCATGTTTGTGGATCAGAGAACTCAACATTGTTAGGCTATCAGTGCGCTCCAAATTAACCTAGAGAATCAATTGATTCCAAATATAGTTACAATAGGCTGTTAATCTAAAAATTAACAAGCTGAGTCTATATTTTATATAGAAATACAAAGACCTCGGATATCAAAAACAATTCTATGAAAGGTCAAAGTTGAAGGGCTTACACCACAAGATTTACTGTGAGGTGATAGTAAGCAAGACAGTGTGGGACCAGTGTAAGGATGGACAGGCAGACCTGCAGAACAGAATAGAGAGCCTGAGGTAGGCTCACACTAAATAATGATGTAATTTGCAAAAACATTGCCAAAATATCCAGTGAGAAAAGAAATTCTTTCAATAAAAAGTGCTGAAAAATCTGGATATTAAAAAAAAATGCCCCTAGTTACACCATATACAATAGACCTAAGCAGAAAAGGTAAAATTATAAAGCTAAAAAGGAAAATATAGGATAATATTTTATCATGATAGGAAAGGTTTCTTAGGTGGGTCATGGAAAGCAATAACCAGAACTTCCTCAAAATTAAAATGTTCTTCTGATTAAAAGGCACCATTAAGAAAATAGTTTACAATCCATGGAGTAAGAGAAAATATTCTCAAAGTCTTTAGCTAATAAAGGACTTGTATGTATACAATATATAAAGAATCCTAAACTGAATAATAAAAAGAGAAACAATCCAATAAAAAGGGCAAAATTCTTAACAGACACTTCACAAAAGAAAGTACACAAATGGTTACTAGGTACGTTAAAAAGTTCTCAGTATCATTAGTCATCAGTGAAATGCAAATGAAAAACAATATGATATCACTTCACACCCACTAGAATGGCTAAAATTAAGACAGACAATACTAAATGTTCAGAAGGAGGCGTCCTAACAGGGACTCTCATACACTGTTGGTGGGGATGTAAAATGTGACAAACACTTTGGAAAAATATCTGTCAGTATTTTTTTTAAACTAAACATATACTTACCCTATGGCCCAATAATTTCACTCCTTGGTGCTTATCTAAAAGAAACAGGAACGAATCTATACTGTGTTTGAAAAGCTGTATCAGGAAGGTTTTCCAAAGCTTAGGGCTTATGAGAGTGTACATTTCTTGAAGACACACAAGTTTATTGTCTACACAACTACAGATATTCCACTTAGCTCCCTTGCCCCGCTAAACCTAGCTCAAAGCAAAATGTCTCCCATCTAATAGAGGCCGAATAAATAAAATATTACCTCTTTCAATGAATAAATAAATAAATAGAAGTTATTTAAATGAGGGCAAGTTCTGATGACTTGGGCTTCACTTTTCAGCTCATTTTACAAACCACGTCTGGCATGAGGCGGGGCCCACCAGGCACCACACAGAGCAGAAGCGTCAGTAAAACCACTGTTGTCACTTCACCATTGCACAGGTAAACCTCAGACAGCAAGTGAGGGTGTTCAGGAATTCGCTGGCTGGCCTGGTTTGTTCTGATGGTGGGTCCCCATGCTGGGCGGTGCTTGACCAATAGATGCTGCAGTCGGCCAAGGCTAGAAGCTTGCACCCACCTCTGATGTAACTTGGTGCCATTTGGAAAAAGCCTTCCAGGTAGATACGAAGATTGATTTGGTCAAGATGGCTGCATCTGCAAATTCACCTTTGGGTTTCCAAAAGGCCTGAAAGTTAAAAATCGACCTGCATGCCCATTGCAGAAGTCCTCGATGCTAAGATTAAGGATTGTGTCCTCCAATCCAGGGACACAGGTTTACTGCCTTTCTCACTCACGGAACAGGCATCGACTGTCCTACCACAGCTGGGATCTAGCAGAACAAGGCACCTGCTTTTGCGTGTCTTCCTGACCAGCTGTGGAGATAGACAAGGACGTGCACAACCGCAGTCCAGAGTGTGAGATGTGTTAAGATCATGTGCTGTTCTAGATCAGCTAAGCCAGTCAGTTGGGCATTGCAGCAAGGGTCCCCTGAGTGAGGACAGTGTTGAGTAGTGGGCTGAGGGTGAGCTGGAGGGGGCTCCAGGGAACGAGGAAGGCTGAGCCCACGTGTTCACAGAGCAGGGACCAGAAGTGGCACGGCATGATCACGTGGTCGGAGCCAATGACATGCGGGAGAGAGGTGCCGGCGAGACCTTAGCTGTGAACTCCCTTACCACCAACTCCCTACAACAAAACCAAGACTGCAGAGGCTGAGTCACCCACTGAAGTCACAGAGCTGCTATGTGGCAGAGAGAAACCCAGGCAGCCCCCGAGAGTGACTCAGAGGCTCCTTCAGTGACCAGCAGGACAGAGGGCACAGGATGATCCAGTCTGATGCCTTTGAGAAAAGATGCTGCTCTTCCAATTCCTTACTGGAGTCAGATCAGGGAAGCAGGAATCTTTGTTTTTAATCAACAATATTGTTATATCCCATCTGCATTATTCTTCTCAGTATTAATAACTTAAAATGATGAGGGAAAACTTAATCTTTAAACTTCAAGTAAAAGATACCTTTCTTAGTGCAGGAATTCTTTGAAAGAGCAGTCATTTTCCCACATAACATGTTATTAGCAAACACTTTAGTACGCTAATTATTTTCACAGCCACTCGTAGAAAGCAGGTAAAAATATCACTGTTAATGTCTTCCTGCAAGAATCTGATACTAAAGACAGTTTAATTGGCTACTACATTCCTGAACTAAGATGTAAATTATGTAAAGAGTTATAATCCTCCAAGTATATGCAAACCCACAGTTCAAAGGTCAGGTTCCCCTGTGAAGTCACACTGCAGCTTAAGACATTTACGCCTGCAAAGGGTTGTCAGGAGCAAACAGCAGTTTGTACATCCTCCTGCGTCCACCCTCCCCTCCCCACCCCTTGCTCAGAGTCAAGTCTCTGTGCCTTCCTGTGGCTTCAGGCCCTCAGGAAGTGCCCCTTGGTTCCACTCACCCACATACCCCAGACTCACTGGTCCCTCCCTATCCCACCACAGCCCAAGCTCCTTCCTGCCTCAGGGCCTTTGCACTTGCTGTTCCTTCTGCTTGGAAGGCTCCCTCCAGCCACTGCCCATGCCTGCCTCAACCTCAGCATTCAGGGGTCCTTGGAGGGAGCTCCCCTGATCAACTAAATCAGTCCCCAAGTCACTGTCTGTGACATCACTTCACATTAGCCTCTCCAACACACTCAAGAGTGTGGTGGGGTGTGTGTGTCTGTGCCCCTCCACTGTCTCAGCGCGCCACACCCTGAGCTCACAGCACCTGAGGAGCAGTGAGCGGGCTACCAACTCCACAGTGGTACTCGGCAGACACAAGCCCTTCCTTCCCCTCAAAGAAAACCAGAGTATGGCTGGGGACAAGAGAGTGTAAAGGAAGGCATAATTTAAAACACAAGTGTTGAACTGCTAATGTAACGGCACGTCCTGGTGCGGGGAATGGAGTGACCCATGCAGGGGGCATGGCAGAGCCTTCTGGACTGAAGGGAGCAAGACCCACCCAGGAAACAGAGAGGGGCTGGCTCGACCGGAATGAAGGGTGATGTCTGGATTCGCGGAAGGAGTTTGGAGCGGATTCTAAGTGCACAGCCAGGCTGGTGAGTAAACGTAGACTCAAGCCCCTCCAAGTGTACATTTCACCATTCGGTCCTCACGCCAGCCCTTCCCTCGGCAGAAGCAACTCATCCCCGGATGAAATATGAAGCTCACCAGGTAAAAAAAAACGGCCTGGGTTACCCAGATAATAAGTAGTGGTTTTACATTTTCATCTGTCAAACACCAAAATCAATGCCAGGTGACAGCAAGGAGAGGGTTCTGCGAAGTTTGGAAGGTATCTTAGAATTAACAGTGGGAAATAAAGTGGTTAAAAATAAAGTCAGAGAAGGGAGAAAGATTCTGGATGCCAGACTAAGGAACTTAGAACTTACCTAGTATGGGAAATAGGGAGCCAGAAGTTTTGAGCAGGGATTTATATAGTTAAAATTGTATTAGAGAAGTAAAATATTCATCAGTAGGCAGGGTATAGTAATAAAATAGAAATATTAGTTAGAAGACTATTGCAAATCCAGGATCAAGAAGATGTACTTTCTTTACCTCAGAACACCCAGTGGTGTATACTGAATATCAAAATCAATCCATTAAAAACTTGACTAAATTTTATTAACTCAGAAATATAAATTGATTCAATGTTATTTTTTAGGTAAACGAAAATTTAGTTCCATTTTATTTCTATTAAAATAATTTGTAAGAGTTATTTTTATAAGCAATAAAGTTTGAAAAGTCATTTTTTCACATGTAGTCAGTTAAATCATGTGTATGAATACTCCAGAGTCCTAGATAAAACAGTTTTGTCATCACTTAGAGCCTCAGCTGTGGTTTTGAAATCTCCTGTCCTACTAAAGGTAACCAAGATGTCTCAGAGAAATTACAGACTCCAGAAAACAAACAAGATGAACCTGGAACACCTTGTCACTGTAGAAAGCAAGAACTTTCTAGAATCAAAGACTACTAGGGCCGTGGCAAAGGGACTCCGAAGTCAATGTGAGATTCTTCCACTGATCAAAAATGGAACAATTTAAGCTTCTCTAAGGGTCATGTTTAAAATAGACTGACCCCTTCATAAATCCTATATATATAAAACATGACTTGGTCAACTTCAGAGGCTGGAAGGAAATCGATTCATTATCTTAAAATCTGGTGAGCGTTTATCCTGCCTTTTCTGTGTGAGTGGTACCATGTGGAAACATCTCTTTATAGAATATTCCCACTAATAAACACCCAAAAAATGAGAGAGAGAGAGCAATGCCTTTGCGTACCCCCAATGGATTAGCAGATGTAGGCAATGCGCAGTCACCTCAGCTAATAGCCCAAAAAGAGAGACAGCCAGGCCTCACGTGCCTCCTGCAGAAGGAGCACACCTCACCTCTGTGCTGGCCAAAGGATTGGTTAGTTCCCTCCTGCCGCTGCAACAAACTGCCACAAATACAGTGACTTAACACAGTTTGTTTCCTTACAGTTCTCAAGGTCAGAAATCTAAAACGGGTATTACAGGAATAAAATCAGTGGCAGCTGAGCTGTGTTCCTTTCTGGAGGCTCTAGAATAAAGTCGGTCCGTTCCCTTTCCTTTTCCAGCTCCCAAAGGCCTCCCCCAGCCCTTGGCTGGTGGCTGTGTAACTTTGCTTTCGTAGTCACGTGTCCTTCTTGTCTCTGACCCTCTGCCCTCCCCTTGTAAGGAGACTGGTGATTATAATGGGTCCAGCTAAATAATCCAGGATAATCTCCCCAATCTCAAGGTCCTTAATTTAATCAAATCTGTAAAGTCTCTTTTGCCACGTAGGTAACATCCTCACAGTTTCCATGGATCGATGCTGATATCTTTGGAGGCCCATTGTTCTGCCTGCTGCACAGATAGAATCGCGTCTCACAGAATATCAGCATTCAGTTGCCAATTTGCAGGAAATACAAAAAACAGAGGAACATGTTGAACTGCAACAAAAGAATGCAATCCTAAAAATCCAGATAAATTGTAAGGAAATAAAAGAGACAGTGGTGAAGTCAGAACTTGAGTAATTTAAAACATTTAATACATCTTAAAAGATCCTCAGTGCCTCGATATGCACATTAGTGATAAACTAGGGAGAAACACAAAGAACTGATTATCATAAAAATTCAAGGAAGTAATTTTTTTTGAAAGGAGGGAGGGTATATGATTGGAATGGAGGAGCTTCAGGGGAGAATGGCAGGGTTCTATGGATTGGGTGGAGATCAAGGGCTATTGGCCTTATAATATTTAAAGACTGAAAAACAAACAAACACACACAAGTGCAGTATCCAAAACTGAGCAAAATGTCCTAAGTATATTGTGCTTCACTTATTGCAGTTTGAGATCATATTTGATTTTTTAGCAGCCATATTATACTGTTAACTCATGATAAAATTTACTGTTGACAAAAAGACACAGGCTTTGCCTATTTTAAATACTTATTTTCTGCTGTCTAAGGAAGTGTCTCTACGTTCTCACATGCAAAGGAGTCAATGATCCTCTTTAAGAGAACACTACCCAAATTAACATGGCACTCAACAGGTACAGGTTTCTTGAAAAGAGAAATGGTGTTTTCTTGTCATTTTTGTCTGCAACAGACTCTACCTTTCTTCTTGAGACTATTATTAATCAGAAATATATTGATCAATAAAAGATGAAAAGAAAATGTCAACTGTCAAAAATTCATGTTGCATTTTCTGCAGAGGCTCTGCCTGTGATGTCCACTGTGGAAGAAAGTATCATGAAAGGGAGGGAAACCACCAACACCTAAGGCCAAAACTAACAGACAAAAAAACCTTCATTACAATTACAGTGCAACACAGAAACAGAAGAGTCAATGCTAAGGTTTGTTTCTTGCATTTGTCAATAATGTAGACCGAGGGCCAGGGCTTCCTCTTCAAAATGGCTAAGCACACACATCTACATCTGCCTCTACCAAAATCCTACCAAATTAAAGAAGAAATATCAAAAGTTAGAATAAATGCATATCAGTAATGGAAAATAAAATGATCCCATTGAAGACCAGAACCTTGAGGAGTTTCTGGAAGCTACGTGTCAATGGTGATGACATTGACAGAGAAAACCCGCAGAACTAAAGAGCCCTGTATAAAATATAAAAATAAAGCAGGACCATTAAAAAACATGGGGCTTTCCCAGCAGTATTCCAGACAACCACATGACCTGAGGCATCATGAGTTGGGAAAATGCGTGACTGTGGGGTCACCCATGGAGTGATTAATTAAAGTCATATTGAACAGCTGCGCCACTTCCTGGCCCTCAAAGTGCTGGGCCCTGGTTTGTCCCAGGCTGAAGCTGGAAGAACCATTTCCTGTATGCTGGGAGATCTGCCCTGGGAGACCCAAGAATGAAATGTGGGCTTAAGTGAGACGTGGGGCATTGCCTCGGTGTATCCTGGTGGTGGGCAAGGACTCCTCACAGCCGGTAGGTAATTCGCAGACACACGGAAGGAACACTTGCTCCCATAAGCTGGTGTGATGAGCATCTGCCACCACAGCCTGGGGATCAATCGTGTTTACCCACTTCACAGAAAACTCAGCACTGATAAATCTTAGAAAAGCTGTTTTGGGCAAGTGCTCTCTTACCCACAGACGCTGCAAGAAATAAGGTAGAGTTAGTCCAGCTTTGCCTCACCAACCGCGGTGCTAGGAAATTAACCTAATCTCTCTCGGTCTCCGCATCTATAAAATGAGGTCATCAAACATCTCCAGCAAGGCTACCGAGAAGAAAGCAGGCGGCACAATGACTGGCATGTGGTGCACTCTCAAAGCACAGCCATTGACCGACCTTTTCTTAACTTCACATTCCAGTTCCCGGCCCCATCCACAGTCCCCAGCAGGCAGCCAGGCTCTGCCACGTGGCCCTGTCCCAGCTGCAGCCAGTGGGATCTGCGTGGGCCCAAGCCTCATGATGAGCTAAGACGGTGTCTTCCCAGCCTCCAATCGTGGTCTGTTTCTTGAGGATTTGAACTAAGAGAGGCAGAGACTTTAGAGTTAGAACTTCAACTATATTCCCAAAGAACTGTGAGAGACATTCCTGGTGGTAAAGTCCTGGAGATACCTTGATTCCCAACTTACCTAGGATAATTTTTAAGCCATTCTTTGGATTTGATGAACTCAGTAAAATTAAAATAATCTCCCTTTTCTCGAGCCAGTTTAAATGTGTTTCTGTTTCCTACAGCTGACCTGCCCCCAGTCCAGATAATATTGATGGATGTCAGTTTCCTCTCTGTTACCATATGGTAGGAAACCCACAGGGAAGTGGAGGTGGCTGTCATCTTCCCAAGGTCTTATCATGAGTCAGGAGTGGACCTGGGCATGGGACCAAGCTCTCCTGACCTATAAACCAGACCTGTTGGTAGATCTCATATTTATTTCCTATGTTTAGTTAATGAGAAATTTCATTCAACAGGCTATTAATTATTTCACTCAGCATGAGTATTAAGTGACTGTATCATCTTATAAGAACAAATGAACATGGGGCATTTTAGAACTGACCTTGTCACTACTAATTGCACCTTTAAATATTCAACAGTACATTATAAAACTTTATTTTTTTTAATCTCAAAAGATTGGTTCATACTCAGCATTTTGGAAATCTCTATTAAATAAATAGTGAATAGCAACAATGCTAACAAAAACAAATAATAAAAGCTAATTATGTGGCATTTTATAGATTAGGCACAGAGATTAATCAATTTTCCCAACTCACACACCCAATAAGTAGTGGAGTTGGAATTTGAACCCACATAATGTGGGTGCAGTAGACACTACAGTGCCTCACCCAGGCCCCCTCTATCAGGCTTAGGAGACCCAAGAATGAAACTTGGGCTTAAGTGAGACATAGGGCATTGCCTCAGCATATTCTGGTGGTGGACAAGGACTCCTTATAGCCAGTAGGTAAGTGCTACTACCAATTGCTGTGAGTGCTGGCTGCTGATGGCACCTCATATAGGAAGTTGTGTCCCCTCCCTGTGGCCCACTGGCAATGGCTTACAGATGTGAGGTACAAAAGACTGACCTCAGCCTCAAAGAGTTATTAACTTGGTGTGGTCTAGTTTCCAAAGCCCCTTCCACATGAGCCAAGTGCTACAGACTGAATGTTTGTGTCCCCCCAAATTCACATATTGAAACCTAATCCCCAACAGGATGATCTTAGGAGCTGGGGCCCTTGAAAGGTGATTAGTTTGTAGGGCTGGAGACTTTATGGAAGAAATTAGTGCCCTTATAAAAGAGACCCTAGAGAAATCCCATGCCCCTTTCACCCAATCTGTGAGATTACAGAGAGGAAATGGCCACCTGTGAACCAAGAAGCAGGCCCTCACCACACACCAAATCTGCCGGCACCTTGATCTTGGACTTCCCAGCCTCCAGGACTGTAGGAAATAAATTTCTGTTGTTTATAAGCCACCTAGTCTACGGCGTTTTGTTATAGCAACCCACACAGACCAAAACACCAAGGGAAGATTTCCCTGAGACCACAGCCTTGTTCAGGGTTCTTCTTCCCTATCCCAAGTCACTTTGTCTTTTGCAGGTTTTTCCTGAGGAGTGTTTCCTCCATAGCCATGTGTACCTGAATCTCTGTCTCAGGCTCTGCTTCTTGGGAACTTGACCCAAGACAGTTGATACCAGAATTGGACCTAGAAAGCAGACTCTCAGGACTGGACTCTCCACCCAGGTGGCAACAGTGACCCCATAACTGTGGGTACTGATAGTCTCTGGGATGTGGAAGCAGTGAACTTCTACAACTTTCACCTGTGGGGAACTGAGGTGAGATGAGGTAGGGAGGGGTGCTTTGATTTGTGCAATGTCTTTGGCACTGGGGAGATAAGGGAGAGATTACAATTATGAAGACTATGGAATTGGGTCGCCATTGCTGAGTGCCAAGGATCCTTTCAAGGGAGGAAATGACAGCCTGTGAACAGTCACCTAAACTTAAAGCAGTGTGTGTCAGTGAGAGAGCCCTCTGGGCATCATTTCAAGACTTCCAATCTCCTACAGCCAGAGGACAAACAGAGCTAAAGACCAGGCACAGGACTTGGCTGAAAGAATGACCCAAGATGAAGATAGGTATAAACTCGTGGGCAGCGGCAAATGGCTCAGCTGGTTGGCCAGGGCCCTGGAGGAACAAATATCGGAAGGCTGGGGGATGGGGAGGTCGGAAAGAGATGTGTGTGGGGACCTACGAGAGTGGGGAAATGTGGAGATCTCTCTACCCCACACCACAGAGCCCTGCTGAGGAGGAGCCCTGGCACAGCCAGTGGGCAGGATGATGCACCCAGCTGATGGCAGCCATCCGCTGCCCTGGGCACCCAGGCTTCAGGAACGTAGCAGCCACGTTGTCGGGATGGGGGCTGGTCGTGGACCCAGGCACATAAGCGCCTTCTCACTAAGGCTGGTCCAACTATTGCCGTGGCTGAAAGTCTAATGTGTCCCCAACACAGACTGATTCCAAGCCCCTGATATGAACCCTTCCCCAAGAAGACCACCCCACTATTTGGGAGAAAGTTTGTCAGACCCCAGCATCCTGGAAGGGCAGCAATTCAAGCCAATTGGGTTGGACACATCCTGGGGTACCTCTCCTGCTCACAGTGCCTAGGCCACATGCTACCCAAGGGTACACGTAGGATCCTGGCTAACATCACCCCAGTCCCAGGAAGCCCCTGGATGGAAAGGAGCTGTGGCAGTGCAAACAGGACCATGGGACCCACTGATCCTACCACACACCACCAGCAGAGCTAGAAGCCTCATGAAGTAAGGAAATGTCCTCTTCCAGGTGCAGCTGAGGTTCTGGCTTGGAGATGATGCCCCGTGAGGATAGGAGACTGTCTCTCAGGACGGGACACTCTCATTAAACCAATGTTCTTCATGTGGTGCCACACCCCCAAAGGTACATTGCAGAGTCTGGAAAACAAGGGAAGACTGGGGGTGACCTCACTGCCCACCACTCCCAGGGACCCACTGGGGTACTTGTATTTCCCATTGCCACAATATTTGGCTCTGTGGCCAATCTTAAGTATGAGATTAGAGATCCTATTACCAAGAGATGTGATGCTGCTAACAGGGAACATAGTAAGCTTCCTTCTAAATACAAAGCAATTGCTGTTTTCTGATGGCTGGGCTCCCCGAGCTAGAGGGTCAGAAGGCACAGAAGCAGCCACCTTGCTGGCAGGGGTGACTTACTCTGAGCCTACGAGGCCAATGCAGCACTCCGGCTGTACAATGCGGCTCCCAGGTAATCCACTTGGGTGTCTCTTGGTGCCCAGTGCCCAGTTTTAATAGTAATAGAGAAATATAGCAACCAGAGCCCAATAAGGGTTTGGCAACCAGGGTTTCTGACACATCAAGGATGAGAGTTGGGTTGATCCACCAGGTGATCCACCAGGTGATCCACCCAGACCCACCAAAGCCCTGGTGTGAGGAGAATTTAGTGTGGGCAGTAGAGGAGGAAAACATTTTCAGGCGTGACCTCAGGGCCATCTGTGACCATGGTGGGTATAATTTCTCCACCAACCTTCCTATTATAAGTTTCCCCAAGTGTGGAATCACGGGCAGTGTGAAGTTAGTGTGAGAAGTAAGTGGGTAGAATGTCGTAGACAACGTGTTGCCCCACCCAGCTTCCCTTCACCAGGCTGGCACCCCCATTCCCCAGCTGTTGTATGTGTACAGCTAGCCCTGTCCCTGAAGAATTGTCCTCTGTTGGTCGGAACTGCGTCATCGGGGAAGATACACACCCCCACCTGGGTGTGGCCCACAGCCAACAGCGGTTGATATGAGCGCACAGAGTCCAGCCCCCTTGACTCAAAGGCCAGCAATTCAGCAGCTGGTTACACCCAGAGCCTCTTCCCTGCGATCCGACCACAGCTGGACTTTGCCTGTGACCAAGGCTTGGTGGGCTCTTTCCTTCTCTTTATGCTTCTTTGCTGCCTTCTTTTCATATTTTCCTGCAGAGCCCTCCCTCAATAAATCCTGAGCACGCGAATCCCCCTTTTCAACTTTGTGCCTAAGGAATCCAGTGTAAGCCACTGGGTGTTACATTAATCCACATTTAGTATATCATTCCCATAAGAAGGAAAACACAACTTTTGACTTTGAATTTGGCTTTTACATCTTAAAGTTCTACTGGGGCTAATATACTTATGAACTACAGCCACATAGAGTATACAAGAGTAAAAAGGAATAATAATGATGTTCTGAACAACTAAGATGGCAAAGACACAAGCATGATATAATTGCTCTGTTAAAAAATCAGTATCTGCCTACATGCAACACTGTAACACTCATCAATAAATGCCTTCCTAATTATCTAAGAGTCTAAACAAATTGTTTCAATTCATTCACATTGTCACATGCTAAAATTGTATCCTATTTGAGGTGTTGGATATACTTCGGTCCATCTTCTCAAAAGAAAAATGTCCCCTATTTCCTACTGACAAAATTGTTTTCTTCATGTTCTCCAAGAATTTGTCATCAAAACTTGAAAAGAAGCACTTTAATTATATTTTTAAAATAATTTCTCTCTTGTCAACCATAATTGTGACAACTTGTCAATTGTATAGTTTTGCTCATGATTTAGAAACATGGAAATCTTTGCAGGAGGTTTCCCCAAAAGCCAGAATTTTGTTGTTTGTATATCTGTTTTCACCTTACACAAATCAAAGACCAGAGGGCTGGGTTGGGTTATAATCATTGACACAAAAAACAAAAAACAAAAAAAAAGAAAGGACAACACAAAGGTTTAATTTAAGAGATGGACTCTCAAAAACAACCCTGCACCTGCTGCCTCCAAGCCCAGCCCCACCCTGCTCAGTCTTACATTCCCTTGAGGTCTTCACAGGGATTACTCAGGGGTACCCAGAGGTAGAGCTGGGATCCCTGCTTTTAAAGTGAGGCAGGGCTGGGGCAAAAACCTTAAACTTCTGACCTTAGTCTAAACTTTCCCTAAAGCTATAATTTAAAGGTGGGGAAAGAAGGCAAAGAGTACAGAAGATGCACGATACATCCAAAATAAAGTCATGCTCTACTCAAGGCCAGCAGAGCCCATGAAAACCATCCCCCAAGGACCCTTGTGACACATCTCCTCTACCCAAGGCCTAGGAAGAAGGATACCATGAGGTTTTTGCACATCTGGTTAGAGTCACTGATGAGCCACTTGTTGCCATTTTTTAGGCCCAAGAACAACCACCGACACGACCTAGGATCATGTTAGCCAACCAATTTAACTATCGCCCCATTACAAAAAGAGAAAAAAGTTAACCAAAGTGTATGTGAACTTCTAATATTTCTCTTTTTTAAAATATTGAAATATGTTAAATATACAAAAGCATCAAAAAGAAGATAGCAAACACCCACTTAGACATCACCCTGTTACTAAGTATTGAAAAGCTGACTAGTTTCCATAACTTAAAACAATACAGCATATTTAATATCAGCTTTTGTAACTGCTCGTTGATCCCCTTTGCCAAAGTCACTACTTTTCTAAATTTATGCTTATCATTCCTTGCATTTAAATTTTTTATTTTGTATGTTCATGTATAATAAATAATAGAGTGGTCCGATGTGATGTTAAATTTATATTCTGAATATTTTCTTCTGTAACATGTCTTTCCATTCCAATGGAACAGAAAAGCATTTTAAAATTTTTTTTAGGTAAATCCATGTAGATATATGTGGCTTTAATTTATTCATTTTGACTGCACCATAAAAATTCCGTCACACAGATGCATCAGAATTTCTTTAGCAATCCCCCTACTGATAGAAATTTAGTTTGTTTCAAAACATAGAATTATTTATACTCACATAACCACAATTTTGTAATATTTACCATCCTCCTGGAATACACTTTACTGGGGATATATATCTCTCTATATATACACATTTATAATATATATTATAATATGTACTGTATATTATATACATTTTACCAAGTGATGTAAATGCAAATATGTATATACACACACATACTATATATTTTTTATATTTTTATATATTTATTTTATTTATCATTTATATTTATTCATTACTGAATTTGGTTTGCTAACATTATTTAATATGTTTAAATCTATGACCCCTGCTGAGACTGGCCTTGGTCTTCCTTGCTTATACTGTCCTTGTCTAGTTTAGAGATGGGCTCTTCTAGCTTCATAAAAGGAGTTGAATGTTTTCCTGCTCTTTTAGTTTTCTGGAGTAATTTGTACCTTATAGGAGTTACCTAATTCATGAAAGTTTGATAAAATTGCCAATAAAGTCATCTGTCTTTGGTATATTTTGTGGGTAGATTCGAGAATTAATTCAAGGCTTATATAGGTTTTGTTTTCTTCTTATGTCAATTTTGGTATTTCATTTTCAAAAATTGCCATTGACAAAATTTTTTCTTGATATCAGCTTATACTTTTTAAGTCTGTTCTGTCTTTAGCTATGTCTCCATTTTTATTCAATTTTAATTTATGTCTGTCTTTGCTTGGTTTTGCCTGAGATTAGTCAATGTTCACACATCCTTTACAAAGCACTGGCTTTTTATAGTTGTTTTTCACCTTTGCTAAGGTTATTTATTCTACATTTCATTAATTTATTGTCTTATTTTTATTATTTCTTCCATTCAGTGTGTTCCACTATTTTTTTTCCTCTAATTTGAACTCAAGGCTTTGTCTATTAGTTTTCCATCTTCCTTCTTCTGTAATACATAGATTTGAGACTAAAGTTTCCTATAGGAATATCTTAAACTGAATCTTAAAAGTTTTAGTATATAACATTTCTATTATAATTTGGTTCTAAATTTCTTAAGTTTCATTATGACTTATTTTTTGACCCATGAAGTATATAAAAGTTTTTTCATAGTTATTTCCAATGAATGACTATTTTTATCTGAGTATTATTTATTGATTTTGAGTTTTCATATTAGTCAGAGTCAGAGACTGTTTTTTCTATAATATTAAAAAGGCTTTTATATTCAGAAAATGACAGGATTAAAAATAATCACAGCATTAATCTTCACAGACCTTGAAAAGTACAGAGCAACATCAGAATTTTCTAAAGGGTCAATGGAACTTTAATGGAACAAGCCATGTCAGATGGTGCCCCCAGCCAATAATAGACAAAACCAGGCGATAGAAGTCATCACTGTGCACTGTGAGGACGCCATCTTATAGGCAAACCATCCTAAAAAATTATTCTTCATGGTATCCTTTTATGTTTTATTAACATATCCGACACCTCACACAGTTACCATTTGTGTGTGTATGTGTGTGTGTGGTGAGAACACTTGAGATTTACTCTCTTGGCAAATTTCAAGTACACAATACATTCTGACTAACTATAGCCGCTGTGCTGCACATTAGGTCTCCGGTGCTTATTCAACGCATAGCTGGAAGTTTGTACTCTTTGGCCAACATCTGTCCACACCACGCCAGTCCAATCCCAGCCCCTGGTAACCACTGTTCTACTCTCTTTCTTTTTTTTTCCCCCCCCAGATTCCACATCTTAGTGAGAGTGTGCAGTATTATCTTTCTTTGCCTGGCTTATTTCACTTACAATAATGTTCTCAAGTTCCATCCACGCTGTTGCAAATGGCAGGATTTCCTTCTTTTTTAAAGCTGAATAATATTTCACTATACATATGTATAGGTATTTATGCTTCTGGACACTTAGGCTGTTTCTATCCAGCAGCGAGATCACTGTTTCACATGGCAGGTCCATTTTTATCTTATTTTGAAGACATCTCCATAGTGTTTTCCATCATGGCTGCACCAGTTTACACGCCCACCAGCAGTGTGCAGGGCTCCCTTCTCTCCACATCCCTGCCAGCACTTGGGATCTTTTCTCTTCCTGCCAACAGCCGTCCTAACAGGTGTGCGGCGCCACCTCACTGCGGATTCATTTGCGTTTACCCCAAGATTAGTGTTGAGCATTTTTTCACATACCTGTTGGTCATTTGCATGTCTTCTTTTGAAGAATGTCTATTTACGTTCTTTGCCCGTCCTTTAATCAGGTTATTTTGCTTTTGCTATTGAGTTTTATGAGTTCCTTATATGTTTTGAATATTAACCCCTTACTGTCCATATGGTTTGCAAGGATTTTCTCCCATTCCATAGGTTGTTTTTTCATTTTGTTGATTGTTTCCTTTGCTGTGCAGAAGCTTTTTAGTTTGATGTAGTCTCATTTATTTTTGCTTCTGTTGCCTGCGCTTTTCAAGAAGCTCTTCCCCTACATTTTCTACTGAGATCTTCATGGTTCGGGGTCTTGTGTTTAAGTCTTTGATCCATTTTGAATTGACTTTTGTGTATGGTGTAAGTAAAAGATCTGTTTTTCATGTGAGTATCCAATTTTCTCAACATAATTTATTGAAGAGTCTATTCTTTCCCCCCTGTGTATTTTTGGTGCCTTTGTTGAAAATCAGTTGATTGTGTACACTCAGGTTTATTTTTGGGCTCTCTATTTTGTTCCATTGATCTGTCTGTTTTTATGCTGGTACTATAATTTTTTGATTACTATAGCTTTTATATATGAAAAAATAGAACTAATAAACAAATTCAGTAAAATTGCAAGATACAAAATTAACATTCAAAAATCAGTTGCATTTCTATAAACTAACTTCAAACTATCTGAAAAAGAAATCAAGAAAACAATCTTATTTACAATAGCATCCAAAATATATATAAAATACTTAAGAATAAATTCAACCAAGGAGATTTTAAAAGACCTGTACACAGAAAACTATAAAATTTGATCAAAGAAATTGTAGATGATACACACAAATGGAAAAATATCCCATGTTCATGGGTTAGAAGTAATATTGTTAACATGGACAACTACCCAAAGTGATCCACGGATTCCATGCAGTCCTTATCACAATTTCAATGGCATTTTTCACAGAAATAGAAATATCAATCCTAAAACCCACACAGAACCACAGAAGACTCAATAGCTAAAGCAAACTTCAGGAGGAACAAAGCTGGAGGCATCACACTTCCTATTTCAATGCTGTCCTTTTAAATAGTTCCAAGGACAGCTGAGAAATTCTGAAATAAAATATTTCATCTTAATGCAGTTCCAACCAAGATAGCATTTATCCTGAAGTTAGAAAATTTTATATTATGTCCAGTGTAAAATATTCATCAATTAATAGTCAGCGGGAATGAACCAGGCAGCTGAGTCTCCAAGCTTCGTGAGTCCTCACGATGCTATTGTGTTTGATGTTGGGACCCTCACCCAGGACACCACAGGTGTTTGCTGCTGTGGACAGCCCCAGAGAGCTGCTCCTAAGGTGGCCAGGCCAACACCACAAGGCCACAGTCTGTGACTAGGGGAGGAGGACAATTTAAGGCCAAATCAGCATAAGGACTGTTGTTGAAAACAGGACCTTATCTTCCCAGGAACTTTGGGGTCATCCTCTCCCATTCCCAGCACAAATCAGATGGAACAAAGGAACATTCCTGGACTCCACCTCAAAACAGATACAAGAGGCTTGATTAATGTCACCATAAGGGAAAAAAAGGAGACCTAGAAATGTGTGAGAGGCAGAATCACCCGCTCATGGGAGAAAAGTGTAAGGCCTGGGTTTACAGTGAACGTTGAGGATGCTCTTCACTCCGTAAGCACAGGCATCACTGTGGTGGGCGCTGTGGGCACAGGCATCACTGTGGTGGGCGCTGTGGGCACAGGCATCACTGTGGTGGGCGCTGTGGGCACAGCAGCGTGCTGCCCTCGCAGCTCCTGCACCCCACGTGCACCGGGGCTCTCTGCCCACTGTGGCAACCCTTTTTTGTCTATTGTTCATTAAGTAGTGGTTCAGAAATTAGTTCCAGGATGAAGTTAAAATTAAAATTTAATTGCTCAGCAGGTTGTATCTAGGAGGAAATATTCTCCTGAAAATATCTATACTTTAATTTTTAAATTTAAATTTTCATTTAATATGAGGGGCTGCCTAAACATAGAAGTAATGAGGCTAGGCAAGAAGAGGAGAGGCAATGGACTTGGAATGAGCTGCTATTTGCGCAGCGCTTCTTCGTTACACCACATAATCCTCCAACAAACCTAACATGTTGTCGGTAAGCACAAGGATCCTCATTTTGCAGGGGAGTTTTACTGGGATTCAGAAAGATCAAGGGGCCCGCCCCAGGCACAGCCTAGGTATCAATTCGCCTGTCTGCCTCCAAAAGCCACGGTTCTAGACTGAGTCCCAAAGTTCAGAAAAGTGCTGGTCAGACCTAATTCCACGGAGTAGAGAAACAAGACCTGCCAGGAGTCCCCGCAGCACTGAGACTCCCCAGAAGGGTGCTGCGGAGAGAGCAGCTGTCTGATAGGACGGTGCTTCTCGCCCGCGCCCTTTCTCCCCTCCTGGCTCTGCTCTCTCTGTATGCCTTGCTCGGTCACCCCTCTTCATTTCCCACCTCCACCAACCCCGGGGGCTTCCCCTTCAGCTGAGGGGCCCCTTTCAGGGAAACCAGCACCTCCTGGAGTAGTGGGTTGAATGATGGCTCCC
Organism: Daubentonia madagascariensis; assembly: GCA_023783475.1. Lineage (NCBI taxonomy): Eukaryota > Metazoa > Chordata > Mammalia > Primates > Daubentoniidae > Daubentonia > Daubentonia madagascariensis. The sequence goes on along the minus strand of JAKFHU010001369.1, from coordinate 4,376,682 downwards.
CCAAAAGTTATTCCACCTGGAACCTCAGATGTGACCCTAACAAGGGCTTCTGCACATGCAATTAAGGCAGAGATCTCAAACAAGATCACCCTGGATCAGGGTGGACCCTAAATTCAGTGACAAGTGTTCTTATAAGAGACAGAGAAGACAGAGAGAGGCAGAGATCAAGGCGATGCGTCTACAAGCCATGGGACGCCAAGAGTCTCCAACAACACCAGAAGGTAGGGGAGAGGCCTGGGACAGAGTCTCCCTTACAGGCCTCAGGAGAACCAGCCCTGCTGACACCTTGATTTTGGACTTCTGGGCTCCAGAACTGGGAGAGAATCAATCTGTGCTGTTCTAAGCTTCCTAGTTCCCTAGGAAACTAACACACCAAGCTCCCCACTAAGGTGTCTTTTGCCGCCTGGCCACATGTAGCTCCCACAGGTCAGGCAGCGCCCGTGCCTTCTTTGCTATCGGATTCCCAGAGACTGGTGCAGGGTTCAGCACATCTGGATGCTCAGAAAATGCCCATGAATAGCCACCTTCACTGACTCAGGTTCCCTTGCATTAAATCCTCCTCTCCTTGAGACGTCAGACCACAGCAAGTAGCCCCTCCCATTTACTGTGAACTAACTACACACCTGGTATTTTACAGACATCCAATATCCCAGATGGTCCCTCTCGATCGCTCATGACAGATATTGCTCTCCCCACCCTACAGATGGGAAAAAGAGGAGCAGAGAGGTCAGGCAGCCTAGTCCACACCTCCTGTGCTGTGCCTGTGATAGGTCACATTAGCTCAACTTCTGAATATGGCTTCTATTCATCCAGTTGGAATGGATGGCAGAGCTAGTGAGTTATGATTGTCACCCCATATTCAATGCACTTTAATTTGTCACTTTGTCTTACGTGCTGAGCTGCAGCCAGCCTGGTAGGAGGTGGCACTGTACCAGCAGGGACCACAGGGATGCCCACAATGGAAGTGACACTGTCTCCTTCTGACACCAGATTGTTGACGCCACAGCAGCTGCATCAATCTCTGGAAAGTCTTCTGGACCCATGGGCCTGTGCTATTGGCCAGGTAATAAGTCTGACCCACGTACAGGCACACCTGGGCATGCCCTCCCACCATCCTTCCCACCAGCGAGCTGCTGCCCAGCTTTCTGCCCCTTTCTTCCTATAGGATCCTGCACTCCTTGGAAGCTTTTTGCTTTTTTCCTTATTATGACTATGTCAGACTCTACCACGTGTCCAAATCTCAAAACAATTAATGGAATCCATTGCAGTTAAATCAATACCTTATTCATTGTTTGCACACCTTTTGTAGGGAGGCAGACAGTAAGACAAAGTATTTACCAATATTTCTTATTGGATGATAGCCACAGAGGTGGGCAAGTGTGTTTAATTTCCCTTCTTTATGAGTTTCCAAGGAGACCAGTCAGATAATGAAGGACATGTTCTGCCAAGCATGCGCCTTCACCTTTGTCAGTCGGTTTACTATTAAATCACACTCACACACCGCTCTCTGTCTGCATTGATTTCAAATGTGCCCTCGATGGTGCAGCTTCAACCACAGTGCTATCTGGGTGTCCTGGGCTCCCGGCAGTGGCTCTGGTGGCAGCAGCCGCACTGTTCTCCAAATCAAAGAAAAGAAACCAACAAGAAAAAGATCAGATGAGAGCTATCACAGAGAGTTCCAGCCCCACTTGGCCATTACTTTTTCCAAACAGCAATAATCTTTATTAACTCTTGCATGCAAAGTCCCATTTCAATCATAACCATAGAATACAAAGTCTGTTTTCATCTCAAATGTGTCAGTGAGAATCAGTATTGACCTTGGTGAGCATAAACTGGCAAACAGCTTTCGTGCCAGATTGCACCAACATATAAATCGCCTCCTGAACGAAGCTGACACTTGGGAAGCTGCCTGGGCCAACAGATCAAGCTGCCCCTAATCTTGCTGCACACCTGAATGTCTGGGCTCAGTTCCAAACCCCCAGGGCCCCTCTGGGACTGACCCATGACCCCTTGGAGCCCATTGTGCCCAGTGCACGACACTGCATGACCTTTCGTGCTTCCCTCCAAACTTATGGGAGATACTCGGGCACAAATGCTGGGCTCCGACTTTGTTCTCAGAACGGGAGGATTTAAGTAACCTAGCTTCCCCTCTCACACTACCCAACAAGGGTTGGCAACTAAACTATCCCAGCAAAGAGCCTCTTTGATTTGTATTTCAAATTACCCTACAGTGTCCAGCTCTTCACTTTGCTTAAAACAGTCTTTAATTACCAACAACTCTTTCAGAATAGGATACAGCAAATTAAAGACATTGTTGCTATTTTAAGGAATACTAGATATCTCTTTTTTTTCTCACATTCATTGACATGGTCTTTAACCCAAGCCTGACATGAAAACAGATACTAGGATTGGGATAGGCAAGCAGTGGAGAAGGTGATGTCTATAGTGCATCTCCCCAGACTGCGCCTTTTCTGTGCTCTTTCCCCTCAACCACTTTTGTTTTCAATCTTCCCTCTTTGTCCCATTTCCTACTTAATCTGCTTTCAATAAAAGAACCCAAAATCTTTTTTCAAAAAGGATAATGAAGAATACAGTTTTCACTGTTGCATAGGTAAGACACCCAGGGATGGCCAAATCAATAACCACTTACCCACGTGTGGCCCCTGCTGGCTGCCCACCTCTGACTGCCTCTTCCTGCCTCCAAAGCACAACGACCCCTCTGGCTTCTCACCGAATTTGGTGCTTGGACACCAGCCTTAGGGCTTTCCCACCCTCCTTGGAAAGTTGCTCTCCCAAGTCCTGTTGCCACTCTTGGCCCTATCACCTGGATGCCCATGCTGAAGCCAACACTAGCTCTGCCTCCCCCTGGGTCTGCCCCCCTTCTTACCTGAACCAGTTAACGTTCAGAGTCATTGCCACTCTCAGAGTTGAGTCCGGAGACCTCTTTGAGTAAGCCACAGGAAGCGACCCTGGTGAAGAATTTCCAACACCAGCTGACCACGGTGAATTCTGCCTGACTGCTTCTCCTCCTGCCACCCGCCCCCAGCCTGAGCCACAGCACAGCAGGTCCTCCCCTCCCATCAGCGTCGGTCGGTCGAGGGTGTCGGCCTCCCCTGTGGTCAGAACAGGCAGCTTCCAGCTTCCTCCGTGTGTGGTGGTTCTGGGGGAGTGTAGCAGGATAAGGGAGGTCACAGTAGGATTTTGGGTAGTGAGGTTTTTTTCACTTTTTCCAATCAGGCATAACTGGAGAGGTGAGAAAATGTGGGTACAACCAAGAGCACAGAAGCCGGAGAGTGCCTCTGCTCTCAAGCGATACCTTTCTGTCTTCCTCCCACCCTTCTTCCCACCCTCTGGTCTCCATCACCTCCTCGTGTACCCCTGTCCCCCAGCGTCCTCCACCCTAGGCAGTGTGGGGGGCCCTCTCTCTCTCTCACTACCCTGTGGGTCCTCAGAGGGACTCCACCCCACAGAGCAAAGTTACAGACTCCAAGAACTGCAAGTGCAGTGCCTTTTTTCTGCCTGTGCTTTAAATCTTTAAAGTATTTGCCCACATTTAAAGTCAAGGACATAAATATGTGCATTTCCAGCTTTTCTTCATAAGTTAGAATATCTGGCAAGCCTTGGTCTGCATTTTCACATGACACCCATTGGCTGGAGCCAGGGGGTGACCACTCTGTGTCTCACCCTATGTACAGATTGCAGCCCTCCCCCTGCCCCACAGGCAGCCTCTGTGGTTTACTAACTGTTAGGGACTGAATGTTTGTGCCCCACCCCCAAAAAAACCCTCCTATGTTGAAACTGAATCCCCAGTGTGAGGGTGTCTGGAAGCAAGCCTTTGTGGGAACCAGGTCATGGAATGGAGCTCTCATGAATGGGATTAGTGTCCTTATTTAAAAAAAAAAAAAAAAAGGCCCAGAGAGCTCACTCTCCCTTCCACCATGTGAGGACACGATGCAACCGGGGGAGGCCCCAAGCTAGAACGCGACTATTCTGACACCCTGATCTTGCGCCTCCAACTTCCTGAACTGGGAGATTTCTGTTGTTTGTAAGCCACCCAGTCTATGGTATTTTGTTTAGCAGCCCAAGCGGACCAAGATGCTAACCACATTACCAGCCAGCTCACAGGGTGGCAGGCCCCTTGCAGGTGGGATCCCTCATCAAGGATGGAGTGATCCGAGACCCCTTTGAGGCACTGGCCCTCAGTGGGTACCCCCCGGGGTCACCTGGTCCTTATGTGAACTAAAAATAAAATCCTTAGCCCTCTGCTAACCAAATGGACGCCTCTCAGTCAAGGGGGGCCCCAGAAACACCTTAAAACTGAGTTCACAGCCATGATAGGATGGAAGAGATAAAGCACAAAACACATAATCTCCCTATTTTGTAAATATTCGTGACTCTCCCTATAGCTTATTGAATATGTACGTTTGACCACCCGCTCATGGCTCCTTTTGTCTTCCCCTTTGAAGTTCCTGTGCCTGGCTTCTTGCAGGGCTCTGCTTCCCAACCTGCCTGAATGGCCACCCAGCAGGCTGCTACCCTTGAGGAGAAATAAAGCTCTCCTTTTTCCAAAGTATAAACCTCGTTAAATTTATTTTAGTTAACACTTATAAAATACTCAAGCTCTAATTTAATGGGTCTGGGGCACAGCCTGAGCACTGGACTTGTAGGAGGCCCCCAGATGATTCTAATGTGCCAGCAAGATCATGAGCCCTGGCCTAGGGACCCCTTCTCTTCCTGCACAGTGAACCAAGTGTCTGTTGAATCTCTTTCTGGTCTCAAACTTCACTATTGTCAGATTTCTTTCCTCAATGTGTTGAGCATCTCAAGAGAAAAAAAATATGCTAGCTTACATGGTTTAACATATGCCTTGAATTTTCATTTTAGTTAAAAAGAGCCTTGCAAGAAATAAACAGAAAATGTACTTTTTACAGTTTCTCTGGTTAACAAAAAATAAAAATAAATCACCTGGTGAGATAAAAGCTCCAAGCTCTTAGAAGTAGCTTTTGCATTTCAGTGGTAGCACTAAGTTGCTTAAGGATGACATTTAGGAGTTAATTATTTGGTGGGTAGAACAATGTCTTACACCTAGAGATAGCTACTGCCAAGAATGACTAGACTTTAGTAAAGTTAAACAACAGGTAGTAGAGATTTATTTACATAGGTTTAAAAAACAAGCAAAAAGACAGCCATCCTTTGCACGGTGACAGCGGGACAGTGCTTGATGCATGGAAGAGAATTAAAGGACAAGGAAGTGACATTTTGTTAATTGTTGAGTGAAGGATAAACTTCTCCCTGTGGGTCACCTCAATTATCCACACGTCGCCACCAGTGGGTTCTAAGATAATTCCCAAATAGCAGGTAAGGAAAGGGAAACCTTGAGAGGTTAAGTAATTTGCCCAGGGTGACACAGCCAGGAAGGAACAGAACGGAGACTGGCACCACTCTCCTCCCCACCTGCCGAGGGGTGTGAGGAGAGAGCTGGACAGAGGTCTGTGTGCCCAAAGAGCTGGCATCGCCCAGCGTCACCTGCTAGCTGGGAGCTGTGTCCAGAAAGAAGCATGCAAAGTTGGAGTCCACGGGACCAGGGAAGGGCAGAATCCACAGCAAGAAAAGCCAGCTAAATTCAGAAGACCTATCCCTGTCTCAACCTGTAAATGTTTGCTTATTTACAGTCCTATGGACCAAAATATCCAGCCCCTGCTCCTCATGGCTGAGACCTCCATGGAGAGGACCTCATCCCAGTCATGCTGAACTGCCCCATCTCTGCAGGCTGCAGAAAGCAGGTTCTCCACAGATGGCCTCACCGGGCTGCTCTCACAATCGCTCTGCTCCTAGGAGCAAAAGTCTGAGAGACGGCCAGCGGTCATGACACACCACCTGGACGTGCCTTGGCTGGCCCTCAAATTCTAGCCATCTGCATGCTCCTCATGCAGCCAAAGGCACCCTACAGTGTGCGTGGCGATGGGATGCGGTGGCCTGCCTCCTCTCTCACCTACACTGAAACAGCTATCCAACCATTACATCTTCAGGGTTGAAATATGTGCCACAGGATAATGTCACCTGTGAGAGAAGGTGTTGCTTCTTAGCATATGGCTGGTAAGCGCAACACAAGGAATTTTAGAGGACACAGGTAAGCTGCCCGCAGACACTGTCTGGGTCCTTGCACAGTAATCACATTGGAAAGATGCAAGAAGCACATGATGAAAATATAATGAATGTAGGCACAGCGTGGCGACCTATTTATCCCTTGTGGTGGCATTTTAATGAAACAGATGCTTGAGAAATTTCCATTGAACTAGTAGGAGCAAATGCTGCCTTGTTAAGGTACCTCAAGTTTGGGGATGTTTGGAGCCCAGGATCTCTCTGGGCAACTAATAGGAGATAAGGTGAAAAGATCAGGGGAGCCCAGGTCAGGAAAAGCCGTGTGCACGTGGTATTCCATGTCTGCGTGGTGTTCTGTGTCCTCATGGTATTCCGTGTCCACGTGGTATTCCATTTGCTCGCTCCCCGCCTTCCCCTCCATATTTGCAGGGACGGCTTCTGTGGCCTGGCCACTCAAGCCTGTCGTGGATGTGCTCCAGTTCCTCCCTTCTCTTATCTGGGCATCTTAGGCCAAGTAGAGAATTGTCTCTGATCACCTAGTGTGTAAACAAGACCCCACAAGGCCACATAAGATATTTGG